>JAUTXW010003957.1:595000-661010 GCA_030620095.1 Kuschelorhynchus macadamiae
ATATATATATATATATATATATATATATATATATATATATATATATATATATATATATATATATATATATATATAATATATATATATATATATATATATATATATATATAAGAAAGTAATTGTGACTGAGGTTTTGGTAGTGTCACATATATTGTCAATGACGTTTCGGCAGGAACACCCTTGCCTTTCTCAAAAAATGTTTATCCTAAAACCAAAAAACAAAATCCTACATTTCACAATAAAAACCTATCACTTTTAACTTACCATGAAACGTAATTAATCATTTAAAATTAAAATCTTAATAAAGAACAAATTTCACTTATTTTTACGAACATACGAAAATAACAAAAAAGACGACAACAACATATCGTTTGCTGCTCGCTCTTGGGCGATATCACACTGATTTGGATTTTATTATTTTTAAATAAAATAACCCATCGTTGGTATGGAAGGGAGGGGCAATATTTACTTTAGTTATATTATACCGAAATAGATTTTATTTAACACATCTATATCCTTTTTGTCATTTATGGCATGTTTGTTTTTTTTTATTTCTATTGACTCATAGATTTCCCTTTTCTTTTTATGTAACTCAGTTTTTAGAATCTTTGTTCGGTCAAAATCGAAAGTATGATTATTTTGTTGTGCGTGTTTAGATAATGCAGTTTGGTTTTTCTTATCGTACTTGTGGCCATGTAATCTTGACTGTAGATATTGTTGTGAGTTATGGGAACAGCCAACACAGCACCTTATGATGGAAAACTGTAACGATGAGATGTTCCCACGGAAGATGAAAACCTCTGACAACAATTATTCACATATAAATACTTTTTGTAAACATGTTAAGGCGTCTTTAAGCCACTAACTGTCGTACCAGTTAATTAAAGTCCGTATTTTTTCAAATTTTGAGTTTTTTTAAAAAGTCATTCGTAGAGGTAAAACCTAAAACTTGTGTCTGCCCAATATAAACACCATCACAATCCTTGCATGGTACCTGATATACTATATGTGTTTTTTGAAATTTTGAATTTTTTGTCTTAAGTTTTGTGTAATGTTGATTTAGCAAATTATATCCCCTATGGGCAACTTGTACGTTATATTTAGAGAATAAATGATTAAATTGTTCGGATAGCCCCTGTATGTATGGTAGTGTCAAGTAATTTTTTTTGTTGTTTTATTTGACTGATTTGTTTTTCGGTGACCCAGATTGTTGTAAAATTTATTGATTCGTTTTTTGAAAACTGAATTGATTAAATGCGCAGGATAATTATTTTTTATAAGAGCTTCTTTTGCTTTTTCGATTGATTCTCTTCGAAACTCTGGATCTGATAATTGGATTGCTCTATCAGCCACGCCAATAATGACAGATTTTTTCTGGGTAAGAGGGTGATGGGATGAGTAATGTGTGTATCTACTAGACCATGTTTGTTTTGTATACCACTGTGTTCTGATGGTGTTGTTTTTTCTGTGTAGTGTTATATCAAGAAAGCTTATTTTTTGGTGTTTTTCGATTTCAATGGTAAACTGTAATTTTGGATGGTAGCTGTTAAACATTGATAGTATGTAATCGGTTTTTTCTTTGGGTACTAGAGTGATACAATCGTCAACATATCTATAGAAGAATGGTAAATTAAAATCCAGTTTCGGTATTATATTTTCTTCTAAATTCTCAAGAACAAGTTGTGCAATTACGCTAGATATACTTGAACCCATTGCACATCCCTCTGATTGCTTATATATTTTATCTTTGTACAAAAAATATATATATATGTATATATATATATATATATATATATATATACATATATATATATATAATAATAATATATATATAATAATAATAATAATAATAAGACGTTTATTAATCCAATAACAAGTAATTATACATTGACATTACCAACAGGAATAATTATTTTGGATTAAAAGGCCTTTGAGTCAGCTTCCTAAGAGAAATTCAGGTGCTGTTGAGGCCTTGCTCTTAAACATTACTAAATATAACAAAAATATATAAAAGAAAAAAAAATATAACCATTTACATAGATAATTATATTATATATTCGGAAAAAAAGATAAACACAGACAAGAAGCAGAGTAAAAGTTAAATTAAAAAAGAAGAAGGAAGAGAAAGTGACAGCTAAAAATAGAGGGAGAAGGAAGTAAGACCTAAAAACTAACAAAAGTAGACACCAAAGTGCTGGGTCACCTGTATTACATTTTATGAATTATTAAAATCATAAAAGTGATAAATAAATCTTATACAGAGCAAACAGGCATTATGCAAGCAAAGTTTTCTTTATTTTCCGTTTAAATACAGAAATACTTTGTAATGAGGAGCAGTTGATGTTATATTTATTGGAAAGTGCGGCAGACCAATATGAAAATGACCTTTTGAAAATTTCTTTTCTATGAGCTGGAATTGCAATCAAGGTTTTGCGCCGTAAATTTAAATTATGAACATCAGTCCTAAATGCTAATTTGTCAAATAAGTATTCTGGTGATTTATGTTTAATTATTTTGAAAATAAAACATGTAGAGTGAAGTAATCGACGATCATGCATATTCAGCCAACCAAGTTCTTTAAGTTTATGTGAAACACCTCGCCCACGCCTAATCCCAAAAATGAACTGAAAATGAAAATGAAAAAAATGATGGTTAAGATTTCGTGGATAAGTTGTGAAACACCCTATATATATATATATATATATATATATATATATATATATATATATTATATATATATATATATATATATATATATATATATATTATATATATATATATATATATATATATATATATATATATATATATATATATATATATATATATATATATATATATATATATATATATATATATATATATATATATATATATATATATATATATATATAATTGTTGGTGAGTCTGCATCAGTTAATATAGATGTTGTTAATAACTGGCTCACAACGGTTTGGCCTGATCTTTGCAAAAATTATGACAGTGACAATATTTTTAATGCCGATGAGACCGGCCTTTTTTACAAACTAACCCCTGATAAGACATTGAAGTTCCAAGGAGAAAGGTGTGCAGGTGGAAAATTGTCCAAGGTTCGAATTACAGTTCTGGTTACTGCAAACATGTCTGGGACAGAAAAGAGAAAACTGTTTGTTATCTGCAAATCAGTGAACCCAAGATGTTTTAAAAACAAGACCCTACCAGTCAAGTACAGGTCAAACAGCAAAGCGTGGATGACATCTGACTTATTTACCGAAGAGCTACACCAATGGGATACTGAATTGAAGAAGAAAAACAGAAAAATTATTCTATTAGTAGATAATTGTCCAGCACATCCCAATGTTCCGTTGAATCAAATCAAACTGGTTTTTATGCCACCCAATACCAGTTCAAAACTGCAGCCCATGGATCAAGGCATAATCCATTCGCTCAAGTGCCACTATAGAAAGATTTTGCTGATGAAGATGATAGAAGCAATTGATGATGGACAAGAATTTTCAGTGAGCTTATTGGATGCTGTAAATTTTATTCACCGTGCTTGGCAGGAAGTTAGCAAAAACACTATTGCAAACTGTTATAAACATGCAGGATTCTTAGAAGCAGAAAATGGCTTTGACTCTGATGATGAATTACCTCTAACAGAATGGCTAAAAAAACATTCAGGAGATCCCGAAAATACTGATGAAAATACCGACACCCAGAAAGCCCTTGAAGCAGAAATTAGGAATAGGATTGAACATTTCGACTTCGAAAGTTACGTTTCAATAGACGATCAAGTTATTCCAACCGAATCTTTGACAGAAGAAGAAATTATCCAGTTAGCTTCAACAGGTACCTATAACATGGAATGTAACTTTAAAATAATGACTTATTTACGTTATTTTTTTAAGAAACAAATGCAGAATTGAGTGAAGATGAGCTGGACGAGGAGGCTATTGAGGAAATGCCCATGATCAATGTTCCTTCAGTGAGACATGATGGAAAAAATAAGAGAGATTCGCACATTTTTGGAGTCACGTGAAGTTCCTGAAAAAGTTTGGAATTCTTTTTGTAGCCTTGAAGGCTATATAAGTAAAATTAACTTTTCTAACAGACTCGTTCAAACCAAAATATCCGACTTGTTTATCCAACAATAGGTGGATACATTTTTTTAGTTATTTTTTTTAAATATTGTTTAAACTTGTTCTTGTTCACTTGTTACTTGTTTTGTATATTTATTTTTCACCAACATTACGTAATACATATATTTTGAAAAATATCAGTATATCGTGGCATTTTTTTACAAAACCAACATACCTACATAATATTCTTCTTCTTCATTCCTGTTTAGCCTGTTACATAACAGGACTTATTGGCTTTGCTACGAGGCAGTCGCCAGATTGCCCTCCGTCCGGGGCTCAGAGTCGTTAAATCGGCGACCCTCGAAGTCGACCCTGCACCTTGGTCCAGTTTGGAGGCGTTATCGGTAGGATATCCGGATGGCGAGCTCTAGGCTCCCGAATACCCCGAATCTTTCAAATACTTTAATAATTCCTCTTTAAATTTTGAAATGCATCTAGGCTTCCACTAGGTGCCCCTTGAGAGTACTACTGATATCACGAGATGACCCTTTCTTTCAAGCTATCCCCTTACCCCTCCCACTCCCGCCACGTAGCGGCCGTTACGCTAATATTCTATGTAGAACTGCGGCAGACGAACGGGATAGAATGCAGGAACAACTAGGCCTCACACGTTCACAGCGTATGCTCCCTTTCTAGCGGGGTCGTAAGTTTCCACCTGAGCGGTTGAGTCTCCCGTTTCCCCCCGAAATAAAGCAGCAAAACCGAACACGTGGCACCACTTATGTTAACAACACAGAGGTCTGCATTCGACGAGACGAACCGGAAGACTGCTACATAATATTATATGTTTATTATGTGATAACAATAACCTCATTCATCGGGTAAACATCAGGTGTGTACAAAAGTTCATTTATTGCTTATAGTAAACCTCGGATACAGTAAACCAATTTTGATGCAACTTGCGAGTTCACTATATCCGGACTTCACTGTATATATATATATATATATATATATATATATATATATATATATATATATATATAGGGTGTTTCACAACTTATCCACGAAATCTTAACCACATATGCACTGTTACGAAAGAAGTTGATTTCTCAAAAAAAATGTAATAAAAGTCGAACAGAAATCGAGATAATAAAATAATACAGTTTACCAGTTCACATACTTATAAAAGCTGTTCAAAATTGTTTCCATTGGCCTCAATGCAAGCTTGGGTGCGTCTAATCCAATTTCGGCGCACTAACTGAAATACACCTCCTTCCTGCTGTGCTTAAAGTCTCAAATTATCGGCAGCCAATGTGATTCGGTCACGCAGATCTTCAATATTTTGAACTGGAGTACGGTATACCTCGTTTTTCAAGTATCCCCATAAAAAGACGTCCAGAGGTTTTAGATCGGGAGACCGTGGAGACCATGCAATTGGTCCACCCCTACCGATCCAGCGTATCTGCTGTACCTCATTCAAAAAATTACGAACTTCTAAACGAAAATGCGGAGGTGTCCCATCGTGCAGAAACCACATCCTTGCTCGGACCGCCAATGGCACATCTTCAAGAAGGACCGGCAAATCATTCCGAAGAAATTCCAAATACTGGTGACCATCCATCCGATCTGGCAATATGAACGGTCCAATTAGACGTTCATCGACAATACCTGCCCACATGTTTAAAGAAAAACGATGTTGGAAGTTTGTCTGGACTATTGCGTCAGGATTTTCAAAGGACCAAACGTGTGTATTGTGAAGATTGGTTATACCATTACGAGTAAAAATTGATTCATCGGTGGCGAAAATATCAGCTGTAAAACGGGCATTTCGAGCATTTTTTTGCAACAACCACTCACAAAATCTTATTCTGAGGTGGTAATCTGTGAGTAGCAACGCCTGGACTGTCTGGACGTGATAAGGGTACAGTTGGGCTTCATGTAATATGCGCTACGCTGTCGCATTCTTCGGCGTTTAAAACGCGTTGTGGGCGAACCCGACCCCCATCCACCCCACGTCTGGGGCACAAATTTCAACTATCACGTGCACGTAAAACAATTGAAGTGAATGTTTGTGGATGTGGTATGTGCCTATTCGGAAATCGGTTTGCATACAAACGAGAAGCCGCTTGCGAATTTTGCCCTGCTTCTCCGTACGCTAAAACAATATCCACTAACTCCTCATTACTGTACACATGTGCCATTTTTAATAAATATCGAAAAACATAAACTCGCAAAATACTTTTTTTAAAATCACAAAAATCGACCGTTGTTCATTCAGATCACTCATGATACAGATTAAACATTATTTACATGTTCTTATCAATATGAAAAAACAAAAAATTCCTGGTATTTTGTTTTCTTTAGTGGATTGGTACAACATTTGCTACAAGAAATTATTAATGAGTGTTGTGATATCGCAACGATGAGCGCAAAATACAGATATTTATTTTTCATTTTGTTATTGACACTCAGAATTATAACTTAATTTCTGTAGGACTTTTATTACATTTTTTTTTAGAAATCCACTTCTTTCGTAACAGTGCATATGTGGTTAAAATTTCGTGGATAAGTTGTGAAACACCGTGTATATATTTATATATATATATATATATATATATATATATATATATATATATATATATATATATATATATATATATATATATATATATATATAGTACCACTCTAACATAAAAACAAGAGGATCGCTAACGAAAACCATTTAGAAACTTAATATCTGGGAAATAATTGTGGGCCAACGTAGTAGATAAAGACTGATAATGTGGGTTATAGAATTTATGTGTCCTGAGGATGCAACAATAAAATAGCGAAACTTCGACAGTTTAAAAAGTCTGGATCCCAACCCCAAATAATACACCAGTCTAACATAACAAGAGGATCGTTAACGAAAACCATTTAGACACAAAATATCTGCAGTCCAACAGAGTAGGACTGATAATATGGGTTTCATGCAGGATATAGAATCTATGTGTGTTCTGAGGATGCAACAATAAAGTTGGGAAACATCGAAAATTTAAAAAAAGACATGCTTTTTTTATTGGATCTTAACCCCAAATAATACACCACTCTAACAATTTTTTTTAACATATATAGGTCATCCTCATATGACCCTTAATTTTTGCTCAAAATTCGGAGTCAATCGAGTAAGTAGTATTTAAGCTACGTCGCGAACTAATAGACAGACCGACAGACGGAATTGATAAAACATGTTTTTACATCATCTACGGAGGAAAATCTAATAGGCATATTGGCTCATATTTGTCAAAGAAATAAAAAAAATTTGTCTCACTATATACCACAATAACAAACTAGCGCGATCACGAAGCCTGACCAACTGTGTATGTGCCGGAGACCCGACCGGTACCCAGAATGTATCAGCCGGGGCGGGACGCGAGGAATAGGTAAATCGAGTCACGTGTTCAAGTGCGGCAACTTATAATTTTATTCAGTTAACTTTGGTACAACGAGGATTGTAAACATTAGATACGGTACAGTCACATGACTAATTTCATTTACTTTTTATAAAAAAATTAAGTTAATCAAAATTGTAAACATTTATATATGGTACAATTCACTAAATAGGGTTGCCATATTTCCAGCAATCAAAACGGGAGGCTGTGGCGTGTTGAGGTTAACGATGGGCACTAACGAATTATTCGATACTTCAAAACTATTCATTCAAATAATAGGAGATAATGAGTAACCAACAAACAAATGAATGACATACTACTACATTTTAGTGGCAAGCATGTTCGAATCATTTTCCATTCGACAGTCGAAGAATCGGAACGAATAAATAGATATATTTCAGAGGTGAGTATCATTCGGTAAGAGAATTTTTTTGAATTGAAAGATTTCATAATTATTATGATTTAGATATACGCTTTGCTTCTTGGAGAGGTTCAATGATATTTTTCTATCTCTGTTTTCCTTGCTTTCGAATGAGAACATTATTTTTTACTTATTTTTGTTCTAATGTGGAAGAAATACGATAGTGAACGACACAGATGATAATTTAATTTTTAATGGAACGGTTTAATAAATGTTTCGTATAACTTACTATAACTTGGCTTTACATTCACAGTTCACGCCTTAAACGGTTCGATGTATTTGGCCCGAAACTTCACTGGCCCGAATAGGTAATGTCCCGAAAAGTCATTGGCCCGAAATTTCGATTTACCTCAATGATTAAAACAGTCACTTGTCCGAACAATCGAAAATTCGGGCACTTAACTGTGAATACACTAAAACAGGCAATGATCCGAAACTTCGTCTTGCCTCAGTGATTAAAAACCGCTTTTAGCCCGACGTAGTATACAGTTCATTGGCCCGAATAAGGAACATACTCCTGTAGTTGTTGCCTAACTGTTTCATTGTTTGTATAAACACAGATATGGCTTTACTTATTTTATTACGTAATCAAAATTCAAACATTATGTCGTACGAATATAACTAATAATAATTAAACTAACGTAATAGTATAGAGCTCATTGATTTGCTGCGGTTATTAGAGATGCAAATGATACTTCGTTATTTCCAAAACATCGATGTATCGTTCATAAACACGCATGTTTTGACGTCGGTGTTGAGACCAAAAAAACGATATTTATATCGTTCCTTCTGAACAGTATTTTGTCAAGGATATTTGACTATTGGAAAAGCGGCATCTGTATATTATTTGCCGAAGCCATCCATGGAAGAGAGTAGGGAAATAGATGCCAGCACTTGCGCAGTGGCCTCGATCAGTTACACGTGTGTACTTGTATTTAGCGGTGGGCACTATCGGATAAAAACTATCGAATTATTCGATAGTTGCTGCTTATTCGATAGTGCAAAACTATTCATTCAAATAATACGAATAAATGAGTAACCCACAACGGAATTAATGAAAACCAGTTTTATTGGAATATATTTTAGTTGCATGCATATTCGAAAGTTTCTTCACCGACGATGTAGTATCTATCGGCGGATCGGAACGAATAATAATGGAATTTCTATCGGCTAAAGTGAAATGTTTCATAATTGTTATGATTTAGATATCCGCTTCCATTTCCGGTGCGGTTTAATGATACTTTTCTAGCGGCTTTCGATAATTTGTTACTTTCAAAGATTTTGTGTTGAGAAAATTATTTTTCAGTTATTTGTAGTTTGATGTGTAAGAAATACGGTAGTGATGAACGGTATGTTTTATACAACTTGGCTTTACATTCACAGTTCAGGCTGAAGACAAAATATCTATTGGTAGAATTGAAAAGAAATTAGAAATCTATAGTATGAAAATATACAATGTATTTATTAGTACAAATTAATGATAATAAACTAAACAGTTATTAGAAAATAAAAATAAGGCAACTAACTGAATATAACAAAATAAAAATAAAAATAAAATTATAAATCTGAAACAAATATGTTAAATTTCAATTTTTGTCGTTAATTTAAAATAATAATGAATTTAAATTTTTTGGCAACAGTTTTTGTTTCTTGTTTTTGTCTTTCGTGAGTTGACCGATTTAACAAAATAGATAAATGACCGTCGGGGAATACCCGCCTCAAATTCTTTACAGCGTCCACTCTTGAAAAATCTAATCAAAACAGATTCAAATTTTGCCGTTAATGTGATTACTATTGCAAATTCATACAACCGTTTTTATATATATGCCCTATTTTATATGATTTTCCTTTGTAGTAGCGTTTTATTATTAAATATATTTTAATTCGTGAAGAAAATAAATTGATTAAATACTCCTAAATTTAGCAACATTGCAACACCCGCGAACAGAGAGCTTAAGACGATTTGAGGAATAGTAAAAACAAATCGTTGAACTAAAAAATAAAATAAGACATTTGGCTGATTGATGAGTTAATATCTAACAAAACTGCAATTTTCTGCAATATGTAAGTAGAAGACTTGATAGCTGTAATATAACTGCATATGTTCAAAATTATTCGATAGTTGATTATGAATGATTACTAATTATTCAATAGTCCATTTCGTTCGAGTGTCCACAGCTACTTTGCTATCACCCTCTCTCTGTGTTTCTACATTTCTATTACATAAGCTCTGGTTTCCTAAGAATTGGTACCATCCTATAGCAACCGTAAAAATAATCGGCAAACACTAGTAAGGGAAAACTGCGGCAAGTATAAAAAATGGGGCAAAATGTATAATCAACGGGCTGTATTAAATAAATAAATAGTTCTGCTTTTTTATTTGTGAAGCATAGACGATCTCACAAATAATTGATTTCCTCTAATTCATAATGCAGGAAACATATCAACTCAAGTTCGTAAGATATTTTAGACAAATTTTAATGATCCAAATACTGTGGAATGTCAGGACCAGTATTACAAACAACAGTAATAAAAAACATTTAAATATTACCACCCACCTTATTAATTACCCCTCCTATTTCATTCCTAGACTCTTATTTTATTTGGGTTTATTAAATTATTTATATCTATTAAAATTTAATTATGGCTTAACCATCCTGTTGTCTAGTGTTTTTCTGCAGAACACATCTTGATAAACACACTGTCAAAATTGAGATCAAAATTAACAACACAATAATAAGTACACATATTCATGTAGTCACAAAAATGTCTTTTTTATTTATCGTTTAGTTGTAATATTTATATGCACACATAAAAGTACTGTTCTCCATCGCACCATTCACCCATGCAAATGCGATGGCACTGCTCTTTTACGTTAGGATGTTCAGTTCACAAACACTTTCATGGAAACCACTCGCGCTACATCGCCATAGTGGGGATAAAAATAGTTATGGCCGAAAAGTGAAGTAGGGTTGCCGATCTTGAATCGATCTTTTTTAAGATCGATTTTTAGGTCTAAAAAAAATCGATTTTTTGCTAAGCGATTTATTCGGAAATCGATTCTTTTTTACGAGAATCGATTCTTATTTTACCAAATTTGCATTACAAAATAATAAAATAAACTATGGTTTTTATTCTCAATTGAGTTTAGGAATAATTACAAATTAATTTATCCAAAATTGGCATTAGTGCATTGGAACACTTTTCGATAGTATCCACATCTGTGTCATCAAAGAATGGAAATATACTAGACCACTCTGGTAATCGGTTAGCTAGTAAAAGACTTAAAAAAATTTTTTTTAACCCTAGATTTTTCAAATTGGAACTTATATTGTTTTCGTTTTCATTTTGACGACCTACCTAGAGTGATAATTATAAAATATAGAATAAATCTTCACACATGAAATTTGAGGGATTTCTCCATACTTATTACTTACCTTTCGGACTATGGTGAAAATAGGAAACAAAATCACTTTCTCTATTTTTAAATGGAATCCCCTGTCTCATTTATGGTCATTAATAAGCTCGTGTTTATCTGATTATAAATAAGATAATATGGAAAAACCTTTTTTTATATTTAAGGCTTTTTTCGTTTTTTTTTTTCTGTCTTATTAATAACCCTCTATGTGGGCGCCACAATATAAATGAAAACTTTGTACAAACAAATATTTTTTTCTCTCTAATTACACAAAAAAACACAGTATTTTTATTTTATTATTTAAAGAATATGTTTGATGTTTTGTCAGTCCGACTTGCAATAAGAACATCTCGCTCGTGTTTGATGTCCTTGTACCTCCACTAACCAATCTTTAAATTGTGGAAACGATAACCATTCTTTTCAAAAAGTTGAATATATTTCGTTTTGTTTTTATCCGCCATATCTAAAAAATTTGTTTAATAAGATATTCGCTTTTAAATAGTCCACATTATACTAACTACATT
Source organism: Kuschelorhynchus macadamiae (assembly GCA_030620095.1). NCBI lineage: Eukaryota > Metazoa > Arthropoda > Insecta > Coleoptera > Curculionidae > Kuschelorhynchus > Kuschelorhynchus macadamiae. Next base: position 606,853 of record JAUTXW010003957.1, read on the forward strand.
AAACAATACTAATTCTACTGAAAATGCGTCAATTACGCAAATTTATCAACATAACTTTGTTCTGCTAGATTTTGTCAACTTGTCAAACTATTTAAAACAAATTCTTACCTGTATTTATCTATTATTGAAAGTTGATGTAGTTGAAACGTTGTTTGAGATAAAGTCAGATTTAAATTATGGTAAAGAAAGACAAACGAAACTCGTTTTCACAGGCAGTATTTATGTACGTTGCTACAATCGCACTGTTCGAAAGCTAATGATTTCTCGGAATAATGCCGCTGACCATCGTCGCGCCGGTTCGGGGAATCCCCTAGAGCAAGGAGAAAACAGGTCAACAGATGTTTGAGTTTGATATATTTTTCTTCTTTTAAAGGCATGTTTATTAATAAGAAAATGACACAAAATAAACAATAATTGTGATCCTCTATAATCGTAGTTTTCTGCTAAAGAACTACACGTATTCGGCTAAAAAATAGGCTATCAGCAATCTGTCAATTTTATCAGCTAAATGTAATTCATTTCAGCGGAATCTAGCCGAAATTCTGCTAAGTTGGCAACACTGCACAGGAGGCAATAAGATGAATGATGCAATACAAAATACAGTAACTATGTGAATCCCAGGTGCATTTAAATTTCAATGTTAGGTTAAGTTAAAACTCATCCAACAAAACAGTTGACTAGTGATTGCTGTCAATATTAGCGGTGGGCGCTATCGAATAAAAACTATCGAATTATTCTCTAGTTGCTGCTTATTTGAATTATACTATAATTGAAAACTATTCATTCATTTAACACGTATTACTCATATTTGTAACTAACCACCAAACGAATGAATGAAAATAACTCTAATTCGAATAAATTTTAGTGACACATTCATCATGTTTATTCGAACGATTTTTTACCGACAATGTTGCAGCATCTATTGGCAGATCTGAACGAATAAATTTAGTAGTTACTAATTCGTCATTGGTTTATTCGGTAAAGGAATTACAGTCGACTGGAGTGAAATGTTTGATACATATTTTATTTAGATATTCGCTGTTTCCGTGCGGTTTAAAGATACTTTTTTTGTGTCAAAAATAAATGTATGTAAGCAGCCATGCCCAGTTAAAGCCTGCGTTAGATAGAAATTTAGTTGGCCGTGTTTCCTCTCTCTCCATTCTCGAACTTGCCGGATGAGTTTTGCCGTCCATCTTCCCTTCTTTGAGTCCCTCCATCTTTCTTGCCATCTTTCAACCATTTGGTCTGTGGCTTCTTTTTTCCGTCTTTTTTTTGTATCCCTGTCTCCTCCATGAGCCTCACATCGCTGCTGCAGTAGTAGGTCCATTGGTGGTAAGTCCGCTATGACTTGTAGAGCTTCCGTTGAGGTTGTGCGGTAAGCACTGGTTATACGGATCGCAGACTGTCTTTGCACCTTAGTTAACATATTTAGGTATTTTTTATGTTTAACCTCCCGTCCCCATACCGGTGCGGCGTATGTCATAATTGATGTAGCAATGGAGCTTAGGAGTTTTCTTTTGGAAGTTTTCGGTCCATTGACGTTCGGCATAAGTCTGCTTAAGGCATTGACAGCTTTTAGTGCTTTTGCCGCTGTTTTGCTTACGTGGTGGCTAAAAGTAAGTCTGCTATCAATCCACACTCCTAAGTACTTGACAGTAGGTTTGGATTTGATGGTCATACCTGCTATGTTCCAGTTAACCGTTGGTGTCCGCTTTCTGGAGGTGATAATTAGTAGCTCTGTTTTGTCTTCCGCCAGTTCCAGCTCTGTGTCCTTTACCCATTTCTTGACTGTTTTTAGCTCCTGTTCAGTCTTTTTCTCGAGAGTTCCCAAGTCGCGTCCTGTGACTACTAGAGCTAAGTCGTCGGCGTATGCTATAGCTTCAGTTCCTTCTGGTAGTCGAAGCTTCAGCAGTTCATCGTACAAGATGTTCCAGAGAGTGGGTCCAAGTATGGAGCCCTGTGGCACCCCGCAGTACATTTCCTTGGTAGCAGTTTTGTCTCCGTCCGTCACTAGTACAGTCCTGTCAGTGAAATAGCTCTTTACCAGGTTTATGAGATAGGGAGCGGTGTTCCATTTTTTAAGCTGCCTTACGATTTTTTCCCATGCGGAATTGAATGCATTCTTTATGTCGAGTGTGATCAGTGCTACTATTTTTCTGTGTCTATGTGATTTTTTCTTGGTTTCCTTTTTTGCTTTTTCTACTACTCTGTTGATGGCATCCACCGTTGATCGGCCCTTTCTGAACCCATGCTGCTGGTCTGACATGTGTTTCTCTAGTCCTATGTTTTCGTTCAGGCGAACCAGTATTATATGCTCTAGTAATTTTCTGAGCGAGTTTAGTAAACACAGGAGTCGGTATTTTTCCTCTTCCGTCGGTTCCTTTTTGGGTTTTTTTATCAGGACAAGTTCCGTTTCTTTCCAGTTGCGGGGTATTTCTCCCTTTTTGACAATATTATCCAAGCAACTCTGGATTATGGTGGGGTACTCATCGGCGATCCTCTTCACGATTTCTGGAGGGATCTTGTCTGGTCCTGGCGCTTTTTTAGGCTTTAGTTTGGAGCCTGCGCTTGTAATTTCTTTGTTGGTTATGCCAGGTATGTTTTCCAATCTGACGTCTTCTGCTGTCCATGTTATTCTGGCCCTCTCAGGGAAGAGGCTGCTAGCTATCATTTGCGCAGTTTCCAGAGTTACTCGTGGTCCCTGGCATTGCAGATCCAGTCTTTTCGTGGCGATTTTGTACGCTATACCCCAGCAGTCCTCGTCTATTTCCGTGCATAGTTTTTGCCAGCATTTTTCCTTAGCCGTGGTTATCGCAGTTCTTAGTGCTTTTTTCCTGTCTGTGTATTGTTGTTTCAATGTTTCGTCAGTTGTATGGTTTCTTCTGTTGTTTTTGGTAAGGTTTCTCCTTGCTGTCAAGCATTCCTTCCTCAGTTGCGCGATCTCTTCAGACCACCAGTATGCAGGAGGTCTGGAGAGGTTTATTTTCCTTGGGGGCATGCTGGCATCGCATAGTTTCTTTATGGACCTTATTACATTATCTGCGTCGTCATCTGGCTTTTTATTTGCTTGACATTTGGCTGCTTTGCTAAATTTTTCTTCACCTAGCTTTTTGGTATTCCATCCTTTCGCTTGTAGTTGTGCGGGTGATCTGGATCTTCTTGGCTCTACTTCAAAGTATATGTAACGGTGGTCGCTCAGTGTTTCTGTTCGTAATACTTGCCAGTTTTTTATTTGGCCCGTTACGTTTCCTTTTGCCATTGTTAGATCGACTATAGATGTAGCCTGATCTCTTTGGAAGTTTGGTGTGTTTCCGTCGTTTATGATGACAAAGTCTCTTTGGGCAATCCATTCCGTGAATAAGGTGCCTCGCCTATTATTTTTAGGCATTCCCCAGTCTTGCGCGCTAGCATTAAAGGGGGGGGGGGTAAGGTCGTTGCTTGACTTGGGAAAGTGGTTGTATGATTGTCGTTCAACTTTAAGTAGGACATATGTGATCAACTTTTTCATATAAAATCGCCTCAGCGAAGAGACGAATGCAATTGATTTCTGCATTCACACTGTGCAGTGCTCGAGAGTTTTCTGGTGTTTTCATTGTGTCTATTTGGTAATTTTTTAATTTTTATTTATGTTTCTAACATTTTTATTTGACAAAATTTAATTCTTATTTATATTGGTGACATTTTTATTTATATTTGTGACACTTTTATTTGGTATTTTATTTGTTATTACGATTTTTTTCATAATAGACAATTTTTTGGCATCGAATAGCAAAATTATTGACAATGACTTTGACTTATACACATACTCAAATGCAAAATTTTGCAAAACAACAAAACAATGAAACAAACGTATTTACAACTAGTCAACAACAAACTATTCAGGACTTGAATGAAATTATTTACAATAGCCAAGTTCAGAATAATGCCAACAAACAGAAGAACGAACAATATTTATTTACAGCTACTCAACAACAAACTCTTGACGATCTTAATGACATTATTGACAACAAAACGGACTTAATTACAACAAAAACTAAACAAACTCTTGAAGAACTGAATGACATTGACGAAAATCAAAATTCTAGCTATGAGGATATTGTTTGTTTTCAAAAATCTAATCCAAATTATTTAACATTAAAATCGCCAATTAATTCTCCGAGACCAATTGCTCTCCCTTTTTGTTTAGGGAAAATTCTGATTCGGAAGAAGAACAAATTGATCAAAATTTAAGTTCGGCTATATCTCCTATTAATTCACCATATGATATTGTAAATTCTGATTCGCAAGAAAAACAAATTGAAGCAAATTTAACTTCGGATATTTCTCTTAAGAATTCACCAGTTGAACAAAATTCAATTTCGAAACCATCATTTATTATTAAAAAAAAATTTAAAATTAATAAAAAAAAATAAAAAAACAAGTAGCAAACCTTAAGTGTCTGGGTTTCGCTATTCAAAATTTAACTGATTTGATCACAATTAAACAGGGAGACGCAAGTACGGTGAATTATGTTAAACAGGCCTTTGACAAATTAGTTGACTCATTTGAAGAAATGGATTCATAAAGTCAATTAATTCCTATTTTTTTCAAAATTGGACTATAACTAAATAAAAATGCACAATATTAATTTTATTATTATTATCCAGAGAACATCAAAAATGCAATTGCGTTTTTCAAAATTTGACTATAACTAAATAAAAATGCACAATATTAATTTTATTATTATTATCTAGAAAACTTTAAAAATGCATAAGTGTGTAACGTGTAATAAAATCTTTACTAGAAAGGATAATTTATTGCGACATTAAAAAACATGTTTGCGGAAATTCCACAACACTCACTAGTTGGTTGAAACAACCAAAGCTTGTTAAAGGTAAGAACATTTTATTTTTCATGTTTTATTTTGTAAAATATTTTTCCTTAATTTATAGATTATACAAATATTGTAAAATATTGTAAAGAATGCAAGAAAAATATAAACCAAAGTCTATGAGGTGGACATCTTCGATCTAGTGTGCACAAGAACAATTCTAAAATAGGCTTGGAGGAAGGTGTTTGAAATTATCAAGTCGGCATTCAGGGAACGAATAATATCTTATAGGATTTCCTCACCCCAAAACATCATAAACGTGAAAGAATATTTTCAACATTTGGAATACAAAATTGTACATCTAATAGATCAAGAACTGCAGAAACATAAATGTATCAAGCTAAATATGGAACTGTTCGGTTTCTATTTTAACCCCAGCAGCAACAGCTATGATGTCAAATCTTTTAATGCGCCGTTCCGAGTCATTTGCCAGGGATATCAGACAAAAGAACTTTTAGAGCAAATCTGCACCATTATTGACCAGAAAGCTAACGAATTTGCAGAAAGATATTCAGGTAAAGAATTTATTTTCTATTTTACAACGGCAACAAAAAAAGTAATTTTTTAATTTTTACGTTGCAGGATGGGCTTTGATGAATTTACTTAATTTGAAAATTAATGTTTACAAGCACAATCCGCTGAGCGCCTCATCTTTTATCGAACTTCCTCAAGAGATCAAGAGACGTCAAGCTGTTATCAACATTAGGAATGATGACAACTTTTGCTTCACCTGGGCAGTTGTGTCTGCTCTTCACCAACCAAGCGGATTAGATTTTGAAACTTCATCCTACCCACACTACTCTTCTGTTTTGGATATGTCAGGTATAGAATTTCCAATGTTGCTAAAGAACGTTAAGATTTTTGAAGAAAAAAATAACATTTCTATTAATGTATATGGATTAGAGATTATAAATCCTAAAAAGGGGTATCATCATCAAATCAACATGTCAATTTATTGTTAATAAGTGATGACGATGAAAAAATTTTTCGTTATTGCTATATTAAAGATTTATCAAAATTAGTTTCTGCACAAATGTCTAAACATCACGGAAAAAAATATATTTGCGACGGTTGTTTACAATATTTCCCTACAGAAGAAAATTTATTACAACACAATAGCTATGATTGTGGTCATTTACGAATTAACCTACCTTCTAAAGAATTAATAAAAGATAAATTTGGAAACTATTCATATGATAATATTTTGAAATTTGTAAATTATCATAAACAAATGAAAGTTTCTTTCGTGGTGTATGCAGATTTTGAATGCATTTTAAAGCCTTTAAATAATGACAATGTTGACAAAAATCCTAATACTTCATACACCTTAAAACAATATGAACATTTTCCACATTCATTTGCCTATTACATTAAATGTTCCTTCGACGATAATTATTCTAAATTTGAAAGATATAGAGGTCAAAATTGTGATACATTATTTATAAATTCTTTAGAAAGAGACGTGTATAACATATACAATACATTTTTAAAGGTTCCTAAAAAGATGATTCCTTTGAACGAACTGGACAAAATTTATCATAACTATGAAACAGTTTGTCATATTTGTAATAAACCTCTTTTAAATGACAGGGTTGCAGATCATTGTCATATAACTGGTCTTTATAGAGGTCCAGCTCATTCACTCTGCAACATAAGTTACAGAATACCTAACTTTATTCCAGTTATACTGCATAATTTGCGTAATTATGATTCTCATCTATTTCTTAAAAAATTATGCTTAAACAAAGAACAACTAACAGTTATCGCACAAAACAAGGAAAAATATATTTCATTTGAAAAGCTTATTCATGTGGATAACTATTTTGATAAAAAGACACAAAAGGCTAAGAAAAAAATATATCGTTAAGGTTCATTGATTCTTTTCAATTTCTATTCCATTCTTTATCAAAACTCTCTGAAAGCTTAAAAGATGAACAATGTAAAGAAATAAAAGAAAATTCAATGATGAAGAAAGATTTAAACTTATTCGCCAAAAAGGTGTATTTTCCTTACAATTATATTGATGATTATTTAAGAGCAATTTTATAATACTTTAACGGATGAGCACATCAGTGATGCAGAATATCAAAGAGCTGTAAAGGTTTGGCAATTGTTTAAATGTGAATCTCTTGGTCAATACTCCGACCTTTACTTACTCTCTGATACTTTACTTTTGGCAGATATTTTTGAAAATTTTAAAAGCACTTGTTTATCCACATATAGGCTCGATTCAGCTCATTTTTATACTTTTCCAGGTTTATTCTGGGAGGCGTGTTTGCGTTATACTGGAATAGAGTTAGAATTGTTAACAGATCCAGATATGATACACTTTTTCAAAAAAAGCGTTCGCGGTGGTGTGAGCTCTTGCATTTGTAGAAAATCTGAAGCTATAATCCATTTCTTTTAAATTTTGATCCTTTAAAGCCAACTAAATACATAATTTATTATGATGATATTAAATTATTAATGTCACTTATTCCCTCTTGATTTTGTTTAATAAAATCTAACTTAAAATTGTTGAGAATTTTACTTTCAATATTTGAATAAATTGTATTTTCCAAAGAAGCAGAATTTATTAATTGACGTTTTGAAATATGGCGTCCAAATTTATCAACTGTCATGTTGAGCTTTCATTAAACAATAAATATGATTATATTTAATAGCTGTTATTTATAGTATAACTTTATCTTCTCTTAATTCTTCAATAATAGAGATAATCTCGTTACTATGAGCATTATTTCCCGCATCACTTGATGAAATTAATAAACGTAGCCTATCAACAATTTCGTTTACATTATTCCAGTATACATAGTCTGGATTTGATCTGTTTGTTTTCAAAATTAATCCCTTTCCTGTTGCTTTGGCTCTAGTTGTTCTAAACGGAGGTTTTGGTTTGTTAAATGCTGTAACTAATCTTTGCAAGGTTTTTGTCTTTGTAATCCCCTTTCTTTGTAAATATGGTCCTATTATTGTAACATATTTGTGTGATGTATTTCCTTGAACTTGTTCATTTGAATGAAAATTCCTACGATATACTTTTGTTTTAGCTAGAATGTTCATGTAATTATCTAAATCTTCCTTCTTATAACCTTTCGGTTCTTTTTTGAAGAGCAATTTGTATAAACCTGGCGTGTCTGTGTACGTTATTCCTCCCACTTTAATGTCTTTTCCAATAATTTCTACCGGTATCTGTGTGAAACCAAAAGAAAACTTATCCGTTTCGAGGTCATGAACTATTCCATAATAATGGTCAAATTTATGTTGTGTATCTTTCACACCCTCATCAATATATGATCTGGGTAATTCATGAAAATCTGCTAAGTAATCTTTATATGACGGTGTACCAACATAGGTTTGAATTGTTTTTCTAGTTTGTTCCAATATGTCTGACAAGTTTAAATTTGTTGTTGTGTCACTAGAAGGATCTGAAGTTTCCGCTATCACAGTTGATGTCAATGGTTGTACTACAGGAGAGCAAGAAGTGATACTACTGTCATCTAAAAATGTTGGTAGTTCTGTGGGGAGTAACGGAGTTTTTCCTGTTTTCTGAATAGTTTTCGTCGGAGTTGATGTTTTATAAAGCTTTGTAGGTGCTTTGAGTTCTTCATACTTTGAAACTCTTTCTTCTTTTAAATCGAATGGTTCGGATTTACCAATATTTGAAATTAGCTGTTTAAGAGGTTGTGTTATTGGTCTATAAGTTTGTTCTAATTCGGACTGAGCGGTAGAAGTAGCTAATTTCAAGCTTCGATATTTCTGCTTCACGGCTTGTCTCGATTTTATTAATTCTCTAGCTAAACGTTTATCCATGCTGTACAAGTTTTACATGAAATAAAACTGCAAATTTTTCACTTTTATAAATATATAAAGGAATCAAATTTACTCCTGTATCTGCCGTGATTTACTTCACAATCTTTGTCAATTACAAGAAAGCCACATGGATCCATCCAACAGTTAGCACAAATATTTTTAAACTAATCAAATATCATATCCAATATACAGTGGTCGTTATATATATGTTTTAAACTCAAACAGTCCTGTTTAAATAAAATTAATAAGTTGGAATTTTCTCGAATTAGACGTTTAAGGATTGAGGAATATCCTTGAAAAATATAAAAACAATCGGTGTTTCTATGCCTTCCATGCGTGAAATAGTCCCTAATAATAGATTGATTATGACAAGGAATATCGTCAAAAATGATAACGGAATTTGGCTTTATCTCATGAGGTGAAATAATGTTCTCATCGCTATCGTATTCAAAGTATTCAATTTCTTTCATAGGCTTTAACAACTTTCTTAAGTATTCATATTTTGGTTAATCTAATGACTTTGAATAAACATAGACATTTTCAAACCTAATTCCATTAGGATGCTCGAGCAGTGTAAGCATAACGTTGGTTTTACCGCTACCACTGCAACCAACTATGAGTCCTCTTTTTGAACCACCGCAAAATAAGTCACCATGCTTTCTCAACTGTTTACTTAAAAATTTTTCGTCATGATTATTTACTGGTAAAGAGAATTTTTGTTTTTCAATCCTCATTCTTAATCACACTAGTAAATATTTTTAGCTGTAAAAGTATTTATACCAGAAAAATGTCAATGTGTTTTTAGTATAAAAAGAACATCAAGGACTGTGGGTAGGCATAAGTTGAAAAAAAACTATCAAAAGACGTAATAGAAAAGGCTCTGGTTTAGTAAATAAATTAATTAGTAAACTACCCTTCGAAGTTCATATACCAGGATATAATTATTGTGGTCCAGGCACCAACTTGGAGAAAAGATTAACTAGAGGTGTCGTTGGTTATAAATCCATTATATGCCGCTTGTAAAGAACACGATATATCATACTCTCAGACTGAAGATTTATCAAGAAGACACATATCTGACCAAATATTAGAAAAAAAAAGCCTGAGATAGGGTAAAAGCTAAGGATTCTTCTATTGGTGAAAAAATTGCAGCTCTAAGTATTGCAGGAATAATGAAGGGTAAAAGAAAGTTCGGTTTGGGATTTAAAGATAAAAAAGGGTGTAAACTTAAATTGAGAAAAAAACGAATCATTCGAACACCCAAAAAAGTTGAAGGATTTCTACCTCTTTTGTTTCCCATTCTTGGCGCCCTGGGTGCACTAGGTGGAGGCGCGGCAGGAATTGCTAAGGCAGTAAATGATGCTAAAGCAGCTAAACAGCAACTAGAAGAAATACATAATATTGCAATGGAAAATGCTTCTAAAGAAGGCAAAGGATTATATATTAGACCATATAAAGGAAAAGGACTATTTATTAGACCTTATAAAGAAGGATCAGTCAAAATGAAAGCAATCAGACAAAAAAAACTCAAAATAAGTTTTCCAAAAAGAGCACTTACGAACAATGATATTATTAAATATGTAAAGCCGTTAAAAATAACTGGCTTTAGAGGTGTTTTTATGCTCGATGAACTTCCAAAAAAAATTAATCTGAAAGAGTGTGGTATTGTAAATTTGGATAAAAAACAAAATAAAGGATCTCATTGGACTGCTTATATTAAAAATAGCAAAAATGTAATATATTTGGATAGTTATGGAAATTTAAAACCACCTTTTGAACTACTCAAATATTTTAATTCGAATGGCAAAGTGGATGTTTTTATACTTATGAATACAAACAAAAATTTAATTCATATAACTGTGGTCAACTATCCCTAAAATTTTTGCAAAAAATATATAAACTCATTATTTGTTGTAATATCTCATTCATAAATAAACTGCAATGTCCATCACAATTGCCATATCAGGAAACAGTTCTGTTTTGTCTGCTGATTTTAATCCGCCCATATATTTAAAGGATGGAAAACAATATTACCTGGGTTTAGCTGATTTTGAAACGTTTATGACTATTCCCAATATAAAAGAAGGATATAATAAATTTTATATAGATAATAAAGTAATTGTTATTCCCGACGGAACTTATGACATTACAGATATAGAGAAAGTATAGAAGATTTATTTCCGAATGAAATTTTTTTTTTCTTTTAAAAGCAAATGTTAACATTCTAAAAACTTTTTTAATGTGTAGTAGAAAAATTGATTTTACCAAGGAAGATTCGATTGGAAAAATGTCGGGTTTTAATAGCAGGATACTAAAAGCTATGAAAGAGGAAGAATCAGATAATGTTGCAAAAATAACTAAGGTGAATGCTATTTGTATTGATTGTAATATTTGTGTCGGTTCTTACAGTAATGGTAAACCTGTTCGTATTATTCACCAGTTTTATCCAACTGTAGCTCCTGGCTATAAAATAGTGGAATCTCCTTTGCCCATTTTGTATTTTCCAGTCAAAGCAATTAACAATATAACCGTTAAAATAGTTGATCAAGACGGAGAACTTATTAGTTTTAGAGGAGAAACTATAACAGTAAGGTTACATTTACAAGCTAGTGACATATAAAATGGTTGTTAGATATAATAGAGCCCTTGGAATGAGACTTGTACCTACCACTATCAACAAAGTAAAAACTTATAAAAAGAAAAAGACTAAACAACAGTTCAGTATCAAATCCAACGCCAACAAGTTAAGACGAGATAATCGTAAATTTCTCACATCTTTGGGTTTCACTGTTTTAAAATAATGACCATATTAAACGTAAACGAAAAGCTTTATGTAGACAATTCCATCGTTAGTTCAGAGCTTCACACATATCAACCATATATTTCTTCAAAATTCAATTACAATGATGAAATAAGGATCCAAATTCCAGAACTCGATGCTTACACTCTACCATCAGATAGTTTACTTTATATCGAAGGAAAATTAACTAATACAGAAGATAAATATAAGAAATAATTGCTATTTATTAACAATGGTATAGCCTTTTTGTTCAGAGAAATCTGCTATGAACTAAACGGAATTACTATAGATTCAATAAGAAATGTTGGATTAGCATCAACCTTAAAAAGCTATCTTTCCCACAATACCAACGAAAGTTTAAAACTGGGAAATGCAGGTTGGTTTCCACATCGAAAAGAAGGTGATAAAAATTTAGTTGATAATGGTGGAAAATTCTCCGTATCCATACCACTAAAAATGCTTTTAGGATTTTTTGAAGATTACAGAAAAATTATTATGAATATGAAACAGGAATTAGTTCTTATTAGATCAACTGATGATTTAGATGGTGTTATCTTCAAAGAAAATCCGGCACACCCTGTTAGTGCTCCTGACACTCCATTGGTTACTTTCGATAAAATTTATTGGAAAGTTCCTCACATTCAAGTTAATATGCCACAACAACTTGCTCTATCAAAAATATTAGAATCAAATAGACATATTGATATGATTTAGGAGTTGGGAACTTGTTGAATATTCTTCTCTAACCGAAACAACCCGTCACACAAGGCCGGTAAAAACAACTAGTAAACTAGAAGCTCCTCGTCATGTTGTGATTGGCTTTCAAGAAAAGGGAAAATTGCTAAAGATATGAGTAAATTTGACAATATTACCTTGTCAAATATTAGGGTATTTTTAAATTCTGAAAGATATCCTTATCACGATTTGTACTTAAATTTCGAAGAAAACAAATTTTCTGCTTTATACGAAATGTGAAACTGAAAGAAGAAATTGCAAATTATTCAAGTAAAAAAATTCTCATTAAAAAATTTGCTGCTTTGAAAATATGAGATTGGTTATGGATATTCAAGGATTCAAGGATGAAAAAAATAAATTTATACCGAAAGAGCTTGCAGCTTTTGATGGTTATGAAATGACTTATTACATTTTTAAAAAGGCTTTTCCAATGGAGTTTCTTTCACCTGATTGTCACAAGCAGACGGTATGGCTAATGAAAAATCATCATTGTATACATTGGAATAATTACATCATTTCCCAAAAATAATTGAAACACTTACGAAGAAAGCAGATTTTGTTTTAGTAAAAGGAACCGAAAAAAAGGATTTTATAGAGAAATATTCTAAAAAGCCTGTGATTGAAATAGATGAACAACCAGCGCTAAAGCTAATGGAAACAAAATGCTTCTATCATTCAAAATCACCTTGTATGTGTGCTTTGACAAACGTGTTATTTTTATATGACAATTGTTTTATGAATGAATAAAAATATAAAAAAACTTAATTACATTTTTATTTTGCATTAACTAACCATGATTGAATACAATTAATATGATACCTTAAATCTAATTTTCTAAATTCATTTAAAAGTTCATACTTTTCATACTATTTTCACTACTAATTCATACTATTTTTATATTTTAAATAATCATTACAAAATCTAGCGGCTAATTTACATTGTTCCATTCGATCTATATTCTTAACGTATGCTGACAAATCTTGTGCTTCTGCGTCTTCTTCGCCTACAATTGATAAATATTGGAAGTATGCAGCAGATATAATAAACTCTTCATACATTTCAGTAACCACTTGCTTGCCATTGTGAATATTATTAAATTTATTCTTCCTTTTCAATTTCTTGAAGAATAGTATCCTCGTCAATAAATTGCTTCAATTCTTTTAAATAGTAACCAAAGCCAATATCTTTTAGATCTCGAATAAGTTGAAAAAAATTTAATGTTTCAAAGTATTTGTTGCAACAGAGGGCAGCCTTAACGAATTCCGCAGATTGATTACAATAAAAGTATATCCACTCCGGACCACTTGCCATAGAATATGAGAAATAGGTTTTTGAAAGATTACTAAATTTGTCCTCTAATAATTTAACTGCAATCAGCAACTCAGCCATTTAATTTATTTAACATAATATCTTAAATATGTGGGGGACGTCTCTTGCGTATTGGATTAACTTTTCTTGATGATACCTGTTTTTTATCTTCGAATAATTGAAACCTCTTTTGGGTTGCAATAATAGCAGGTATAAATTGGCAATCTTCTCCTATAAATTCTATTAGGTGGCTTAATTCTCCTACAAAGTATGATTTCCCAAATGTATTGAAAAACGTAGTAAGGCTTATAATTCCTTCTAAATAATCATCAATTGTTTCCAAATAATCTGGTTTCAGTGGATAAAACAGCTTGGTGTATTCATCTTTCGAAATCACTTCAAAGAAATTGAGATATTTAACTTTTAACTGTCTGATAGATGTAGCTAATTTTTCGCGATTACACATAATTCACTTATTACTTGACACATTTTTTCTTTTTGTTTTATACACAATTGGTTGAAAAATTCAAAAATAACTTTTTACGCAACTCGAGCACAGCTTAGTAAATGTGCCTCAGCATACTAAAATGATGATGAAAGCCTCAAAAGTCAAATTACGTAACCCAACCAAAAACGGGACGTGACGGTATTAGGTATATGCAAAATCTGGCAACGGTGCAATGTTCAACAACAACAGGCGTCATTCGTCGAGCCGTCAGCCAGACGTCGAGACGACATTTGTCCTTTTGTGGTTAATAAACGACATCGTTTTGTGATTTCAGTTTTAGTACTCTCGAGTTTATTTTGTTCAGTTTGTTATTTACGTGAATTATATTAATTTATCAGTAATACACTCTTTTCTTTTAAATAAACATAAAAAATTAAAACAAACAAAACTGCCAGTAACCATGACAGCTGATATTGCATTTTCGTACAGATGTGTCGTTTACGACTGATCCGGATCTTTATACTGATCTACGGTAGCCGGGTCTTGAAAATATTGCGAACCGGATCACGGATCTTTGAAATACAGATAAAGCAAAATGAAGCGTTCAGTCTATGGTTTAGTCAGTTCTTCGGTTCATTCAATGCATCATCATCGTTTGGATGTCTCGGGTCGTAAATTGAAACGCGGAGCCGACGACCGATATAGCGCGATTTTCGAACTGGTCTGATTGATAAGAAGAACGGGATGATGGGGTGGATGGGTCGGTCGGTCATTAGTTTGTTGAATGCTGATTACCATGAAATATGAATTTCTGTATAGCCAGAATCTCATGTAAAAATTTAATTTGGAGTTGGTTGGCTTGTCGACCTCGTAAATCATCGTAAAAGCATCATATTACACCAGTCTTTTAAAACTTATATTTATGTTGTGTGTATTAGATAATAGATTTTAATCTCTACTTTTTTAATGCGATGTGTATATTGAAGTTCAGATGGCTTTATAATTAGCGATAATAATACGATTATAGTTAATAAAAAGCATTATAAATAATATTAAAAATCTAAATCTAACTAGTCAAACCACAGTTCATGTCTGTAAAATTGATTTTCTGAGAAATAAATTAATAAATTAGTAAATAATTAAATAATTATACATGGAAACATAAAAAACTTCAACTTCAAAACCACTATAGCAAGAATCTTAAGGCTTATAGGTTCAAAGTATAATATATTTCAAAAATTATGTATTTATTACTTTAGATAGGCAACCAAACACAAAAGTACAGCATAATGTGCCGTACGGGCCGACCAACGTTACTTTTATTTCTAAAAAGAGCCAAAAACCAAAAACTATAAACTGGAGAGGGCGCAACTCATTTTACTTGTGGCGAAAAACTAAAAAATGTTCAGACAATTCTGTCTATAAAACCCATGTTACATGTTTACAAACTTTTCAGATGAATGGATGTATACATACACACCAAATGCCCAATATGACGAATATAGTTCGCCTATTCTAATGAACTTAACGAGATCCGGATCACTGATCCGGGTCTTTAAACTGACACAGATTCGTTGACCCGGATCTTTAAAAAGATCCAGATGTCCCATCACTACATTTTTGCCGTTCGTTGGCGACGTTGCTATAGTGGTAGGATATGACGTCAAACCGTAGACTGCGCCAAATGCTGCCGTTTGAAATGATCAGATTGCGCACGAAATTTTAGAACTTTATTACAAAATAAGTATTGATTTTTAAGTCGTTATATTTTAGATATTTACTTTTTATATCTAAGAGAATACATTCATGTAATAAAAAAAAAATATATAAGTTCCCGATTTCGTCGGTCCGCCTGACTGTCAGTTCGCGGAATAGTTTAAAACCTACTCATCAGAGTCACTTCAAATTTTAGTCAAAAATAAAGGGTCATATTTTTGACTAAAATTTGAAGTGGCTAAAGGGTCATATCAGTCTTCCGGTTCGTCTCGTCGAAGGCAGACCTCTGTGTTATTAACATAAGTGGTTCCACGTGTTCGGTTTTGCTGCTTTATTTCGGGGGGAAGCGGGAGACTCAAACACTCAAAGTGGAAACTAACGACCCCGCTAGAAAGGGAGCAGACGCTGTGAACGTGTGAGGCCTAGTTGTTCCTTTATTCTATCCCGTTCGTCTACCGCAGTTCTACATAGAATATTAGCGTAATGGCCGCTATGCGGCGGGAGTGGGAGGGGTAAGGGGATAGCTTGAAAGAAAAGGTTATCTCGTGAGACCAGTAGTACTCTCAAGAGGCATCTAGTGGAAACCGAGATGCATTAGAAGAGTTTATTAAGATACAAATTTAAAGATATTGAAATACACGGGGTGACCGGAAGCTCAGAGCTCGCCATCCGGACATCCCACCGACAACGTCTCCAAACCGGAACAACGTGTAAATTATCTGGAAGGGTCGCTCCAGCTCTAAATAAGCCCCGGGCGGAGAGCAATCTGGCAAGTTGCGAAGTGCAGTGCCAAAAACATAGATTGAAATTGAAATTGAAAGGGTCATATGGGGATAACCTGGTAATATTTTGGTAAAAGCTAATATTCCGGAACAAGATAGCAGCCTAGAGAATCTTAAAAAAAAAATTATTAATAAAACTTATTATTCAATCTCCTCAAATTTTGCACATAAAACAAGTGTTACGTAGGAATAAACTGATAAAATATTGATATGATTATAAGATAGCCAAGCAAAATGGTGACCTAATAAAATATTTAAAAAATCGACATGAAGAAACTACTCATTAGATTAATTTCAAATTCAACATGACGTAAGAAAATGGCGGAGTGTGTATATGTAAAAAATACTTATTGAATTTGTTTTAAATTATTCCCAAAAATCAAGTGTGGCATAGGTAGAAATCGGTAAAATGTTGAAAGGAATTCAATATGATGAAACAAAATGGCGCCCAATATATATGTTTAAAAAAATAGTATATATGTGTTATTAAATATAATAATAACTCTTTCTAATTAAGGGAAGGACTACGATAATGAGGAATTTTTTTACACTGATTTTTTAATACGGTCATTTTGAATTCGTACCAGTTAATTCCTGTATCAATATCAATTTTGCTGCACGATAATAAGTCAATTGAATAAGATTTTTTACATTGATTTTTTTAGGAATTTTATTTGGCCGCCATTTTGCTTCTCCGTCTTAAATTCGTACCACAATTTTATCAGATAATCTCTATAAGACCCTTACTATATGTCCAACACATAAAATGTATGTAATAGGTAGTTTTTTAGACTGATTTTTTTTAAATAATTTATTAGTCCGCCATTTTGTTTTGCTGTTTTGGATTCATACCAAAATGCCAAAATATTTCAGGTTGATTCTTTGGTTTTTGTGCAAAATTTGAGATACACTGGATAATTTGTTTTATAGTAATAATTTTTCATTTCACTAGGCCAACATTTTGTTCCGTCATATTTGATTTTTACCAAAATAATATCAAGTCACCCCATATGACCCTTAATTTTTGATCAAAATTGGAAGTCAAACTTGTAAGTAATTCTTAGCTACGTGGCGAACTGATAAACAGATAAATGGAATTGAAAAAACATATTGTTTGGCATCTAGGGACGCTAAAATTTATATATAGGTACGTAAAACCTGCAATTTTGTTCACATATTTTTGAGTTTATTCGAGCTAAATTATCCTACAACGGTATTTCTGGTAAGCGCTTTGCATAATTTAGGTTCGATGTATTTGGCCCGAAACTTCACTGGCCCGAACAGGCAATGTCCCGAAAAGTCATTGGTCCGAAACTTCGATTCATTTTCACAGAAAAAAAGGTGCTTTACATTTACTGTGATTTAGCATTGCAGAGAATAATTAAAAGCACTAATCTTTATAAATTTTGAGCTGGTATTAAGAAACACTCTCCTCTCATTACGAAAGACCTATTAAAGTGTTAATTTAATTTTCCGGTTGTATCTATGAAAACAAGGAAATAGAGAAATAGATTAAAAGTAGATTTTGATAAAATATTAGCCAGCACATTGGTATTTATCACATATATAATAATTGACAAGATTTAGAAATAATATAATAATTCCACAATATTCTAGTTCAGTAACTTATAATTCTCTTTATCATTTTGGAAAATGTCTATATAATAAAATATCTGATCATATAAAGCAAAGCCCAATAACAAAATTCAATTCCAAATTAAAACATTTTCTTACTGATTCTGCTCATTACTCTATAACCGAATTCACAGAAAAGACACATATATTTAACTCAAATGTAGGTAGTGATTAGAAGAAAACTATTGTTGCGGTACTTTATTTATATAGGTTAGTATTATTTTTAGTATAGGCTAGTATTAGTATTAGTATAGGAAAATTAATGTATTGCACAGCTGTTATGCTTTTCAATAAATGTTTCATTCATTCATTATCAAATTAGGTTTTTCATTTAAGTGGGCGATAGTTTTACTGGTATCAGAGAATTATTGTTATTAAATTTTATATTGGATTTTTTTATACCTATAGGTAGGATAAGACCGTTTGATAAAACTTGGACAAAGGTCTGCATATACTGAAAGGTTGAGAAACGTCGGTGTATGCCAACATGCTCCAACAATTTTACATATTATAGAATCATTTTGGACTGCCTATAGATTTATTGTTCACTGCCAAAAAAATCAAAGAACGAAAAAGAAATACATTAAAAGGTTTAATTTGTGTGAATGCCAGTAAATTGTATTTGGCCTCAATATTTCATAAAAATAGGTTAAGAATTGTAGTATTTAAAATCTTATGGTATCTGCAAGACTTAATAAAGGATTTCTAATATCTATTTAGCTTCTTCCAGGTAGAAGTTTAAATATTCCACCTTGTTTAAGAATTGCAATTTTTGCATCACAAGTTATATAAACTAGAATTATTTCAAAGGCAAGAATTCATGTATAACATACTATTAGATGTATCAAATGTACATGTAACATACTATTAGATGTATCAAATGTACAAAATTCTAACTCTGAGGTCAAAGTCAAGTTTGTACAACTCTTTAAGTTTATGGAAGTTGTTTACAAGACTTTACTTTTGTAAACAACTTCCATAAACCTAAAAAGTCGTGCAAACTAAGATAGCTTAAACTAAGCATATAGACTTAAAATTGACATCACAATAATAACAAAATGCTAAAAAAAAATATGTAAATGGTTAAAATTACAGTAATGTAGTAACAAATTGGACATCACAAAATAAAACGGCTAAAATTACTAATATAACAATAAATTGGACAGTTACAAGTGGTTGTCATAAAATTCCTGCAAACTGTAAAATGATTTTGCTTTTAAAATATGTTTTAAAAAACTTCTAAATAATTTAATGCATGTTACTTGTTTTATAGCTAGTGAAAGGTTGCTCTCTTTTGCAAAATAGAAACTGAAATAAACTGATACTGAGAGCAAAATCCCAGAATACTATATCTCAATAGGGTTCCAACCAAACTGAAGTAAGCATTTCTAGCCATGTCACTTCCCAGCTCTTCCGAAATTATGTGAACTGCGTAGCAGTTCCAGATACTTTCTAATTTAAACCACATGCATCCATTAAATATCAAGTATGTGCAGAATTATTTAATTTAAAGTTTCCATTAATATATGAAGTTGAAGATTTGTATAGCAGTGGAGATGAATCCCGTGATTAAAAACAAGACGAATAGATCTAAATATACGGAAAATAGTATGTATGTATGTATGTATTATATATTTATTATTCTCTTATTTCAATAATTTTTGTAGCTTTTTAATATTATATTAGTTTCTGTTACATTGTTTGACGTGTGTATATGTATATATATGAGTATATGCCAGTTAATCTGTTAATAAAAATCTGATAAAAAAGTAGGTATTGTTTCATTTTTTAAAATATAATTGGTGTGTTAGTTTAAAATAAAAGATAATAAAATGTTAGTTCAGATTTTAAAAAAATCTGCCTTGAACAAGAAAGAAATAAGGTTTTACAAAAATAAGAAACTTGTTTTCCTTTTTTAATTTATCCAAAAAATCCAAATCCATTCGAACCTATGTATATATATATATATCAATTACTCCGGGATGGTTTGAACTATTTGGACGAAATCTGCAAGGAATATTCAGTATATTGGTGTGGTTTCATAGCCAGCATACTGGAGAAACGTTAAAATTTACGCTACGCGATGTAATATAATGGTAGCGTTCACGATCTTATCTAATCTGACTTTTACAAAAAAACTGCTGTAAATAGAATTAAAAAGGATGAAATAAAAAAAATAAATCCGTCTTCAAAAAAATGTACTAAAATTTGAAAAATATTTTATTCCATTATTTAGTGAAACATTTTATTAAAATTATTAACTACTCCTAATAGGTTATATATTTATACTTTCAAGCGATCATTTTCTAAAAATAAGTTGTCTAGCCTAAATTTGCAACTTTCAATGCCAAATATTCATGAATTGTATTCTATCGCTAACATAAACGAGGCTTTGTATTGCTTTTCGAATAACTTTCTTTTATTGTTTAAAAATGTGCCCTATAAGGAAAATAAAATTTAAAACTCATTTAGGAGATACCAAGTGGTTAATTCCAATATCATTGCAGAGAGCTGATACATACCAACAAATTAGAATTACTTAATTTACAACTTCCATTAATATGTCAAGTTGAAGATTTGTATAGCACTGAAGGTGAATCCAGTGATCGATAGAATGTTTATAAATAAAATAGAACCCATAACAAAAAAGCACTAAAAAGGAAAAAATAATATTTTATTCCTTATTGAAAATTTAATTTTATGAAGGAAACTAATTCCTCATTACTTAATCAAAAACAGATATTTATATATTGAGTGTCTACATGTTTACCAGATTAAATAGGCACGGTCTTTTATTGCTTTTCTTATTTCATCCTTATTAGTTCTATTTACACAAAGTCTTAAAGCTTAAACTTGGGTTAAAATTTTGAAGGCCCCTAATAAAATAAACTAGCTGGCCCGGCAGACCTTGTTCTACCTTTTTCGTTAGAGGACACGATAAGTTTCTAGTGGAATTATAAGAATATGGGGCGCATTCACCACATAGTGCAGAAATGTTATTGAAGGAAAACATATTGGTTTTATAGAAAACATACGCAATAAAATAGTGTTGAGAGGTCACTGTAACCAGACGATCATTTCAGAAAAAAATCTTGTAAATTGGTGCGGTATAACTATCACGAACTTGTTGAAAAATCTTAGTGTTTTAAAAATATAGATAAGCAACTACTGGGTCCATTGCATATGACATTTTACCAGAATCACCATATTAATATTATAGAAATGTCAAGAATTTAAAAGATAAGTAAAATTAAACGTCGTGCCATTAAAAACCCGGAAAACTTACGAAACACGATATATACTTTTTTCCTAATGATATGGTGAACGCAATTTATATTGCCATAGGTACTGGAAACAATTGAAAATGGCGTAAATCCGCCACGTTTTACATTTTTAAATATGCTTGCTGAGGGATATTCTGAATATTCCCTGAAAACTTCATCCAAATTGGTCAAACCATCGCGGAGTAATCGATGAACGAACATAAAAAAAATACATGTGGTCAAATTGATAACCTCCTTCTTTTTTGAAGTCGGTTTAAAAGACGAATCAAACTAAATGTATAGATAATATGCTATATATATATATATATATATATATATATATATATATATATATATATATATATATATATATATTTATTTAATATTCTTCTATTTTGAATAAATACTTTTATCTTTTTAATATTATATTAGTCTCTGTTTGACTTGTTCATTTGAGTATCTGCAAATTAGTCTGTTAATTAACGACTTCAAAAAAGAAGGAAGTTATCAACATTGTATTTTTTTTGTATATATACGATTATTCCACGATGGTTTGACCAATTTGGATGAAATTTTCAGGGCATATTCAGGATATTGCTTGAGTGGTCCCATAGCAAGCATATTAGAACATCTTAAAAATGGCTTAATTTTTAATAGGTATCTATATTTTAGATGTTTAAGCTGGAGCCGGAGACAGTATACCGGGTGACAACGAAAAATTGGCAAGGCGTCAATCAGCTGGTTTTTAAGTTATAGTTTTAATATTTGGATCAAAAATTAGGGCCCATATATTCCGCGCAAAAACAATGATTGCATATTGCTTCCGGTGTAACTGGAAGTACCTATGTCAAGATCTTTAAAGGGAACCCTGTATATATTTTTACGTCACTCGATAGCGCGAAAAATTCCTTTTTTAATGACAAAATAGCGGCGGAGGAGGTATTGTTTCTAAAATCAATATAGCGGTAATGTGTCGTCACCAATCGAGTTTTCGTCAAGCAACCTGTCCTAGAGGAACAATATAGAAAACAGGAGGAGAGAATAAAACATCTAGAGGAACATATTGCATTGTTGGAATTGTCATCCAGGATAAGACCTCAACTGAATAAAACAAATGCAAATACTAAGAATGCAAACAGAGGTTAGAAGGAGAACAAAACTTGATGAAGGAGGTGCAACAGACAATAGAAATACTACTGGAAGAAAAAAGTACACTTCAAGGAGAAATTAATAGATTTAAAGAAGATCAAAAAAAGATAGATAAAGAAAAAAATAAAGTTCTTAGAGAAAAGATATCTGAACTAGAAAAAAAAGCCACTGCGGAATATTCTGAAAGAACAAAATGTCAAAACGATTTTAAAGCACAAGTCGAAGCTTTGAAACAGAAAATCAACGAACAACAAAAGCAATTAACGGAAGAAAACGACTTCAAAGACACTCACATGAAAACCATAGCAAACTTAAAAAGTCAAATAAAAGATCTGACTGTCATTCAAGCAAACGGTCAGAGTGAAAATGAAAAAACAAACACCACTAGTAAACCAGCGGTACACAAGAGGCCTCAAGTACTTTTGCTTGGTGGATCAAACGGTCACAACAACGGGAACATTTTTAAGTCTATTATGAAGGCTGACTTCGACACAAATTGCCAGTATAACAAGACAAATATTTTTGAAGACATGACATCGTTGTACAGAAAAAGTACCAACAACTTTACTAAAAGCGACTATGTTATAATATTTAGCACTACAGAAAATGTAAGAATAGGAAAGTCTATCAAAAGAACCTACATAAATGACATACTGGAGTATGGAAAAAACACTAATTTAATATTCATTGGATCACCAACTGTAGGGAACAAACCATCATTAAAGAAATTGCTTGAACAACAAAACAGTATGATTCAAATCTCTATTAATACAAATACTAACGAAACAGCTTATTTCATTGATTGCAACAGATTGCTTCAAGACTACCACATTCTAGAAAATGGCGAAATAACCACAAAGGGTAGGTACAGGGTTCTAAGTTATATCTGCAGCAACTACATAAATAAAAGAACTGTGGCAACTCTAACAGAGCAGCAAAATTTCATCACCCAAAACAATATTACCTACGAAAACTTACTAGAAAGGGCTTCGACTCAAGGTAATCAAGAGACTACCAATGACAATTTTGAGCAAGACATGGTGGAAAAGGAAAACACATTTAATTTTTTATGCCCCCGACTGTCATAATTAATAACGGAGAACTGACAAAACATCAATGGGGCAAGCTCTTAGTTTACCATATTAATATTCAAAACATCGCTAATAAACTCAACCTGTTAGAAGCTTTATGCAAAGAAAAGTCTCCTCACATCCTCTGTGTATCAGAAACATGGATAAACAATGATGCAGCGACAAGTATGAATATCCCAGAATATACCCTACAAACGTTCTTCTGTCGTAGTGCGCATTTACATGGAGGGACTGCAATCTACACAAACAATAATCTAACTGCCAAGCCAATTGAAACAGTAAAGAGTTTTGCTGTGGAGATGCAAATAGAATGCTGTGGAATAGAGATAATTCTAGAATCATTAAAAATAATGGGAATAACCATATACAGGCCACCCTCAGGAAGTATCGAAACATTTTTGAAACATCTAGTCTCATTGAGTATTGTTTAAATAGGTGTGCAAAGGTAATTATATGTGGGGACTTAAACATCAATAGTCTGAAAAAAGAAGACTACTCTTTTAAACTCTTAATGAACTTATTGGACTCATTCGAACTAAAGAACCACTGTACTGGACAAACAAGAATTTTCACATCAACGGCGGGCAAAACTTCAAGTACATCATTTGACTACATGATAACGAACATTGACGACAGCTTAATACAGAATACAATATCGGAACCTCACCTATCAGATCACACACTACAGGAACTACTGATTAGTATCAGTCCACAAGGAAATCCCATTGAAAACACAAATATATACAAAATAATCCTAACAAAGAAAAATTTGAGTGATCTGAAACAAGGGATAAGACAAGAAGACTGGAATGGTATCCAAGTATCAAACATTGATTCTGCCTTTGAATTCTTCTTACAGGGCTTTGTTTGGCATCTCGATGCAACGTGTCCAAGAAAAAAATTAAAATATCAAAAATTGCATAACTGGTATACTGCCGAGCTGTATTTACTGACTAGGCAGACGGAAGATGAAAACATTTACCAACTGTACAAGGAACAGAAAAAGGAATACAGAAAATCAGTCACTAAATCCAAGGTAAACTTCAACAAACAGCGTATAATGAACTCGGAAAATACGACGAGGCAAATGTGGGCTATAGTCAATGAAGAGCTGGGAAGAGTCAAAGAAGCCAAGCCAATACATCTCAAAGTGAATGGGGAAATGATTACCGAGCAAAGTAGAGTGGTTGATGAATTTGGTATGTTTTTTTCAACTGTGGCGGAGAGCATAATAACGCAGCACTTTCGAAGCACAAACGATGGCAGCACACCTACTACATCTGATCTGCAACCAAATAGTATATTTTTGGAACCTGTGACAAAAATTGAGGTCGAGAGCATTATCAAAAATTTGAAGAACAAAAAGTCACTGGGTACCGACGATATTCCTATTAAAGCACTTAAAGCAGTGTGCAGTGAAATTTCCCAGCCACTTCAAATGTTAATTAACCAATCAATGGAATCGGGAAAATTTCCGAAGGCACTAAAAGCGGCTAAAATAATCCCGCTATACAAGAAGGGTGACCCTACAAACATCGACAACTATAGACCGGTGTCAGTTCTGAGTGCTTTCTCAAAAATATTTGAAAGAGTCATTTACAACAGACTTGTTAACTTTTTAGATACGTTTAATCTATTCTGCAAGCAACAACACGGCTTTAGAAGCGGAAGATCCACTGAGACAGCAGCAATCGAACTAGTAGATTTTATACCAAGAACTAGAATCAGGACATGTTGTGGCGGGACTCTTTTTCGACTTATCAAAAGCTTTTGATAGCCTCAATCTCAAATTTGTCCATCATAAACTTTACCAACTGGGTATAAGGGGAAATGCTCTGGCTCTTTTGATGTCATTCTTGGAAGAGAGGCAGATCATTGTACAGCTCGACAGTTGCAGATCGGAGCAATACGAAATAAATATTGGAGCAGCACAGGGCTCGGTTTTGGCACCGCTCATTTTCATCTTGTTCATTAACGACTTATCCCTACCAGGAGCTACCACCAAGTTCGCTGATGATACATCTGTCGGCGTGTCGGTGGCAAATGAGGACTCCCTTCTACAGAGTATTTCAGTAGTATGCGACAGCATGAGTCACTGGTGTGCCCAAAATAGACTGATCCTCAACAAGGAAAAGACTGTTACAGTTCACTTTTATAGTTTGAAGCAAAGGGCATATATAGAGGACTGTGCTGATGTGGTGAAATTTTTGGGTTCTTACCTGGATTCAAAAAGTAGTTGGTGTCACCAAATAGATCACATTTGCTCAGGGCTCAGTAGGGCATATTTTGCTATATTAAAACTAAAACAAACCATTCCCGCAGGTATGCTTCTGAACTCTTATTATGCCTTAGCTTACCATTATCTGACTTATAATATCATCCTCTGGGGTCAAGCTACCGATATCAGTAGAATTTTTATAGCTCAGAAGCGCATTATAAGATTGATATTTGGGCTAAAGCTACTTGAAACCTGTAGAGTCACTTTCCAAAGGTACAACATCTTAACTGTTGCATCAATATATATATTCAAATGTGCTCTATATGTATTTTCCAACAAAGAGAGATTCATGCAAAATCAGAATTATCACAATTACCCAACACGGAATGCATCTGCGTTAGTCGTGCCAAATCATAGAACATCGCTCTTTGAAAAATCTCCACGGTACGCATGTATAAAGATTTATAACCACATACCTGATGCTATAAAATGTCAAACATCAACTGTCCAATTTAGGAAAAAGCTGCGGAAGTACCTTTCTGAGAAGGCCTTTTACTGTTTGAAGGACTTCTAGAACCTCAACAATAAATAATGTATATGTACTGTTTGTTAGAAACTTCATGTAGATAAAACTGTGCTGTACTGTTGTTTTGTTTTTTTCATTTTGTATTCTGTATTTGTGATATGTTTACTACGTTTATACACTTTTACGCTATATACAATTTTATGATAAGTTTTACACTTCTAGAGGATATGATTTTATGACAAGTTTGTACCTATTTAAATATTTTTTTTTGTTTTACATTTTAGTGTTTAAATATAGTATTTAAGAGCTGACCTGTTCAATGTCATCTATTTTGATCTTGTGTGAACTAATAAAGAGAATTTGAATGAAATGGCAAACGGTTGATAAAACATTCAAAAATTTCGATTCATCTCCTATTTTGATACGTTTTCATTTCAAAAAACAAAAATCTGGATCTTCTAATTACCCAGATGAAACAATCAATTATAAACTTAGAAAAATGGTTTAATACAAACAAATTATCATTAAATATAAACAAGACAGAAAAGATCCTCTTCAGCCTAAAAAATATAAATCGAACATATTCCAGATGATACATATAAAACAAGTTCAGTGAGATTTCTTGGGATACATCTCGATAATACCTTGGTTTTTGATACCCATGTTGATCAAGTAGCCAAAAAAATTACAAAATCTATATTTCTTTTAAGAAATCTTAGGGAGAGTGTTGACAAAACAGTACTCCTTATGGCTTTTCATGCACTGTTTCAATCACATTGTAATTATGCAATTCTTGCCTGGGGTCACTCGGCTCAGGCAAGTAGAATTTTTAAACTCCAGAGAAGAGCCATACGAGTGGTGGATGGGCTGCATTATAGAGCAGAAGTCAGACAAACCTTTATTAAACTAAGTATACTTACATTTCCATCTATGTATATCTTGAGTTGCTTGTTGTATGTTAGGAGAAATTTAAATAACTATAGTCTCTGTTGTGAAAATCATACCCATGACACTAGGTTTAAGGATAACATTAGTATAGATTTCTTGAGATTGAGGAAGTCCTGCATTGCTAGTACTGAATATGGGCCAAAATTCTTTAACAAACTCCCTGAGCATATTAGATATTTGGATGAGAAACAGTTTGTGAGCTTGGTTAAAAAGTATCTATTAAAACAAGCCTTCTACAGTATTGAAGAGTTCTTGAATAATAATATCACTATGTAAGGTTCCTTTCTTTTAAGTAGTTCTAAAATGTCGACTATCACTGTAATGTTTGTAAATGTTAATTTTTATTCTATATTTTGTATTTTATTCTAAATTGTGTATTTTATTCAATATTTTGTACCCATTCAATATTTTGTATTTTACTATGACGTGTGTAAAAACTATGTTTATGAGCATGAATAAATCAGTATTTCAGTATTTCAGTATTTCGTTTTAGTAGTTCTTTCCAATGACATTTTGATTTTTATCGAAAATTTTAAATAGGTATCGAAATTTTTTTAAAATCAACATTAAAGTATAAATCAGTATCTAAAATAAGATGATAAATGCCTGACACACTACACCTTTAGTTTTTATTTCCGAGAAAAACCGAAATCATTAAGAGATATCTTTATCAGTATAAACAAATACCAACTTTTACATAAAATATTTAAACCTTTTTTAGCATGATTGCTATTTTCACATTTCTTCCAACTATTTTGGTTTATATATGAGAGCATCAAGTTAAGATTGACATACTGCTTATCGATATATATGGTGAATGTAGGATAAATACCAGACAAGCGTAGTTATATCAAGAAAGATTTCCAGGGCGTGACGCTCCTTCGAGAAATTCTTTTCAATGGTTAGTTTAACACATAAAAAAATGAAAATAAAATAATGCAGATGAAGATGCTAATGCCTTCATAGCCAAATTAAACATTTTTTGGAAAACTTGCATTTAGATGTAAATGATGGGAACGATGTTCCAACAAGATGGTGCTCCAGCTCATAATTCAAAATCTGTAACAATGAACGATTTGGGGAGAATTGGTTGGGTACTATGTGGTTCAATTTGATGGCCTGTCAGCGGATTTCTCTATATGGGGTTTTCTCAAAAATAAAGTGTACATATCTCCTCCCTCATCTTCAATCAGACAATTAAGCTGTTGATATGATTTTGGAAGAGCATTTAAGGAACTTACTAAAAATATCAGACTTCAATTGTGTCAGCAACAAGGCGGTCAGCGGTTAGAATATTTAACTGAATGACTTTATTTATTGTATATATTTGAAATAAAAAATGTTTAAAATTAAATAAACAAAACCAAAATAGTCAAAAAAACCTTCAATGATATTTATGATTTTTTCTTTGGAAATAAAATCAAAAAGTGTAGTGGGTCAGGCATTTATCTATAGATACTGACTTATAATTTAATGTTAGTTTAAAAAAATTGCCATTTTCTATTTAAAATTTTCGATAAAATTCAAGAGGAAGAATATCATTTGAAAAAACTACTAAAACGTATCCTAATAGGAGATGAATCGAAATTTTTGAATGTTTCCACAAAAAATAATCAAAGTGCTTCCTTTATTTGCCATTTTATTAAGTTGCTTGACGAAAATTCGATCGATGCCGTACAATGCCGCCATATTGGTTTCAGAAACAATGTCTCCTCCACCGCCATTTTGAAAAGAAATATCTACTTGTGATAAGTCATCGAAAAGGGAATTTTTCGTGGTATCGAATGACGTAAAAATATATGCAGGGTTCCCTTTAAAATTCTCGACCTAGGTCTACTTCCGGTTACACTGGAAACAATACTAAATTGTTTTTCCACGGAACGTATGTGTCCTAAGGACCTACATCTTTGATCCAAATTTGAAAACTCTGCTTCCTCTACTTCTACTTCTACATATTTCGTTATCACCTGGTATATACGTCCACCATATCAACGTTGAATATTTGATTCATAGATAAAAACTGCACTACTCTAGTAGAAATACTCATTTTTGATTGCTAGTATGTTATAATTTCTATATAAAGTAGCAGTTTTGGATATTGCCTACCCAAAGGGTACGAATTTTTTAAAGCTTTATTTTGAAGGGTTTCCAATAACTTTAACAAAGATTTTCAGGCCGAGCCCCATATCAGTGTCAGGTAGGAGTGTGTCATTGAAAAATAAAACTAATCTCAGAAATTGCTTGGGAACTACATAGTTTAACCTCTTCATGATGCCAGTAGGAGCTACTATAGGAATCAACTGGCATTTAAATGGTAGTAAAACCAATTATATTTTTTTTTATTTATAATGCGAATTTCCAAACTTTGATCTTACATTAATATTTTCATATTTTCCAAATAAAGCATACAATTATTAGTTCAACTCCCGAAATAGTTAATTCTGATACAACTCTTACTAGTGAATTAACAAAAACATTTTCTGTGACCTGGCTCAAACTAACTGCATTCAATAAGCAGTGACATTACTGATTACCACAACCACCCATATAAAATTTTTATCATATATAAACTCAAAAAATAATTATGCTGGGATATTCAATGGTGCCTCAAGAAGTTTTCTTCTGGTGTTTGCTATACTTTTCTTTACTTGGATAAAATTACCCAGATTAGGAAAATTATTAAAGTTATCAATTATATTTTTCTTTTCTTTAATCCACAAATCACAATCATCATCCCACCATGGGGTGCCTGATTTACTTATTTGGCCACATGTTTTAATGGGAATACTTTCTTCTGCTGCTGTTTCCATAGTTTTTATCAGATCGGTGTAATTGAGGTTCAGGTTTTGATTATTTAATTCTAATGTAATGTTATCACTATATAATTGCCAATCAGCTTTTTTAAAATTTCTTAATTCGTATGAGGTTATAAATATCTTGTTAAAATTGGGGTTGTTTGTATTGTATTTTAGATAAGTTGGAAAATGATTGCTATTTCCACAGTCTTGTATTATACCCCATGTTGAATTGATTGTTAAATGACTACTTATTAATGTTAAATCAACCGCACTAATATTATTATTAGGGTTTTGAAATAGAGTTTGAGTACCATCATTCATAATTACCGATTCCTTTTCCATCACAAAATCACTAATTGCCTTGCCTCCCCTGTTCATGGGGACTTTGTCCCATAGTGGGTGGTGGGAGTTAAAATCGCCAGTGATAATAATTTTATTTAAGGGAATGCCCTCAATTAAGCTTTCTAGGAGTTGTAAATTAATGTTATCATTTGAGTTACTATTGATGTTAATGATATAGAGTTCGTCAATTTTAATAATTATATATTGTATATTATCTGATGAAAAACTTCTGACTTTATTAAATATGATATTTTTTTTAATACAGGTGGCTATTCCACCCTATCCATCATTTCTGTCTTGTCTAATGATATTAAAGGAGGGTAAGGAAAAATATTGGTTTGTTTTAAGCCAAGTTTCATTAAGGCATATAACATCCGGTTTTTCATTCTTTATTAGCATTAACAGTTTATCCCTTAGAGTTGAGGCTTCTAAGATTCCATTGAATAAGTTTTAATTGATGTATATACATTATTTTGAGTAAGTTGATAAATGGAAAAGTAACAAACAAACTGCATCCAGTTCCATATCGGAGCCTGGATACTGACGGGATGTCAGGATATTTTTAATTGTGGATATGTTTTCTTTTGATGTACGCATAATAAAATTAATACATTGTTCAAATTCTTTGTTTTGGGAGCTATGAAATGCACTGTAAGGCAAGTAAGATGTATTATTATGTATACTTTTATTCTGTGTATTATCTTGTTGTGACAATGAAGAAGAAGGCAAGTCTTGTTTGGGAGGTCTCGAATTTGGGAGGTAAAGGCATTCATCATGACTTGTTTTGTCATATCCTTTTTGGATATTTCTTTTTTTGTTATTGTCATTTATAAGAGTTTGAGCATAGGAACGTTTGAGAGTATTATTCGCATAATGGGTTCGCCTTTGTGATAGTGAAGTAGAATTATTTGCATTTTTATTATTGTCATTTGTTTTTTTTGATCTTGTGGGAAAGTCGTTAGGATTATATATAAAATCTCCCTTAGCAATATAAGTTTTTTTGCATATTTCATTTGCATCGTAAAAAGTATAATTTTCGAAGGCCATAAGTTCCTTTATATTTTTTTGTCTTGTATACTCTGGACACTTTTTAGATATAGATTTATGTTCATCTTTGCAATAAAAGCATTGCATATTACAGAAGAAAGAGGTATTATCCTTGTTTCCCTCCGAATGATTACCCTCTTCACCGCAGTTAAAACATCTTTCTTTTCCTTTACAATTATTTTTAGTATGTCCATATCGCAAACATTTATGACATTGTGTGACAGGGGAGATGTATACTTGAACTGGTCGTTCAAGTCCATAAAAATTGATAGATCTGGGAAGATTAACACCCTTAAATGTGAAGAGAACTGTACCTGTAGGTTCATAAGTTATGATTTTATCTTTAGATATTTTACAATTAAGTCTCCTTACTGAGAGAATACGTATTCCACCGCCTGCCTGGCAGCATTTTAAAAGTTCCTCCTCTCCTAGGTCACTATCTATCTGCCTAACAATTCCTTTGCATGTGACAAAGTTATAAGGTATGAACATTTTATAACCTTTTTCAATTAGAGTTCTATTTTTTGTAAAAAAATTAGCTGCCTGTGCCGTTATAAATTCAATAGCTATTCGATTAAGTCCCTTATTATTAATTTTCCTAACATCGTTAAGATTCAGGTTAAAAATATCGCGTGCGATTTTAATATTATTGATTTTACCTATATTAAAACCAACTTTATCTGTAGATTCTAAATATACTATAAAAGGTCCACTATCACTATTTGAATATGTTATCTCTGGTAAATCAGAAGAATATCATTTTTTAAATAACTGTACAATATTACAAGTTGAAAAATTTTAAGACGTATATTTAATTTAAATTGATACCACATTTGCTCTATGGGATTAAAAACACAATGGTAGGGCGAGAAGTGTAGCGCTGTATGTCCCATTTCCCTCGCCATTTCTTCTACCAATACGTCACATACATATCATTTTTTTACAGAATGCCTTTAAAACTTCTAAAAAATCACTTTTTTCTAAGATTCTTCAAAATATATATCACTGACTGCTATGTACTTTTGAATCCCCAATTTCGTATTATTTGAGCCTGGAGCCTTATGTAATTGGCAACAGTGATGGCTCGCTTTGTCCAATACTATCACACTTTTCTAACGAATTTTTGGTAAAAGACAATTCTTGAAACATTCTTCAAAAATATTCAGAACGGTATTTTCTTATCGATGTTGTATATTCAAGACGCCATTTTTGACAATTCTACGATATCTGAAACCCATTTTAAAATAAACTCCACAGGCTAGTGATGTTACAGCTTATTTGGGTTTTATCAGTAGTAAGCCGTGTGTTTCCAATGTTAGTACACGTTATTCTTCCTAAATGGTGTAGACTTTTCGCATCAAATTTGGTGGAACCGGCAATTTTTCTTAATATAATGGGATTTGACACAATTTTTCACTGTAATCAGAGATATCTTAGTGAAATTACATGTTTTACTCGCAGCAGCCCTAGAATTAAGTCCTGTGTCAAGTAAAGCACCGGAACACTAGAAGAAGCACCATCAATGTTTTTTCACGGACGCCACATAATACTGTTTTATAGGTGTAATATTTCGAAAAATGATAAGGAATTATATCTGAATACTTCCCGCGAGAAATAGTTCTAGCATTATAAGTAAACATTGGAAACATTTAAAATTATCTTTTTATGCATACAACAGAAGAAATGTTAAATGTTTTTATACGTAAAAATGATTACAATTCGGCCCTCTCAACTATGTTTGTTTGTTTGATACAAAACTCGATACAAGTAGTTTTGTTACAGTCATTAAGTCAGAACCATTTTTCGTGAATTTTACTATACGTCGAAATGAGCCATGAGCGCTGACGATTATGTAAAACGGCATTAAAAAAGCTTTACCCGCGAGTAAAAGTAAAAAAAATCGGTAAATTTCCTTTTCCCGGAATTTCTCTCGTTATGAATCTTTCCTTTCATTAGGAATAGTAAAGCATAACCTAATTTAGTCCGGTACAAAGTCATTTAGTCTTTTCAAACATTTTTATTGCGTGCCATTTTGTTCCACCATATCGGAACCGCACCAATATTTTACCAATTCCTACCTAAGCCACCCTTATTTTTTGGGCATGATTTAAAATAAATTGATTTTTTTTACACTGACTTTTGAGACCGCTATTCATATTTATTTTTTATGTAAAATATCAAGTCAATTGAATAAGATTTTTTTAGACATTTTATTTCGCCGCCATCGAAATAATCTTATCTAATAAGTAGTTTTTACCTATGCCGCGAACAGACAGACAGACCAACAAAATTGAGAAAATCCCCCGGAACGTGAAGATCTGAAAACCTCTCGGAGGGTGTTTTTTTCACGATTATACCCTTTTAAGAGGGAAGTAATAAATTCAAGTAGTTTTTATATTGACGCACCTCGCCTTTTTGTTACGTCATTTTGAATTCGTACCAGTTTATCCCTATATCACATTTAATTTTTCTGCAAAATTTAAAGTCAATTGAATTTTTAAAAAAATTTGGCCGCCATCTCGAATTGGTAACATAACTTTATCAGCACAACATTTGAAATTAATTTAATAAGTACTTTTTTCAGGCTCATTTTTTAAACATTTTATTAGGACGCCACTTTGTTTTGCTATCTTATATTCATATCAAAATGTTACCGGTTCATTCTTATGATCCAAAATTTTTGACTAAAATTTGAGGTCAATCTGATAAGTAGATTTTTAGCTATGCTGCGACGGAATTGATAAAACATAGGTATTTGTTGGCACCTAGGGACGCTAAAACGTGAATATATGTAAAACTCAAGACTTTTTCACGAGTACAACTATTCTGTTTCGCCCCCATTTTGTTCCGCTATCTTGAATGCGTAACAGTTGATTCTTACATAATACTTGATTTTTGTGCAAAATTTCAAATAAATTGCACAAGTAGTTTTTTAACATTTCACTAGGTCGCCAGTTTGTTTTGCCATATTGGATTTTCACCAAAATATTAACAGGTCATCCCCATATGACCCTTAATTTTTGAAGTCAATCCGGCAAGTAGTTTTTTTAGCTATGCGCGAACAGACAGACCGACAAATAGACAGACAGGACCCTGAAGCGTAAAGATCTGAGAAATCTCCGAGGGTGATTTTTTTTACGATTACAATACTTCCGTTTTACGAGTGAAGTAATATCAAAACGCACATGCTTGTGTGCGACCACATGTATTATATTCTATTCATGTGTCCTGATCTGCTTGAAACGTCCATACAAGACGCTAAAAACGAAAAAAAAACGCCTTCTGAGGCCCAAACCTTTTTATAGCAACTAAATACAAATATATCGAAATGTATCAAAAAGTTTTTAGTTTTTAGTTTTTAATATTTTTATTCTAGCTCAGTATTGGAGAAATAAAATTTAGAAGCTGCACATTATTGCAGAGTAAGATTTATTAACGAATTTCAGGTAGAAATTCGGCTACTGATTTTAATAAAATGTGTTCTTACTACCATAAGTCTAAAAAATATCCATCACAGTGCTTAAGTCAATAATTATTTTTTATCGAAATGTATCAAAAAGTTTTTTGTTTTTAGTTTTTAATTTTTTTATTCTAGCAGTATTGGAGAAATAAAATTTAGAAGCTGCACATTATTGCAAAGTAAGATTTATTAACGAATTTCAAATAGAAATTCGGCTACTAATTTTAATAAAATGTGTTCTTACTACCATAAGTCTAAAAAATATCCATCACAGTGCTTAAGTCAATAACTATTCTTTATGTAGGTACTAGAAGGTTTTATGTTCAAATTTTCTTCTGATGAAGATAAAAAAATATACACATTTTTTTCTACTGAACAAGTAGACATAGAAGAACGTAATGACCCCAGAGTAATTTAAAAATCTATGGTAATGAGTAATGACCAAAATGATCAAAACTGTAGACCGAATGGCGCCTGCTAAACTCTGCAGGTAACCCTCGCAAGTGATTATGTAAATTCCAATTCGGAATTTAGAGGGCGGTTTGTATTCAGATTTTGGTCCTAAAACTTTCAGAAATTGCCGAATTTAATCCCAGAAACTTTCAACTGATACTAATCAAAGTGTGAACATGCATTTTTATGTTATTCAATAAATTTGTGGTTGGCGAGTAACAAACAAACAAACAAACAAAAGTATGCTTTATTGCCGCAGAAAAATTCTACAATTTTATGGACAAAGCAAAATATACCTAAAAATAAGACATATCAAAACATTAATCGAAAATAATTTCGACAAGTCAGTGCTTTTTTTTTTTTTTTTTAAAATGTAAATTATCAATTTACCAAATCGTAAAACACACGTTAGAATATAGCATAACATTGCAAACAGTAAATGAATCATGATAACCTTATAAAAGTAAACAAACACACATGTACGAGGTGAATAATTTCGATGACATTGAAATCAAAATTGCAACTATGCGACCTTAAACTCTATGTTATTATAGTTATACATATAATTGTGATGTTAAACAGAAGGTATATTGAACTAGTGCAGAATGTAGTATACAAAAAGAATTAAATTGTTTTTAATCCAATACCTAACAAAAATAATTAAGTTTTAAGTGAATGTTCGACAGTTCTTTTCCCTATATAATGATTTACAAAATTCTATGCTATGAGTTAGGACATGACTCACAAAAGATTTAAGTAAACAAGCGAGTTTAGTGACAATTTAAAGAGACTTACTCACTGAAAAAAAAAATCATTAACGCTGTAAAGTGGTCTCTCAATGAGGTATGCTTTGGTGTTTTTTCGAAATTGTGCAAGCATAGGGATAGATTTTAAATGTACTGGCAGATTGTTGTAAAGTTTTATGGCGTTGTAAATAATTGATTTTTTTATTAATTCTGTGGAAGGAATGGGAAGATAAATATCATGCCTAGAGTTTCTGGTAGGGTATACATGTTGTGGCCTTTCTGGGAGGGTGTTTATATGTTTTCTCAGCAAACATACCGTTTCCAAAATAAATAATGCAGGAAGTGTTAATATTTCATGTTTTTTGAAATAGTATTGGCAGTGAGCTCTATTATTTAGACCAAACAAATAACGAATGGCTCTCTTTTGAAGCATAAAAATACTACGAAATTGCTCGGTGGTACAGCAGCCCCAAAAGGGAAGGCCATAGCGGAGGTGGGATTCAAATAAAGAGAAATAAGTAAGTCTGGCAGAAGGAACGTCTAGTTCTTTTGAAACTGATCGAATGGCGAAGCAGGCGGTAGAAAGTTTTTTAGTTAAGGTGTCAATATGATTAGACCATTTTAGGTTGCTATTTATATTTAAACCCAGGAATTTAACCGACTCTACGTATTCAATATTGCTGTTATGTACCTGAAGTGGTTGTAAAGTTCCCTTATAAGATAACGCCACCGTTTTATCGACGTTAAAACAAAGCATATTGGAATCGGACCAAGCCTTAATTATAACCAAGTCTTTGGAGATACTAGAGTGTAAAGACGTTGTATCAAAATCACTCCATGTTATGCTTGTGTCATCAGCAAAAGGGAGATTCTTCCATTAATTTTAAGGTTCGTGATATCATTAATGTATAACAAAAAAAGAATAGGTCCCAAGACTGAACCTTGAGGAACTCCACTTGTAATCAACTTACAATCAGAATCGGAATAATTAGCCCTTACAAGTTGTTGCCTTTTTCCAAGATAAGATTTGAACCAATTTAAAGAAGTACCACGAATTCCATAAAAATGTAGTTTGTTTATCAGAATTTCATGACTAACACAATCAAAGGCTTTCGCATAGTCACAAAAAACTGAGGCAGTTGGGTGGTTGTTATTGAGAGATGAGTAGACGCCTCTAAGCAACGTGAACATGGCGTCACTGGTGCACTTGTTGGGTAGAAATCCGAACTGCTCCGGGGATATTATCTGATGTTTCAGGAGAAATGGCATAAGACGGTTCTTCAGTAGCCTTTCGATGATTTTTGATAGCACTGGTAGTAGTGCAATTGGGCGATAATTGCAAGAGTTAGTTTTTTCGCCGCCTTTATGAAGTGGAATAATTATAGCTGTTTTAAGGCAATCAGGGAATACACCTTTTATAAAGGACTCATTTATTAATGTTGTAAGGGCCTCTATGACTGGGAGTGGCAAGTTCAGGAATATTCTAATTGATAGGCCATCAGTGCTACACGAAGATTTACTTTTAATATTATGTATTACCTTCAATAGTTCAGTGTTGCTAACGGGACTTAAGAAAAAGCTATCAGCTAAATTTTTTGAAGGAGGGAGAAACGAAAGAGGGTCCAAACTTGGCGAGATACTAGAGGTAACATTTTTGCTTACATTAATAAAATAATCATTTAGATCATTAGCCCCTGGCAAGTTCTGAGTCACAGGGTTTGATTTGTTTCTGAGGTTATTGATGATGGACCAGGTTTCTTTTGAAACGTTATTAGAGTTTGTTAGACGTTTTCGGTAGTGTAATTTTTTTGCTGACTTAATAAGAGTAGTGTAGATCCTCCTATAATTAGAGATATAGTCGAGAATAAGAAAGGAGTCGGTGAATTTTTTTATATATGAGAGCGAGCGCATATTTTTAGCAGAAATTCATATTCCTTTCGTGGTCCACGGTTTATGCCGCTTAGGTTTGATATTCTTAAGCGGGAAGGCCTTGTTAAAAGCACTTAAAGTTTTATTTAAAAAAGTTCTGAAGTTTGTGTTGACATTATCAGATTCAAAATTCCAATTGGTGTTAAAGCAAATATTATGAAATACTGAGAAATTTGCGGCCGAGAAAATTCTGCCCCAATGGCGAGATCTTGGTAAGGGCCTAATAGGTAAACTAAACCTGGAAATTACCGCCTCGGTAGTATTGAAAAAGGGAACGACTTTTTAAGAATCAAAACTTTTCTCTATCCCATTTAGACGTCTCCGATATTAATATGATTTAATATCTTCACAAAATTATATTAGGATATAAATGACATGTTTGTTTATACACATTTTTCGTTACTAATGAAAAACACCCTTATGGGTATTGCTAAAAAAATTTTGAACAGAGTACTAAGTTTTTGTAAAACTGGTAATATTGCTTAAAAATGTTCAGTACCTAAGAACTTATTGACTCTTACATGATATTTATTTTTTCTATTTTGGACATTATTTTTTATATTTAACTACGTTTTATTAAAATTGTATTGAATTTAATATTTAATTTGAATAAATATCGAAAAACATGTTTTCTAATTTCTGTCCATGTATCTGTAAGAGGCATAGCTCAAAAATCATGTGTAACAATTAGATGAAAATCCATATATAGCCGAATAAAAACTATTTATCCAGTTGATCAAACATTTTTCGTATAAGGATGAAGATTAAGTGGTAAAATTTTGGTGTGAATTCATTATAGCGGAATGACATAGCGGCTTAATAAAATGTATCAAATACCAGTATCAAGAAACTACGTATTTAACTGACTTCAAATATTGAATTAAAATTAAGTATAGTATACCGGCAAATTTTAGGTGGGAATTTTGTACGGCATTTATATAGAGTGAATAGTGATTAAAACATACATTTTATTAAAGTCAAAGCAATAAAAGCGTTTTTATTTGATCATAGTAAGTTAATATATATGTGTATGTGTATGTATGTATGTATGCATATTATATCTAGACCTGGAAGGATCTTGATAAACGAAACTTGTGGAGATGAAAAATATACAATCCTGCGCATCTTAATAATAGTTAGATATGTGAATGATACAGATGTAGGAAAAAAGGATAAAAAAGTGCATATAATATATATCCAGAAAAAGAAAAAAAATCGTAATTCGACCACACACAGATAAATATGCATATAATAATTTGGTAACAAATTTATATGTATTATATTTTCATATTTCATTTTTCCAAATAAAAGAAAAGTTTTATTAGGAGTACAGTTTTCTCCTAATGAAATTATAATTTTATCAAAAAACTTGAAATATAGTGCAATTTATGTAAAATGTATACAACTATTACCATTTACATAATTAATAAATAAATGAAATTATTATTTTCCGTGGCTAAAACACTAACCCCCGTATTCACTAAAAAGGTTTAAGAGTTAGTCCAGGTCTAGTTGCCATGGTACTTAAGTCCTAACACTGGAACCTGTGGTTCGCGTTGACTTTTATACTTCTTTCAATATGCAATTTTTTTATAGTTATTATTTTTTTTGCTTTGATCCCCTATATCCTTAAAGGGTAAATTAACACAGTCACGAGTCTTTATAAATCCTTATTTTAAATTAAAAATATGAACTGATGATCATGATTTACATATTGTTTTTAATTTTCACCACGGCTAAGAACAAGGCTAGTATCGCGCTATCGCTCGCAGCACATATCCATGCATTGTCGTAGATGTTTTTATGTATATATAAGTGTATGGGACCTTCAGTTTATTACCAGCTCCGAAAGGCACTATTTGAGAAATTATTTTGACCTAACGGGGCGCGCACATTGCAAAGAACGGAGCTCTTAAGAATTTACTATTATTTTTTGGATGCTGATCTTTATGTAAAAGCAAAATATGAACGCAACTCAAATAATCTCGTAAACGAACAAAACAGTTAGTTACTGGGGTGTTAAAATAAGAAATATGTTCGTTGACTAAAAAAGTTCACTACCCTGGTTGTTGATTTTTATTATTTTTAATTATTCTAAAGCATCGTATTCTTTGCTGCTCGGCTACTATTCGGTATCTCTAGGGGGAGGGGAAAGAAGCAATTAAAGTGCCGTAAAAATTTTTGGTTATATGTTCTAACTTGACTCGGATAACCCTTACTTTTTAACTTAGGTCGTTTTAATTCCTAATTAAAAATGTATATATGTATATATATATATATATATATATATATATATATATATATATATATATATATATATATATATCGGCTTACGCTCATAAATAGATTACTAGATTTAAATACTCATGTACCTAACTAAATACATTCGTAAACTTTAGCAATTTTTCAAATACCTTACAAATGTACATTGTTTAAAATCAAAGTACATATATGTGTTAAAGTAGACATAATAAGCTATGCCTAATAAATATAGTTGATCTATCGATCCATTTTACCTCAGAGTTATATCGATATTTGCACTGTTTAAACCTCCCTACAGTTGCCCTCGGACTTTATGACGCCGGAAGTCATCTGTTCACACTTGCTACCCAGCTTCATTCGCATCCGGTTTTCCAGTAATGCGAGGTCAGCAGTTAAAAAGAGAAATGGCATATACCTTCAGAGCTGGATATAATAGATTGTTTTTAGAATACGAGGGAAACTCTGAAATATTTTCAGAAAGAAGTTTGTAGTAGCTTGTGATTTCCGGATATTTTTAATTCGGAGAGTCGATCTTTTTATTGATATACGTTTTATTTATTTAAGTTGCAACCTAATAAAAACGAGTTTCATTATTAAAGATGTATGATTTAAATATCATTTATTTGATGCATATTTTACAACTATTCATAAAATACATATCAATGTATTATCCTTGGGGTAAAATTTGTAAAGTCCCGAATGACAAACGACAAAAATACCAAATTTCCTATAATGACACCATTATCATAACTAATGAATATTTATTATTTTTGTTAAAAGAAAAAAATATCGTTTTCCATTAAGATATTGAAGGAAATCTTACGCAACAGTACGCAGCAGTAGTTCGCCTCCCAAATAAGGCTTTTAAATAGTTAATATTAATATTACATTTCTACTACCCTAGCGAATTTAAAATATTTTTTTCAAATAGCGAATAGCAAAATACGAAATTGTTATAGTAATAAAATTAAAAGCTATAACATTTAACATCTTACTTAGATTAAAGTAGACAGAGCAAAACCCAAGTTAGTTTTAATTAATACTTGGGCTCTAAGGAATAAAAAAGTGCTTTAAA
Source organism: Kuschelorhynchus macadamiae (assembly GCA_030620095.1). Lineage (NCBI taxonomy): Eukaryota > Metazoa > Arthropoda > Insecta > Coleoptera > Curculionidae > Kuschelorhynchus > Kuschelorhynchus macadamiae. Next base: position 648,264 of record JAUTXW010003957.1, read on the forward strand.
ATAAATGTGTGGATCTCCGTCGAAATTAAAGAGCTACTATAGGTTTAAAATTTCATCTGAAAACTATAAAATAAAAAGTATCCCCATGTATCCCACGAACTGACGGTGTGGATATTTACAAACCACTTATTTGTGAGCTTGTAAATATTTTTTAATAATAATTTTATAATAACCCAACACGATAAAACTAAAATTCCAAAACTTATAAAACACAAAGAATAATCAAATCGACGCAGTTCCTGATAATTCCTTAAAATACGATATCTTTACATCGCGTCAATGTTTCCTAACGACCCCTTAAAGCAAATTCAATAAGAACGTTTATCCTGAAATCTAACATAGAATAAATGATATGAATGAAACTCATCCGATCTGGCTGGGAGTCTTCGAGTACTCGAGCAGTTCGGCTAACAAATGCGGAACAACGCAATTTTGCCATCTTATTCATCTTAATCATTCGGGTATTTTGAGGGCAGTAGTAGTAAAATTTTATTTAATAAAAGAGCAATAAATATTCCATATTTATTAAAAAAAAAACGTACTTTTGATGGGACTTTTTAAACAAATATGGAAAATTTTGTATGGAATTTTCTTTCACGTTTTCCGACAGCAGCGCCTTAGATGCCGTAAATAATTTATTTAATCTTTGTTTTTCTATATGAAAATTATAATAATAATAAAAAGTAAGTAGTGGTTACACGTGTGTAAATAGAGAGTTTTAATTAAAAATAAATCTAAATCGGTCAGGTGAAAGCTGATGGTGAAGCCGGAAAAAATTGCTTGGGTTTTAAATATACATATCATAATGAAAGAGTACATGCAGTGCAAGAAATAAAACCAAATAATATCTTTTAAACATCTTTTGAGTAAGAATTTTTAAAATCGAATATATTGGTTACATAGATATATTTGTAGTACCACTTTCATTCTTCGTTCTACTATTAATTATTATTCAAAACATATTTTTTCTGTAAATACAACTATTAGTCTAAGAACGCCATCGAAGATCTAGAGGTGATTTAAATAAGTTTATACTTTGTTAAGTTTAGGTTTGATAAAATATAAAAAAAAGGTGTTTGATTGAGTCCAAAGCAGCATTTGTCTGTGTCCAAGTCAGAAGCATCCGTATTTAGAGCGATTTATTTGAAATTTGCCTGGACGAAAGTGTCATCAATGTCAGCGAATATATGTTCTGTTACTTGTGAATTTCCCAGTCATAGGGATTAAACGAGTAAAATATTTGATACATATTTCAATTTAAGCTACCTCGTTTTTTGTATTCGGGACTTTCGAACAAATCATAGTTCAACTTGTATTTCCATTGACTTTTTATGCTTCACCGTTGCACATCCTATACTTTTATTGTATGTTTTTATCTTTATAGTCAATGATTCAACGCGCAGAAGTACAGAAAAAAAAATTAAAAAAATCACTTCTGAACATTTTTAAAATTGGTTTTGGATAAAACAGATTGCAGGAATACTAACCGGTAACATAATAAATTAGAAACATTTACTTATTAAGTAAACATAAAATAGACTATAAAATACTAAAATATTTTAATAGTTTGTAACCAATGACTTGGATCTTGTACCGACTCTAACAATAATGGGGGAATAAAAAAGAGTAATGGATATGATTTATCTCTTATATTTACCTATATTTTAGAGGTAAAGTTCTGCAACGATTTTTTTAAATTCTGTCTGCACTGCTTAAAAATGAACTTATTTTGGCCTTTAGCAAGTAAGGCGGTGATGTATTTCTGGTTTATGATCATTATATATACTCTGTAAAAGTTCCGCTTTTATAAATTATTCTTCAAAATAAAAAACTTTAAATATCGGCCTCTCTGGATGCAGCAGTGGGAATTACCTTCTAGTTTTGTAATTATTTGAAAACCAATTTTCAAACATCTTGCTATCTATTTTTTCGTGATAGTCCCAGTTTTTTTGGATTCAAAAATTCGTATTTCAAGAAAGCTAATGTGGTTTACATTGGATGTGGGCTAGTTAATATATTACGTTTTTTAAATAAATGTGTAATATGCATTACTCACATTATGGATTTTTTTAACCTGTCTAGGGCTCATCCCAAAAAAACCTGCCTCGATGACCCAAAATTATTAACACAAATTCTTGATTTTTGTATATCCGGTATGCTTTATTTTGCTCTTTCTCTAATTTGTTCTTTTCATTGTCCATTAACTATTATTTCTTTCTATTTTTGCTTTAAGCTGAAGGCTTTAAAGTGGCATTGTTGCCTTAAGTAAAAAAGGGATTGTTTATTATTAAAGAGTTAAAAACTTGCAGATTAATGGAAGAGGGAAACATTCCATAATCGAGATATGTGGAATAAAGGAGCGAACGAAGTCCTTGATGTTTGTAGTTCGATGGTGATGCATGTGCGTTAATGATCGTGTCTCCAAGGCAGGAATAGCTTCTATGTTTACCATATAAAGGGGATGCTCATTTGTTAATTATTTAGTTTATTTGTATTTTATTATAACTGTTTTTCTCTATTTTCCGAATGATTCTTAATGATGGGAACCCTAATACCTACCTTAATATATCGTGTATTAATACCTAATATGTCGTGTATTTTTGCCTCCGCACGTTTCAACGATTCGCACCCCTCTCTTATAGTGATTTAATCTCTTTATGTCTCCTATTTAGTATGAAGTAGTTTGCTAACTTGTAACTTGATTACTATAGAATTTCACCCTCAATTTAGTATTTGAAAGGGAATATTACATTTTCTTGTTTTATCTTTTTTGCATTTATATATAAAGGGAAAAAACACTTGTCATTTTGGAAACTGGTTAAAGATACTTTTGACAAAGCGAGAAAGATTTTTTTTTTCAAAGAAGGACTATCTAGACGAGATTGCTTTCATATACAACGATTTCATTAAGGCGTTGGTGAAATTAGCCACAATATCCATTGCTTAGATCGGTAGTGTGTGTTTAACTAGGAATGATGATCTAGTCTTACCTACACCTCTGAAAACAGGTGGTACCTAGAAACGTTTTTTCTTTATTTGAGCCAGTTCCTCTCCGGTGTTCTTCAGGGTGGTCATCTTGGCTGTTATTTTTCATATTTAATAAAATTTTATTGAGTATTGGGTCACGTTTCCATAATTCGGATTGGTTAATAAAGATAGTTGTAACTACACAATTCCTATTGGGCTCTTAAGAGGAGTAACTATAAAAACACTTTTCAACATCTTATTAACAGATAAGAAAAAAAATGTCCCGAATAAAGTATAGTATGTTATTTTCTTTAAGAATATCGAACAGTCAGTATTTTTTCATATTTAATTTTTGTCTTTTTTAAAGAAGTTATAAAATAAAGATCCGTTTTATTTTTTTTTCAAAAAACGCAAGAAACTAAGTAAAAATCTGCCTATGGCCCACATCGACTTGTCACACTACAGACAATAAGTGCAACAGCCTAACCGATAATTTAAATTCATTTTAATATCATCTTAAAGCGCAGTCCTAAAATATCTGAGAAGCAAACGGCCAGTGTGGTCTATTTTACGGTGCCATCATTGAACCCTACTTTTTTGAAGGTACATTAACGAGTATTAGATGATGCGCCACCTCATATTCCTGCAACCCAGGATTTAGAGAATAATTATCCCAGAAATGAATACGTAATGCGGTCCGTCCTATTTTATGGTCAGCCCGTTCTCCAGACTTTAGCCATTTGAACATTTTTTTTTGGGTATATTTAAAAAACACCGCTTGTTAATTGCTACTTCTAAATTTAGATAATTTAAAGAACAAAATTAAGGAACCATGTTACAATATTTATTCTGGCACAAAAAGAGTAGTTTCTTACCGATAACCTACTCGTTGCTATTGGTTTTCTTTCTATATGTCTCTCTCTCTCTCTCTCTCTCTATATATATATATATATATATATATATATATATATATATATCTAGTCTAGTCTCTATTCGGATAGAAATAAAGCTTCGAAAATGCCAAATGTGATTTTGGCGAAACGTCAGCTCTCTCTCTTTCTCTGTACACCCGGAATGAAAACACATTATATATATATATATATATATATATATATATATATATATATATATATATATATATATATATATATATATATATATATATATATATATACACTAAATACTATTTAAATCTATTATAGACAACTAACTAGTTGGCCTCATGCTAGATGTTTTCTTTTTATTTTTCACTTAATTTAAATTATACATTCTGTAGCTTTGATATTTTTAATAAACCTTTGTTTGTTGTGTTTTAAAAAATATAAAAAAAAAACAAAGAGTTTCGGGCAAATCCCTTAAATGTTGTAGTTTGCAACCGTCTGGGCAAAAGTTACTATTGTCGCGACAAAAGCGTTTGAGCGGTTTTCGAGATACACGGAGTTAAACTTTGCCCCAATCTTAAATAAAATATATTGGAAAAACAGGATGGCATAAAATAAACCTTTTTAACAAATTTAACGTATATATAGTAGGTACTTTCCAAAATATGAAAAGAGTAAGTAAAGCTTGGGACCTATGTTCATAAAAAACTTTGTTTTTTTATGTTGGGACGTAGTATACATTAAATATGCTAAAAAAGCTTATTTTTTTATCATCGTGTTTTTTCTATATATATATTCTATGTGATATGACCAAATTTTAAGACTGTATCTTGAAAAACACTCGAACGATTTTGATTTGACCGAAACCAATTTTCCATAAGATTAGTGTATGGGTTCATACGTTATCCACTATCTAAAAAAACAAACATTGAGAAGTTTTAGAAAGCAGCTTACGGCTCTAATGTTTTAAAGTAAATGTCATTCTTTGTTTATGTTTTACTTTGATAAATTTGTTAAGTTCTAAATGAAATAATACCAGCGACGATTTCTTTCAACACACATACATTTTTTAATTACTAGACCGGCAGAGGTATTAATTTAATTATATTTTGTCTCGATAATATCTTTTTCTGTACTAACACTTATATGATATATACTAGGCATTTGGCATATTACCTACATGAACTATATTACCATTGATATACAATATTAAATTACTTTTGTTCTAGTTTATTGATACATATTTCAAGAGGAACTTATAAATAAGATTTTGTACTTTTTTACTGCTGGTTGTTTTAGTTTCAGAAAATGTCTTTTTTACAGAATTCGATACGACACAACCTATCACTACATAATCGGTTCATGAGGGTGCAAAATGAAGGGACTGGAAAGTCTTCATGGTGGATGATCAATCCTGATGCCAAACCTGGCAAGTCGCCTAGGCGAAGGGCCGTGTCTATGGAAACGAGTAAATTTGAAAAAAGACGAGGTAATATTTTAAGTTAATATGGTTTTATTAAATACGATCTCTCTGGTTTAAAATTTAGTAATGTAGTTCAGTTAGAGGTATAAATTAGTATCGCTAGAAAGGCGAAATTGACGTCTATTTTCTAAATTTATATTTATTTTTTTTAATTTTATTTATTACAACTAAATGGTAAATTCATTTGTGTATTATAAAAAATTATAATATATTATATAATAAGTTTGAAGTAATATTGTATCTTTGCTCACTTATATTGAACAGAAAAGCGTAACGCCCAAAAATAGAATTGTATTATAACATTAACTGTTACGTTTTATTTCTCATTATTTTACTTTTTTATTTTAAATATATATCAGACATATCCTAACTAAAAATTTAAATTAGGTTAAATCCATTGTTTGACATATAAGGTTTGGAAATGCTTAGACAGTAAGTATGATGAAATAAACTTAAAGCAATATATAATACAGAATCGACCCTTGAAGCCTATTTGACTTTACTCTAATTTCAAAAATAGTTTCCCTGTGCAGGGTGTACTAAAACCGCTGGTCATAGGCTGACTTTTATTTTTGAAATTAACTGAAATATCCTATTGGCCCGACTAAAAAAATAAATTGTTAATGAATGGTCTTGGTTATGATGCCGTTTTTCATTACATGACATATTTTTTCTGAATTTTTTGAGAGATGGAAAAGGTAGAAAAGTTTTAGTTACACAATTATGTAAAACTTCGGCTTTAACTTCTGATTGGACCAAAATTTAAAAACAAAGGTTGTAATCTGAGACGGAAATGCATAATTTGTCTGGTTTATACCTAGGTCGAATGGTGCACTGGTATTAAAACTTTTTGGCCAATTGATAATTGAAGCTTGGACGACCTTAAACTACGAATTAAGTAATATTTTTAGCATAGTATATAAGTAATATTTAAATAATTAATTATATTGCAAGTATTATCGAATTAAACCACTCAAAACAAATATTACTATTTGTAAACTTTGCGGTTCGTAATAAAACAGACCTATAATCAATTTTGTCATGGTAATCTGCCGCGTCTAATAATAATTTGTCCTTTAAAATAATTTTGGTATTACTTCTATTTCAGACTCTAATGCTGGGTTTTCTGTAAACCTTTGCTGGGTTTTCCTAACAGGTAAACCTGCTCTTCTTATTAGTTCTGACCTGTCTTTCTAAAAAAAAAATAATTTTTGTTACCTGTTTTCTCTAAATTTTTTAAATTTATTTATGTATTCTTGTTTTCTTAATTAGCCTATATTCCGCACTGATTGTCTAAAATATGAATCCTTAAAATTCCAGTAGTGATAATGTTTCTTTTTTCAAAGACTTACTTAATTATACAATAATTAAGCCCACTGGTTTCAATAAAAAATCTTTAAGTCAATTATAAAACGGCACATACATCTGTTGTAGTTTCCATTAAAAAACAATTAAAATATGATCATACTCATTCACATATGTCAACAGAAATGTCATTGTTCTATATTTTATCTCTATGTTTACAATTTTAACTATTCCTAAGCTTTCAGTTCGTTACCTTATATGTATTTTTTTACAAGGGCGAGTAAAAAAGAAAGTAGAAATGATGAGAAATGGTACACTACCCGATCAGCCACCTAGCCCTAGCTCTTCGGTTTCAGAAAGTTTAGACCTGTTTCCAGAGTCTCCGACCATTCACAGGTAATAAACAGATTAACATTAAAATGATTTGAAAATACAATTTAACAGTATTTATTACAAAAACCTACATCTAGATATTTCACCAGTTTAAATATACGAAATAACCTACTTGCCGTGGTAATGTAGATATATTATCTACATAGTAAAAACGTGAGGTTTCTTGAACTACATTCTTATAAAAAAATGAAAGTTATAAAAAGAAAATTATTATGTATAACACTAAACTCTCAAGAAAGTTACTTTATTTTGTCTTAGATAACTGAAGATCGCCATAAAATGGTTTAAACGTTTTAACCTTAAACAAAAGGGATAAAATCATTCAACATCAATTATGTGTTACATTGTATTGCCAATATATATTTATATACCATATAAATCCGTAAAAATCCTTTTCATTTATAATAGAAAACAGTACATTAAACATAAATGGGTGCAAAAAGCTAAACAACAAAAATGATATATTTTAATATGTACTTAGAACTTTACATTGTTGAATCGTTTGAATCGCTGAAAAAATGTATCCTTTGTAGAAGGTGGTTGAAAATCGTATTTTTGTCAATTTCGACTTCAGATTTGGGTCTGAGCCTGCTAAAATTTTTTTCTGTCATAGCCTCCACCGTTTCGAGTTCTTCATCAGAATTTGGAAATGTTCCCAACTTTCTTGTGTTGTAGGTTAACTACAAGTTTTTTTCGTAGTCGAAACCATTCTGCTAGGGGTAATCAAATACATCATAAGTAATCATCTTCATCAAAATTTTTGCGTTAAATTTAAATCCAGCATGTGTAAAACAATTGGCTATTGTGTGTTGAGAAACACGATCCCAAGACAAAATTAGACAAATGGCTTTAAGGATATATGGTTTTTTCATCAATGTCTTTTAAAAGTTTCATGATTTAAAGTTTTCTAAAATGTGTTTTATAGCCTTTAAATAAAATTTTTTTTTTTGCCCATTAATTTTATTGTCCTACCCGATAACAATTTTTTCAAATAATGATGATGTCATCCAGGCTGTTGGTTGATTTTCATATTCAACAGGTAGAGACTTAATATTTTTATAACATCGAGGCTGCAAAGTTTCGCCAATAATCACAAGTTTTTACTTTTTCCGATCTAGAAGAAGAATAGTCAATTTTTCCTTGGAAAGTTTTCCACCAACACACATTTCTCCTTTAAATTTCATTGTTTTGACTGGCACTATTTAAAACAAAAACAGTATGATCTGTGTTAAATATGTTTTCGTCTTTGTATCCTTTTCTTAAACTCGACTGTGGTTAACTAATCATTGCATCTGCTGCTGCTTCACTTATTTTTCTAAAAATAATAATGTGTCTTTTTCGATATCGTTGAATTCATCCAAATATACACTAAAAACTTCTAATTCACATTGCCTAGCCAAATAGTCCGCCTCTGCTTGTAATATAGGTCCACGAATGGCAATATTGCGACTGAATTTTGAACTATTCAAATAAAACGTGATCTTGGTTATGTGATCTGATATTTTTTACTAGTACTGATGTAGAACTGTTCTCACATAGATTCTGTATTTTATCTCTATGTTTCCAAATTGTTGAGATTGTTAAATGTCCCACCTAAAAAATCATAATATGCATATTTCTGTAAGTACTAATCAATACAAAACTTACATCAAATTCTTTGGCAATACAAATATTAGAGTCTCTTCTCTTCCAACGCCAAATAATTGCAGTTTTTCAGCGATTGTAAACGCTTTTCGTTTTGGCATATTGAGTTATTTTTAATTGCTTTAATTCATTGTTATATTAAAGAACGACGACGTAAGTTAGTAACTTTTAGGTTTTCAAAGTCATAAAATCTGTATGAAATGTAAAAAATGCCTCAAAAAAAAATTGATAGGTAAATAACTAATTCACGGCGAAATTCTCAGTGTGACAAATAAGATAAAAAAACTCTGTTTAATTTCGATAATTTCTTTAAGTATCCAGCGCCACGCCAGCCCACATTGTTGCCCCCATTCAAATGTGCGTCTTTATTTTGGGGACTATAAAAAAAATCTTCGCTTGTTCTAGTACGTAACATATTGCACGAATTGCTTACGAAAAAGAGCCTCTTTTTTGTAAGCGTTTATTTCGTAATTATTTGATTTGCCTAGAGTCGTCTTTAGGATCTCATGCATTGCACCTATGGACTTCGCCGCCCTGCAGTTAGTCATGGCACAGTATCGAGTAAAAACAAATTTGCCTCTCCATTTTTATTCAATTTCAATCACCGTTTACTATAAGAATAAAACCGTAAGTGGTAAATGGTGATATATCTAGATGATGGTTTGTAAAACATATTATATTTTATATAACAAGGTGCGTTGTTGTTCTTTTACAAATAACGTACTAATGCTTTTTGTTTCTTTTTAACATTATTTGCCTAGAGCGTGACATTAGTGCATGAAGATAATTAGTACCAAATACTTTGGATATCGTTTACGTAGACCTTAAACTATTAGACAAGAAGTAAACGTTTAAAACTTAGAGGTATTGCAAGTTTATCTATTGACTGTGGAACATAATTTTTCTTATAAAACTAAGTTCAAATTTACTCTCCAACTGGTTTTAAAAATATATAAAAATCATTTTAAACTTTTAAAAACACATATAAAATCTTCTAAGACCTCTTGTAAAAATAAAATGTTTTCTATGTTTCTAACAGCTCCAGTGGCTTCCAGATAAGTCCAGAAACCCGGCCAAGGGCTTATTCCAATCCCTCAGTTTATAGGTAAAACTATTTATGTTGAACATACTTCATTAATAAATGTTCTTACGCACTGTCATACGTTTACAACACTATATTTATAAGCCAGGCAATGGGAGTAATTGTAAAGATGGGTGCCACAGAGTGCTTCATTCATAATGACTCTACGGCATGGTAATTTTGCATTTGCATGATTTCTAGTTTTTTTGGAAACTAAACAAATTATTTATCTGCATATAACGGAACTAGTACCCAGGCTCGCATTTTAAAAAGGCTTTAGTTAAAAAATTGAAATTTTCGCCGACGATTGGCTTGAGTAATATGCATATTTTAGGCAAAAAAAATAATTGACAATCATATCTGAACGAGAAATTCTAAACTTGTTTTATGTAATATGTCCTATACCTAAACTTATCAGATTTTGACTTATGGAGCTATAAAGTTTAACCTATTGTGACATTTATTTTAATAAAAACGGTATAACTTAAAACCATAAGATTAAAAAAAACTGAAGTTAACAATACCCAATCCTACTTTTTACTTATTATTATCCTCTATCCATTTATATCCTCATTTTTAATTTTCAAACAACGGATAACATTTTTTTCTTATTCCTATTGGGTTTGTTAGAATAATCGTGTTAGTCACTACCACAGGTTGCGATGGTATTTAAAAACAATTGAATTTAAAGTACTTATTTATTACCTGTAAGTTTGGGCAGATTATTCAAAGTTTATCTTATTTTGATTCATTTAAATTTTTTAAAAGAAGTATGCCGAGGCGAAAATAAATGATTCATTTTTTATTTCAATCTTTGATTTTCTAAGAATTTATTTTATTATTTTACTTTATTAAATAGGTTAGGTTAGGTTAGGTTGTGATTATTAGGTATAGGTAGGTATGTGATTATTAGGTATAACTAATAATAAAATAACTCAAAAATAAAACGAACGAACCTAATCATAATTAAGATTTTCAAAAACACCACCTTTTTCTTGAATACATGTCCCACACTTTTCTACGGTTTTTCGTAGTACATTCTCTTTTTGCGGTATAGTAACATTATTAATAGTTGTAATAATTCGTTTTCTTAAAACGTCTAGATTTTCTGGTAGAGTTAAATAGCCTTTTTCTTTGATATGACCCCAGAAGAAAAAATCTAGGAGCGTTAAATGTGGAGAACGGCGGGCCACCTCATAGGCCCTTTCGTCCCTATCCATTGGTCCTCAAACCTGTCATTTAAATAGTCCACACAAATCCTAGCATCATGAGCCGGCGCGCCATTCTGTTGAAAGTAAATATTGGCCTTACAATTTTCGTCCCTAAAAGACCCAGAAATACATTAACACCGAAGCGTTCTTGAAAGATCCTTGATTGAACAGATGTTGATTTTCAATCGCCCAATATCTCACATTGGCCCTCTTAAACACTCCCAGATTCGTAAAGCCCGACGCATCAGAATACAATATCATGCTACTAAAGTTATTTTTGTGGTTATAATTCTCCATAAACCATTGGCAAAATTGAACTCGCCTAGCAAAGTCGTTAGCACCACTAATTTGGTATTTGTATGGTTTATACTTATGTTTCTTGCACTTTCTCTGCTAACTCCGATTTCATTTTCATTCTGTCGCGTAGAAATATTAAGATGAGCATTCACACATACCAGAACATTTATTTCTTTATTAATAATGACGCACGGAAAGTAGGGGAAAGCAGGATTAGTTTCTGTCGGGTATCGTTCTGCAAAGAGTGCTTGAGCCTGCGTTTTATTTTGTGAGGACTCACTATAAACGAGAAGCATATCTATTTGTTCAGCTCTTGTAAAACTTTGCTTTAAAAAAAAACTAAAAAAAAAATGTTTCTTTTACAAAAAAAAAATAACGAAAATTTGAAAATAATCTTTCTAAACTCACCGGTAATAAATAAGTTACCTGTCAAAATTAAATTGATTTTAACTACCATAGTAATCTGTGGTAGTGACATGGCAAATATGATTATTCTAGTAAACTCAATAGTTATAAAAAGAAATTATCCTTTGTTCGAAAATGAAAAATGATGATACAAATGGATAGACGATAAAAAAGTATGATTGGATAGTGAAAGTTTTATTGTTGTAAGTTATACCGTTTTTATACAAAAATCGATGAAAATCTAAATTTTGACATATATCGAATTGTTGTTTTTTTATTCTGCCATCCTAGATTGCCTTGATTGAAGTACAAATTGCATCATTTGTTTTGATCGTAGCGCGCTTCACTTTTTGAAAAATTCAAATAAATGTCAAAATAGATTAAACTTTAGCTAGCTTCATAAATCAAAATTTATTAAGTTTAGGTATAGGACATGTTACATAAAAAATGTATAGAATATCTCTTAGAATTCAAATATGCATAAATATACCAAAGGTTGCCATTTAAAATAGCAAAACTTTAATGGTTTCCGGTGAAACCGAAAATAACTGTCGTTTGTTTTTTGCCTTTCAAAATTTTATCTTAAGCTGTTTTAAAATGCGAGCCAGCGTAGCAGTTCCGTTGTCACCAGCTATATTTAAAAAAATCAAATGAAGGAAATCTACAAGTTTCATTTTTTTTCTTTTTTATTATCTCTATTTCAGCTAACCAAAATAAATTACTTTGGATTTGGACAGAACGTCTGTATTACAATATAAACTGCTGGACATCTCAAGTGCATAAAGCAAAGTATTCCGTATTAAAAATTATCTTGGGAACGAAACAGTATTTCTTAATCAGCTTTGCAGGATATTAGAGCACTTTCTTGTAGGTTAAGTTAAAAGTCAAGTGGCTCTTGTAACTGTGATGCTCAACAAAAGTAGTGCATTTTTTTACAAAATTTAATTTTGGTAACTTTTTTTTAAGAATTTTCATTTTGATTTATTGAGATATAATGTAAAAAACTGATTTGGTGGGTTTTTCAGTATCCTCCTTAAATTTAATATATGATTTATTTATGAAGATATTAATTTATTTGTT
>JAUTXW010003958.1:0-65919 GCA_030620095.1 Kuschelorhynchus macadamiae
AAAATCGCAATAATTGGATCGATATCTTTGTAAATTTCACGAAAGTAGGTTTCAGAGACTTTTTTTTTAATTTCATGTAAAATTAACCATTACACTTCTTTAGAGATAATATAAAGTAATAACAACTTTTCCATTTTGATTTAAAACACTGTAAGTTAACATAGAACGAAAGCTCTCAGGGCTGTGGTCAATTAAGAAATCATGGTTCTTGGAATTAGACCGTGCCAAATTGAAATCACTTTCCGACGTTTCGCCTTCGATTGTACGAGGCATCTTTACCTCACGAGATCTTTACTTCACGTGGATCGGAACACTGAATATTATTAGAATGCTTATAAATTTCAATAGATTCTCTAATTTATAGAATCCCGAAACCGATGCATTTTGGTTTCTTTTACATTTATGACATGTCCAGTGGAATGTTAGTGTTCAGATACAGCAAATTGTACAATTTGTTTCTTTCTGATACATCGTTCAAGTTCCTTAAGCCTAGTCAATATGGATCGTCCAGTTTCTCCAATATAGACATCACCACAGGAACAAGGAATTCTATATATTTTTTCAGTTTGGAAAGGAATGTCCTTTGGCGATCGCAAACATTGTCCAATTTTCTTGTGTGTGTTGAATATTGTACGTATATTGGACAGGCGAAGTAACCTTGCAATCTTATCTGTGGTTCCGTGTATAAATGGAAGAACTATACATCATATCCGTAGTTCTTTATTAGTATCATTTCGTAGAGTAGGATTATTATATTTTCTAATTGACATACCGGAATGACAATACAAAGTGTGTTCATTCAAATGACTTGTGAAAATAAGCGACAAATTTAAATTTACTATAAAACTTAAGAAAAATCTAAAAGTTATTTTGGCAACATTGAATGAGGTCAAACGGCAGAAACAGATATCGGCTTCGTGCACCTAGTGACGTTGAAACCCATATATAGGCATATATATATATAGAGCTCAATAAATAATATTTAATATAACAATATTTTTACTTAAAATAACACTTGTTTGTTGTGTTGGTTCAGGCAATTTTTCCACTTACAAATTAAATATGACGTACGAATTCTTGTCAGTAATTGATCAAAATTGATAGGAAGGAAATAATCCGAGTAACGAATCTCAAAAATGAGTACAAATATTAAATACAAGTAAAACTACAAATTGAAGGTTATTATAACAACTAGGTCCTAATTAGGTTGAAAGTTTAATCTTTATAAAAAATATGATCGTTTTGTCACTATTTAAATTGAACAAAACACCAAGAATCATCTTATATGCGAAAAAAGAAAAAGTACAAGTTCGCACTTAAAAAAAAATTAACTGATGACGATTTGAAAACACGTTACGTTTAAGAAGTAATCACGCCATAGAATAGTCAGGTATGGGCAAGCTTTGCTTAGCTGAAAGCGTAATTTGGAGACTTAATCAGTTCGCGGGCCGTAGGTAAGAAATAAGTAGGTAGTTGTAAATAAAAATTTACACATTCTTTTCTTTATTATATTATAATTATAATAGCATAATCAAACATATAAAAAACAAATTAACAAAAACAGGTAGAAAAATCAAATGTTATGAGACATGGGTTTGAAGCTGAGAAACAAGATGATCAACATTGGGGTTAATATCCCTAGTACATAGGCGCAAAGTGTTTTCTAAATTAACATCTGTAAGCCGAGTACGATGCTTGTTTTCATTAATTTTCATGATTGAAAAAAGCTGCTCACATTTATACGTGCTACCGAATGTACAAATTATTTTTCGTGCGAAAACTCTTAGCTGTGGATACTTTTCTTCGGAAAGGTAGATTCTGTAAAATTCACTTAGTTCCACATTATCAAATTTAGACTTCAAATATGAGTCTTCTCAAAGCTCGATTAACTCCATTTGTAGGTGAAGCGTAGCATCTTCCACATTACACTTAAAAGGATTTGCAAAAATATTGAAAATGCCATTCATATTCTTAAAATTGGAAAACCGATCAGTGAATTGCTCTGACAGTAGTTTCAGTTCTTCAGGATAGCGACCGTATTCAATATTTTCGTGACTGGATAATGTTAAAAAATGAAAACAGTTTTTACTTCTCATTTGTATTTCCCACAAGCGAATTTTGTTGTGAAAAGCTGTAAGATGACTCTACAACTGATTTACCAATTGCCATTGTTTTTGAAGCTTCAAGTTCAGGTGGTTTAAGTATCCTGTGATGGCTACCAAGTATGCTAACTCACAAAGCCATGTTGGATCACAATGTTGCGGCAATGATTTCTCTTTCATTTCCATAAAATCAGCTATTTCTTTTCTAAGATCATAAAATCTTTTTAGCATTTTACTTTTGCTTAGCCTCCTTACATCGCAATAATATGTCACGTGTTCTGAAGAGAGTTCATCCAAAAATTCTTTAAACTGGCGATAGTTAAGACCGGGGATCTAATGAAAATGATGGTACTACCACATCCATAACGCTCTTCAGTCGAATGGACTTAGAATACACGTTTTGTTGGTGAATAATGCAATGCCGAATTATTAAATCACATTCTTGCACATTCATAGCGATTGCTCTTTCCTTCAGAATTCCGGTAAAACCTTTTCTTGAACTGACCATTGAAGGTGCACCATATGTGCTCACTCCAACTAATTTACACTACTGCAACCCATATTGATCAAAAGTACTTTGCACTTCGGAAAAATATCTTTTCCAGTAGTGGTCCCTTGTCCACAACAGTAAAGCCAGTTGTTACTACAATTTTTTCATCAACACCTCGTATAAAAATACCTAACTGGGCTGTGTCAGATAAATCGGTACTCTCATCTAAAGCAATCTAAAATGTTTGAAAACCAGCCAATCTTTTGTTGTTTTTTTGATATCACTAGCATCATATATATACGTTGAACAACAGGACGTCGCACAGTGCTTTGAGCAATGGACAATAATCACAAAACAAAGTAATAATTATTTATATTTTTATAACATCAATATAAGTATAAGTATCCAAAACACGCATTACAAAGTTTATTTAAATCAGGTCATCCTTGATTAGCACTGTAGAGACAAATGAATTTCGATCAACGCCTAGCTGTCAGTTTAACAATGATTTGCTTGCGTTCAGAACGGAGTTTTCATTAACGAGTTATTGTTGAAACTGTTCACTCTAAAAAGAAAATCGCTATGGATTGTCAAGCTCCAGGTAGGTTTATTAAATTTTAACTATATATTTAATTGTTGAGTCCAAATGTACGATTTTACCTGATGTTTCAATTAGCAATAACAGATTAGTTGTTAACACAACTATATTTGAAAACTTTGGTAAAGGTTTACAAAATATCTCTAAATATCTCTTTCTGATACTGTTTTAGTTAAGTAGGAGAAAATATAAGGTTTCAGATTTTGTATCGATATTCTGCCCCTACCTGCCACCACAGGTAATTTCAGATATTTTATTTCAGAGTGTATTTATATCAAAAACGCTGATCTGGTAGATGTTTGGATAACTAGTTCACATAGTCATCGCCAGCAAAACACATTTAACAAAATATGTGAAATACTTGATTTAACAGATTGTTCGGAAGAATTATCGGCACGAATTTCAAAGATGGGTAGAATTTTTTGCATGAAAATGACTAAACTGTGGCAGGAAATATATATATATAAAGATTTATAAAGCGCAACAAAAGTTGGCTAAGCAAACCGGTAGCCACATCAAAAGATTTTGTGGCTTTTAAAAGACCTCAAGTGCAACCATTACAACCGTTGGCGTTGCAACCACGATCAAGTCAATCTCGAGGAAGACCCACCATCCCTTTTGAGGAAGCTTCTACAAAAACAAAAAAAAGACGCGTCTTAGATTTAATACAAAGCAGATCTCAAGCTGAGCTTAACTTTGCTGCTAATTTGGCTGGTAGCTCTAATAATCAAGATTCCTTAGATAAGGTTTTGACACCACATCAGGCTTTAGCCCTGTGCTTGGACCTAGACTTATCAGAAAGAAAATACTTAGCTTTAAGGTCAGTAGTTAATGCTTTGCACAAGGATTGCTTTCCAAGTTTGTACGCTTTAAACATTGCAAAAAAAGCACTTTTGCCGTCTCAAATTAATACTGATGAAGTCAGTTCTGAAGTAAATTTACAAGATCTTCTAGATAAAACCGCAGAAAGTATTCTAAATGTTTCAAGCGTACCGAGTGGGAAAGAATTAAAATTAATTTGTAAGTGGGGCTTTGATGGCAGTAGTGGGCATAGCACATATAAGCAGAAGTTCAGTAATGACCAACATACGGATGAATATATCTTTCTAATTGCACTAGTGCCATTAAAATTGATTAATACTTGCACAAATGAGGATGTATGGGTAAATATGACAAGTTCCTCGACCTTGTTTTGTCGACCAATAAAGTTTATTTTTGCTAAGGAAAATGCTGAGTTAGTGCGATTGGAAGAGCAAAAAATGATAAAAAATATCAATTTGCTGAAACTATCGACAATAAATATGCACAATCAAACTTATAATATAACTTTCGAATTAATTTTCACTATGATGGACGGTAGTGTAACTAATATTCTTTCCGGCACCAACTCAGCATCCAAGTGCATCATTTGTGGAGCCACCCCAAAGCAAATAAACCACGAAAACGTTGTCAATCGGTCTGTAAATAGGGAAAACTTTCGTTTTGGCTTATCCACACTTCACTGCTGGATACGTTTTTTTGAGTGCCTTTTGCATATTGCGTATAGACTCCCAATAAAAGTATGGCGGGTTGAAGGAAATGAAAATAAAAAAATAGTAGAAAATAATAAAAAACGTATCCAGTCAGAATTTAAATCGAAGATGGGACTGATTGTGGATAAGCCAAAACCGGGATATGGCTCCACAAATGATGAAAACACCGCAAGGCGTTTTTTTTTAATCCCGATCTCAGCTCGGAGATAACAAGTATCGACAAGGAACTTATTGTTAAGTTTTCGTTGATACTTAGGATATTGGCTAGCGGGTACCATGTTGAATTAGAAAAGTTTCGGACTAATAATTAGCTCTGAGTTTAACGTTTGTTATTTATTTTATGTTTAAAAATTTTAGTAATTAAGTGTTAGTGTAGTTTAAATAGTGTTTGCTAAATTTTAATTTTGTGTTTTATAATAAAAACAAGTTACAATGGCTTATAAACGCACATTTTTCTTTTTGACCCTCTATGTCAATGTTACAAATCTTAGTTGTAAGTTTTTCTGGACACCCTGTATGTGATTAACTTAGAAAATTATGTGCAAAATGTTTTCGCCTAAGTAAAAAAATAACAATTTTGTCAGAAATTGTATTATGACCGCCAGAGGTAAGTGGTATTATTTTTGTCCAATAATCTCTACTACTCGAAGCACTGTGCGTCGCGATAAGCTCGCTTTCTCAAACGCTTTCTTCATCTCTTAGCACAAAAGTTCTGCAACATCTACTAGGCACTTTTTAACAAACTATCCCTCAGAAAATGACTTCGATGTTTTCGCTATTTTGGAACTAACTATAAAACTAGCTTTCACAACACTGCCTAGATTTGATCTTTGTAAATGTTTGTTGTTGTTTCCCTAAATCGATAATGAGTTTTTTTAATTTTATCAGTTTTTTAATTGTATCCTTTCTTAACTGGCCCGTAAGTAAATTATGCTGAGCGAAATGGTTGCTGCGTAGTAATGTCGCTTTATATTGCATTCTTTTAAAACAGAAAGTGTTTCATTGCACAACAAACACATAGGTTTACCACTGTGCATGATATAAAAGTCCCTTTGTTTTGGAATTGACGATATTCTATGTCCACTTTTTGCTTTTTCAAACCAGACATCTTGATAGATTTTTTTCTTCTGAGCTGAATTTGCTTGAATATTTCCCGCGCCTTTTCTTATCGATTGTTAAGAAGTAATGAGTTGACACGCACACTGAGCGATTTATATATTACTCGCAATAAGCAACTAGAATACTCTCGAACCTACGCGAATATGCGATGCGAGCGCTCAGAACCGACTGTTATTCATAACGCATCGCTCGGAGCGCTTCAAAGACATCGGGCGGCTTCTCGAATGTTTATCTGTATGACTCTTTCTAGCGACTATTTCTGACTCTATCTGTAGCGTTCGACTGCGTACGCTTAATAAAATTATTTATCGATTTTAGTCTTTATGATTTGAAGTATACAGTTTTTAAGTTGGTTGACAGTAATTACAAAAAAGCTATGAGTGCCAAATATTTAACATTTTTGGGCGTTATTTGAAATTTCTTAATCTCTCGCGAGCCGGATTGCAGCTGGTGGAGAGCCGGATCCGCACAGGGGGCCAGGGGCTGCCCGTATATGTAATAGATCATTAAAAAGTGTATTCAGAAAATATACGGGAAAACTTAAAAATATAAATATCTCCAAAATTACTAGAAGTACCTCTGGTTTCAAGCATCAGATTACTGGTCACTAAAACTTACAATTTTGCTGCCCAATTTAACCTTTGTTATCTCCCTTACTGTTTTCAAGATCTCAATAGTAAATAGCGAATTTGTTTCAACGGCGCCTGTATAAATTTTGAAACAAGAACATATAAACAATCTCTCATTAAGACTCTACGTAAATTCTCTTTTATTCAATAGGATTGTTCCATTTCGGTAAACTCCTACCCAGCTTTAAATTGAAATATTATGAGATCTTATTATGCTGTCTCAATCAATTACCAACTTTGCTTGAAAGTCTTTGTAATAAACATGATATGACAATTTTAAGCTACATGCGCATTAAGACCATGTCTTGTACAGTAATATGACAAATTATACTTTGAATATTATTCAAAATATTACACCGGAGTGTTAGAAGCTTTAGTCTCTGTTGTGTAAACAATATTTGTTGTATGTGTTTATCGTTCTCCCAATAGTAATAGTGCTGAATTCTTAAATTTTTATCACGGCTGGTGTACTGATGTGTTGTGTGATATTAATATACCTGTTATTGTAGTTGGTGACTTTAATTTTAATTGGTTCTTGAATGATACATATGTAAATAGATTAAAGTTTATGTGTTCAGAAATGGGAATGGAGCAAATAATTACATCTGTAACGCGGCCTTCAGGAAGAACAGGCACATTAATTGATTTGGTGTTCACAAATTTCACTGATGTAAATGCGGAGGTCATGGAGGTACCTAGAATTAGTGACCATTTTATTATTGCAGTAGATGTAAATATTTTTAATGTTCATAAGCATAAGCCTTTTTTTCTTGAAACGCGTGGTAAAACAATAAATTTTAATGTGTTCAATGAGAAACTTTTGAGTGTTGATTGGAAGTATGACACGAAAATATTTGATGAAATAGCACCAAAGAAAAAAGTTAAAATACTACCTAAATACAAACCATGGTGGAATGATAGGGTACAAAATGCAGTTCAGCTAAGGGATGAATGCTACAGATATTACAAAACGGAAGGGTCAGAAAATAGTCATAATGAATATAGACAAAAAAGAAATAATGCTGTTAAAGTAATAAAAAACGAAAAGACGAAATTCTATAATGAGAAAATAGATGAATGCAAAACGAATTCAAAAAAATTGTGGTCGATTTTGAAATCAGTCTTGCCTAATAATAAGCACCAAAATGATATTGAATATATTGAGTTTGAAAACAATGAAATAGAAAACTACAAGGATAAAATGCCCGATAGATTAAATACATATTATGTTAAGAGTATTAATAATATATTAGTGCAAATTAGCCCTTTTAATAGAGATTTAGATATAAGTAACACGGATAACTCATCACCCTGCCTATCCAATTTTAGATTAGTTACAAGAGAAGAATTAAAAACGGTTGTATTTTCTTTTATAAATAAAAGCAGTCCCGATGATCTTAACATTGAAATCATTAAGTCTACTTATACCTCTATAGACAGTATTCTTATAAATATGATAAACACCTCCTTAGAACAAGGTGTTTTTCCTAATACTCTGAAACTGTCAACAATAATCCCCATCCAGAAAAAAGTCAATTCTTTTCAGGCAGCAAATCTGCGTCCAATTAATTTGCTAAGTGCATTGGAAAAAATTTTAGAAAAAATAGTTTATAAACAAATAATCGATTACGTAGAATATGTGGGTTTATTAACAGATAAGCAATCGGGATTTCGCGAAAAGTATAGCTGTGAGACTGCAATTCAATGCGTATTGGATGAATGGAAAAACAGAATGGATGAGAATTATAGTACTCTTGCG
Organism: Kuschelorhynchus macadamiae; assembly: GCA_030620095.1. Lineage (NCBI taxonomy): Eukaryota > Metazoa > Arthropoda > Insecta > Coleoptera > Curculionidae > Kuschelorhynchus > Kuschelorhynchus macadamiae. The sequence continues at coordinate 8,230 of JAUTXW010003958.1, forward strand.
GTATTTTTGGACTTACAACGTGCCTTTGAGACTCTTAATCGGCAAAAACTTATAGCCAAGCTATATAGGATAGGATTCCTAGATTCGGTTTTGGAGTGGCTTAAAAGCTACCTTAAAAATAGGAGACTGTTAAAATAACTGGGAAAAGTTTCGATGAATTATTGAATGACCACGGAGTACCTCAGGGGAGTATTTTGGGACCCCTATTGTTTTTAATATATATTAATGACATAGTGGAAGTTATGGATTTGGTCGATATTTATTTGTTTGCAGATGATACCCTAATATATACTTACTCAAAAAACATTCAAGATTTAGTAGTTAGGATCAATAACGCTCTGAATAGTTTTTATAAATATACATGCGAAAATTTGCTAAAAGTTAACACGAGCAAAACAAAGTTTATGCTTTTTTCCACCGAAAAAGTTAAAAGAGAATTTATTGAAGGCAACTACAAAATAAAAATGAGTAAGTTTGTATTAGAACGAGTTAAGAAAATTAAGTATTTGGGGGTAATAATTGATGAAAAATTAACATTCCAGGAACATGCTGATATGGTAGTATCAAGGATCAGTTACAATATTAATTGTCTTTCACGTTGTGCATCACACTTCTCATTGTGGTCACGAAAAGTTATTTTTAACACTTTAGTATTGCCACACTTTAATTACTGCTCAACAATTCTGTTTTTGTTAAATAAGAATGAAATTGATAAATTACAAAAAATGCAAAATCGAGCAATGCGAATTATTTTAAGGTGTAATAGGTATACACCAATTAGATCAATGCTTGAATGCTTACAGTGGCTGCCAATGATCGAATACATACGGTTTAATGTTTTAGTCTTTATTTTTAAAATAAAAATTTGTCATTCTCCACCTTATTTGACATGCAAAATAATTTATAACAGTGAAATACATTCGTACAATACCAGACAAATAAACAATTTCTTTATAGCTTCAAAAAATAAAAAAGTGGACAGAACACTATATTTTATCGAGGTTTGGATATGTTTAACAAATTGCCTGAGGTAATTAAACAATGCCAAACCATTTTAATGTTTAAATCGCAACTTAGGAATCACATGATACAGCAGTACAATCGGCAGGTTCTGTAATGATTTTTATATGTGTATGTTGGTTTTTATGTATATACCTACCCCCTAAAATGTTTGTTGTTTTTTTTTTCTTTGTAAAGCATGTTACTTAAAACTTTAATTTTAATTGGTTGTATTAATATTTGTTGTTTGTGTGTAATCTTTTCCAAAAAACGTTTTATTTGACATTATATAACTTAAATTAGTTAACATATATAACTTATTGACATGTAAAACTCAAATTGTTTGTAATAATAATTAATTATTGTGGTTATTAATTCTTTGAGCTAAATAAATAAATAAATAAATAAAGAACCTCTACATTGTCGGTTTGTCCTTATATGGTGGTCTGTCACTCTTATAGGGATACAGATATCGTTTTTGGATAATAATAAAAAAATATTAAAAATTCTTGCTTTGGGAAGAGCAAGTTACGGTTGAATTTATAAAACATTTTTTTTAATCAGAGCAGTTTAATTAAACACCATTTTTTCCATGTGACCGGACATTTTTTCCAGAAAACTTTATTATTAATTACATAGAACGGCGGTTTTGCTTTTTTATATTAAGTAATGTTATTCATTTCAAAATCTAAAATTAATAAAACAATCTAGGGACTCTAAACTAATCACAAAATAACTTTCATGGAAGATAAATCATTATCAGTCAAGCTGAAATAATAACTAATGATGAATTATATCATAAAGTGAACTAAGAGGTTTGAATAGATTTTCATTAGCAAAGGAGTGAGTTTCTAACATGCAGGTTGTGTTCTAAATTGTAGTAAATGTCAAAATTTGTAATAAACCACTCTACGAGGAGTATTTAATTCTCCCCCAGTCCTCATTCTATGCACAAGTTATTTCTCTTCAGGAGGGTGTAAATAGGATTTATCGCTTGGAGACATTGCGCAAACTAGATGTGGTGGATAATTAATTTACCAACATAATGTGTTATAATTGAAATTATTACGCTGGTTAAATAAAGTAATCTATTACTTGTTTGGTTTGATATATAATATCTAATGAAAACAGAGTTTATTGTTATTAATTTTGCAACAAAAATAAATACATATTGTGTTTTGTTTTTCTTATATATCATATTTTAGAGTCATACAAAAAATATTCTATGCATCCTAATAATTAAAACGGAATTCTTAGCTTTTAGATAGTAATTTCTCTATTCAAAATTTGGCTTTAAGCAAAAATATGCAATGAGTTAATAAACGATTTTCAAATTTTAAGTTCTATATGCATGTTTAATTGTGTGTCCAGTAGTGAATATCTTATACAGGGTGTGTAAGAACTAACGTCAAAAAGTACAAAACAGTTTCCGCTATCGATGAGATTACAATATTATGGGATCCAAGAGTGAAAGTACAAAATAAAATATAAAATAAAATAATAGTAAAAAAGCGTGAGACGTCATCATACTTGATGATTGATTGATAATATTCAAATTTTAAGAGCTTTTTGTCTATGTACGTTTAATTATTTTTTACTTTTCAGTTTGATAGTTTTAAAATATTTTTTTACATTTATTTTGTTTTTATTCATATTTCTCTAGGCAAAAGTTGACTTTAGACAGAAAAGTGAGTTAGTTAACGATTTTCAAATTTTAAGTTCTATGAGAAAAATACAAGTGTAAATAGACCTGTTCTTTTTTAGTGTAATACATTTAGATTTCATATACAGGGCGAACAATTATTTATTTTTGCATTTATTAGGGTTTCGTTGGGGTTTACATTTTTTTTATTCAACTTATTTCAAAAATGACTATACCTAATTACAAAAATGACTATACCTACATTGATTTTTACAATAGGAACAAAAATAAAAAGCCTCATAAATCGCACCTGAGGGAGGCTAAGGCTGTGAAATGGAACAAAACATATCAAGTTATCTCGTAAATTGGACAGCTTACACAAAAAAAATTTAGAAAACAATATCAAGCTGTTCAGGCTTTCCTTTCCTATCTACAATTAATTTAAGAAACATTTAGTAGTCTATTATAAAAAGACATTTACAATTATTCTAAAACTAATTTAAAATGTTTATACTATTGACAAATAATTATTACAAAATTAATAAAATAGGGTTACATACCTCGAAAAATGCATGTTGATTATTTATTTACATTTGCATGATAGGTAGCAAGTTAGTGGTTTGCCAGGCAACTCATGGCACAGTTTTAGGTTAAAAAATGTTCTTATCGTAGTTCGTTTTTTTGAAGAATTTAAAGATAATTTTTTGCTATTTTTTAATTTAAACCTTAGAGTAGAATCTGACATTCACAATGATATACTACATTTTAAAATTAGCAGCTTAGATGAAGTTAAAACTATACTAAAATATCAAATTGTGGTATATTTGACTTAAATTTTTTAAGTCATGTTTGTGATTTACTGCATTTTTTTGGTTTCAGAAAAATTAAATTCGTGTTTAGTGCTTTTTTCATGTTTGTGTAATGCAGTGGATGCATTCTTTGTATACTTATGCCCTTTTATTCTATTTGCTAAGAGTTGGGTTATCATACCAATATATTTCAGAGGGCAGTTTAAACGAGGAATTTCATATACGAGATTGGATTTTTTATTTTTAGGAATTTTAGTTTTTAATTTGGAAATAGGGAGTCTATCAGGTTCCGGGCTTTATGACACATAATTATGTTATATTTTCTTAAGATATGTTTTAATTTTTCAGATAATTGTGATGTTTTCTGTTTTACAGTCATAAATACCTAGTGTCGTAATGTCCCTCTTTTTGATACTGTTTTTTTTTACAAAGTTGATAATGCTGAGCTATAGGCACCCCGAATTTGAAACTTTTAAATTGAAAAACAAAAATGGCTCGTAGGTAATTGTCACTTTTACCATGCATTGTTAGGAACTTAAATATGATCCAAAGTAGATATTGTTCTACAGATAATGGTTTTTTGAAATACGTATAGTGCACAAAACAAAAAAATTAGTATAAAATATTCGTTTGATAAGACATTTAATCTCACTCGCCCTTCCTAACCTAAAATAAATCGAACATTACAGGATCTGATACTGTAATATGTATCTGATACTGTAATGTGTTGCCTAGCAACATTATACCAGATTATTGTTACTAGGGAGTAACTATTTTTCAGTTTTCAATTTTACCATTTTCTAAGAACAAATACTATATACCCTACTATTAAAATGCCTCTCGAAAATTATTTTACCGGAGTAAATTATCCACCGCTATAATGTGTTTTGCTATAAAATATACTTTTCAACTAACTTTGATAATTACATAATATTAATTAGCTATAAATAAGGCTTCTATTTACAATTTTTTTACCACTTGGTTTAACTTTTTGTTTTATTTGGACCTGTATCTACAGATACATATAGTTTTATTTACTTGACAGTGGCAAGCAATACATAATCATAATTAGCTATGGAAAAATGCTTATAACATTGTTAAAGTGACACGATTGTTAGATTTCTATTTTATATGTTCCAAATTTTAATAAAAAATATAACGTTTTTTGGAATCCCCTTTATTTAGTTTTTTTAAGGTTGATCAAGGTCGAACCACAATTAAAACTTCTTTCTCTGACAATTTGCAGGTCCGACATTCATTTTGTAACTGGAGTACTACGAGATTTTTTCTGTAAACTCTGTATTGCAATGTTCGTAACAAGCATAAAAGATATATTTATAATGAAATATTTCTTCAGAATAACTTTAAAAAATCCAGAATTTAAATTTTGAAAATAAATCTATATTTTATAAAAACTCAAGAGAATCTCTAAATCTACCCCAAGTTCAGTAGTGCAAATATAAATTGCTGTCATTGTTTTATTTTATTATATTATATATCAAGCCGATAAGAAACTATTGGTAATTACATTTTCCTGTAGGCAACATTTTCAACATAAAAATTATAGAGATTTCTGGTGTTAATAGTTAATTAGTTAATAGTTAGATAATTAAAATAAACGCATGTTTTTTTAATCTGGAAGCCTGTCTTATTTTTAACATTTTGCTCTTGTTTGGTGATACATATATAGCAATAATTCGATTTTTTAAGACACCTAATGATGTTTTTCCCTATACTATATTACAGTATTACCAAATAATTTTACTTTATTTTCCTTGAGTTAATTGAATTGGCGCTTATATTAATTTCGTTTGTGTGTAATTCTGGAAGTTATTCGAAATTATCCCATTAAATATTCAACTACAGTTAGTAGAATACGTATGTATATTGGTGAGTATCCGTTACTGTAATATATTAAAATGTCATTTTATATGCCAATACATGAATGTTTTTAAATTACGGTTTACTTTGTGTAATCGTAAAATATTCATTATTTAGGGTGTGAAATTCGGCTTTGGGTTTACCCTTCGAGCTTCTCTTTGCCAGATTTTTACAGGATAATTTGATTTTATTGGGTTTATCGAGTTTTCGTTTTCCTTTTATCTTCTTTGTCATATTTTACAACAGGTTTTATTTTAGGTGACCAACGAAATTTTAGTACTGAATATTTTGTATTCTATTTAAAATAAGGATAACACAAACAAAAAGATCCGTTGTATACATTAAGATTTTTATCAAGCAAATTTTAAATATGCATATTTTTTATAATAAGACTAATGGAATACAAGGCCTATTTTCTTGTATTTCCATCTTTGTTTTAATAATTGCCACCTTATGTCGACTATTCTTATAATATAATAATATATATATATATATATATATATATATAATATATATATATATATATATATATATATATATATATATATATATATATATATATATATATATATATATATATATATATATATATATATATATATATATATATATATATATATATATATATATAGGTTATATATCAGGCAGTTTTCAATACTCTTTCTAGCAATCTAGTTAACTTAAAAGCGATTACATCCAATGTTTGTAGGGGGAGCGGTTCTAGTTTTTGGCAATTATCTTAAAAATGCTAAGGAAAGGAAAGTATTAATAAAAAAGTTGAATTCTATAAAATTCTGTACAAGAAAGTTCTTAATCTGTTTCTCGTAGAAAAATCGGTTTTGCAATATCTGAATTTTTGACAAAAACGTGTGTTTTTTTCTTTCCACCGCACCAGATGGTAAAAGAACATATGTTCAATTAAAAAATATAGCACGCATCCTTTGCCGAGGATCCAGCTCAATTTTATAGATATTACTTTTATTTTAAATAGCAGCACATCATTTTTTATAAAAATTCTCTTCGTGGTATTAAGCCATTCAAGGAGAGTGAAGCATAGATCAATGTATTTTATAAAAGTAAAAGATCGGTAAATTTGCCTTCTACCACATTCAAACTATACAATTTATGTATGCATATAGTTATTTAGTAATAATTTGTAAAGTTTATGTTAAAATCAAAGTTTCATTAAGATAGATGTTCTGAGAAAAGGGCTTTACATACTTTCACCAAAGTACCAGGTACCAGTAATTTATTAAATCTACCACCCATATTCATTCATCCCAACAGCTATATTTAAGTCCATATTGGCCTGATAAAGAGAATTAAATCCTGAAGTTGGCGGTCGAAAATTAACAAAATGGATTAAAACCTGTTGAAAACCATTTTTTCACCGGTTCCAAATCAATTAATAAAAATAGGTCTCCGATGTTCTTCACTATGATGGCTTTGTAGTGGGCAATCGTGTTTAAAATGTTCAAACTGAAGAAAAATAAGTAAGAAAATATTGGAGATATCATGAAAAATAGACCCATCGAGGTTCTTAAGAGATTGAAATCAACGCTCGAACGTTTTAATAATGAAGTTATTGAGGAAGATGAGTCAGTTCTCATAGAAATGTGTCTGGAGGAAGAGACTAATAATTTAAATTGTTTTTTTTTACTGTTTGTTGAGTTTACCGGCATATGATCAAGATCAGAAACAAACCAAAGGACCAAAAATCTTACGATGCTTGAGTTCTGGGTCAGCAATTAAGGTACCCGAGAAACGAATCTGTAGAAAAACCTAATTTTGTGGACGTCTCGAGAGAAAGTGTGGATTGTGAAGACTCGGTTTTCGAAATATTTGCATTTTAATATTTTATTTCAAGTGAAAAAATAGTTAAACACAAACTGAAATAACATATTTTGATAACGAATAATAAATTTATCATGAACAAATAATGAAAAACTTCAGCAGTTGGACAAAATGTCCACCAATTACTTCTATGCATTTCCTTAATACGTTTACCAAATAGCGCCTTACTTGGAATAAAGTTCTCTGTTTATTCCTAAGGGGCATCTTGAATTTTTTGCAATAATTGCTCCCATGTCCAGATTTCTTCTGTATACACTTAAGATGTAATATTATAACCCCAAAAGAATAGATCGAAATGATTAAGATCCGGGCTACGCGGCGGCCATAGAAATTCACTATCATGACCAAACCATCTGTGAGGCAACCATTCATTTAAAAAATTGCGAACCACAACTGGATAATGCGGTGGAGCACCATTGTGCATATACCACATGTTTTGTCGTAAATTTAAAAGAACATAATTAAGTAAATTCGGCAAATCTACTTATACCTTCTTACTTATAAGAGATTTAGCTTCACCACACTAAATCTCTTCTTGTTGTTCTACAGATATAGCTTTAGGATGCCCAACATGGCTCTGAGGACAAAAAGACCCTGTTTCGCCTAGTCCACCGTATAATCTTAATAATCTTTAAATGATATCGTCTTGCTGCCGCACACTTGAGCATAAGTACAAATCATATCTCTCATTTTACTATTTTAATATTAACTATGCCTAGGCATATTAATTACAAGAAGTTATTTGTTAGAAATATTTATAATCAACAGCAAAAGTTGTGGTACGAGCGGGGATCGAACCCGCACCTCTGGATCACTAATTCACAGGTGCGGGTTCGATCCCCGCTTATACTATATCTTTTGCTGTTGATTATAAATATTTCTAAAAATATATTTCACAGTTTAAAAATAAACTAATAAAAAACTTCTATTCAAAGTTATCTTTTATGACGATTTAAATTAACGTTAAAAGCCTTTTATCCAAATTAATGGATGTCAACACTAATGTATGTCAAGTACCCATGGCTACGTTCATTTCCTAACCATAGCGTACTTCGTTCTTAACGAACTGCTTTCGAGTCCGTGATTTGACTTGCAATAAAATATTAAAATGCAAATATTTCCAAGATGGTTTGTTTAATTGAATCAAACGTAGTATACCTTTTTTTCTTAGAAAACAGCACTCTATAACAATTTTCTAGAACAAAAAATTAAACGATACTAACAAGAAATTTATGGTACGAAATAGCGAGTATAACAGGGTATAACAGGGTGTAACAAGCGCCCTCTACATATTACATGAAAAAATAGAATTTAATTGTATTCCCCAGCCCCGAAAACTACCAATTATCAGTTTTTATGTCAATATGTCAAAAACAGCTTGAATTATAGAAAAATAACAATTTCGAGATTTAAACTTTTACACCCTGTATCTCACTAATGAGCAACATTTTACTAAGGCATATTTGGCTCAATATCATTATTTTGACGAGTTTATTTAGGATTGCTTTTTTTGCGCATTCAGTACCGACCACCCTGTATACGTGAGGTGTGTTTAATTATGGCCTACTAGGACATACTTATTAGAATTAAAATCACGCGCGTTTGAATCTCTCTTGGGCCTGAAACGGGGAAGCGCTTTATGCGCTCGACCGAATGCTTCCATTAAAATGATTATTAGTTTTCATGCGAATTTGTGTCCGAATGTAAAGAGAATCTCATCTGAAAATTTTGAGATATCGTAAAATGTGTCTACGTCCCACGTAATAAAATAAGACATTCTCGAAAGAATATAGAATGGCAGGGCTAAATTCTGATGTAAATTCAAAAAACGATAAAAAGTCCTTCTGTCCGTTTTATGCTGTATAGGGTGACCTAAATAACACATATAAAACATGTTTTACATCTCTGTGATTATAAGATATAGAAAAAAAATTTAAGTAACTTATATTAATTTTCGAAAAAACAACTGAGATCCAATTAAAATAGATATACCTATAAAAAAACTGTTAAAATCTTTCCTATTTTATTAATAATGACATAAATTTTACTACATTTTTATAATCTACAAAAAAACTGTTTTCTTTCGTTTACAGAGATTATATGATGGTAAGATAAGAACATGGGCTTAATTTGTTTCTATTTTGTATCGATTTTTCTAACGCGTGATGGAAGTTTATCTTGAATATCTCGGAAACGGTTACATTTTTACACAGAATATGTTGTAATATAAAATTTGCCTAGAGTTTTTCGTAGATTCTAAAAACTTAGTAAAATATAGGTACGTGGTGGCCACTATAAAAAAGGTAACCTAGGATAACATGTTTTTACTATTTTTCATTATAATCCACCTTCAATATATTTATTATAATTCTTTATTAACAATTGAAACTCTTTAAAAAAATATGATTTGTGTTTGTCTACAAAATGCGCTAAAACAGCTTCTTTTAATTCGACCTCGTCGTTAAACCGTCGCCCACGAAGGTCGTTTTTCAAATATCTAAACATATAGTAGTTGTTGGGAGCCATATCTGAACTAAAGGGAGGATGATCTATCTGTTGGAATCCACAGTTCAAAATGGCAGGTTGTGCAACAACAGCAGTATGGACAGGTGCATTATCGTACAAAGGACGCACGCCTCTTGTCAGTTTTTCGCTATGTTTTTCACGTATGCATTCCGCAATGTATGTAACAATGTTGCGTATTATTTTCCATTAACGGTGGCATTGGTTTCTTTAAAAACTATCAAAAGTATTCCTTTACAATCCCAAAAGTTCGTGGCTCCCTTTTTTTGTTGACTCTAAATTTTCTCGGGGGTGCCTCACACTTACAGGGCCACTTCATTGATTCCCTTTTCCATAGAGGATCATAGTTTCACCCCCTATTACAATGGTTATTATAAGAGTTATAAAAATACAGGTTGTTCCATTTATAACGAATTTCGTTATATATTTTAGGGCATATAGATAGGCATGCAATAGTTGTTTGTTTTTTTCATAAGAATTCTGGCGGTTTAAAAGAAACCCTAAAGCTTTTGTATTTACGCTTTTTCTCTATCTTCATTAATAAACCCTGTAGGCAAATGTCAAATATAATGACAAAAAAGTTGTTGTCACTTTTTTAAATTAAGTAATCAAAAAGAAGCTAAATACTTTCTTCTTACTAAGCACATCGTAAATAAGACGAGCGGGTTTTTCATAATCATCATCAATTCATAATCCAATCAAAATTTGGCGGAAACAATATAAATAGCAAAACACTTATTTTTGTAACGAGTAACTCAAATATTTTTTATGGGACGAATCATTGCCGTTTTCAGAGGTTATGCTATTTTCAGAGGTTAAACTAGGTTAGCCTCCATTAAAAAATATATATATCGGGGGATAGCCGCAAATTATCTTTGGCAAAAGTCTGCGGTCACTACTCTCGTCTGCCGGCTTCCTCAACACACTTAGTGGGGCCTGAAAATTGCTGTGTCTTATTCGATGTACTGCGTAGCTATATTGATCTATTATAATACGAAGTAGAACTTTGGCCGTACACACCATCTAGCCTTTCTTTAATAATTTTAGGTGTTAACCATTCTTTTGTCAAAAATTTTATTACCGCTCTGTGCTCAATTTGCGCTATCTGCGACATTTTCTTGGACATGCCTTGTTCAAAATGCTGTCAATAAAAAACTATTTGATGCAAGACGTCAATTTTTTTCCTGCAAACTACTAAGATATGTGTTTAAAATAAGGCAAAGTTTTGTCGTGATACTAGAGCTGCATCTAGGTCAGGCAGGGAAATTTTGCCGCTTTCAACATATCTTTATCTAAATAAGAATAATTTTAATAGTTTTATTATACACTTACACATTTTGTAATGTTTAATAGTCTTTTCGGAAATAAATTTGATTCTTATATCAATAAAGATTAGAAAGTAATTTTACTCTCCTTTAGATTACCCTGTACATGAACATTCAGATATTTTTAAACGCGCTTTATATTTACATTTTTTATACTATTTTAAATCTCCGTATTTTATACTATTTTAGTGAATTATTTCTATAATGTAAAAAATATCCAAATATTAACAATACAAAAATTGTAGTATCGTACCACAGCTAAAAGAAAATATTAACTCAATCGTAAATATCCATAACAATTATTTTATTAAAATTATTTCTGTTTTAAGTTGTCTACAATACGGCTATGCAGGCTCTAATTATAATATTTTATAAATTCTTGCCTATGGATTAATGCATAATACAATATTCAAGGTAGTGTTTTAGCTCGCCCTCAAATATATTGAAATCATATTATCCATTCCAACACAAAATCAGTTCAAATTTTCCCATTTCCTACATTCGGGAAACATACGATCGAGAAAGGTTGGAAAGATCTAAAAACAGTTTAATATAAAAACTTTCTCGACTTCAAGCCCTTTCGTTCACCCTATTTAAACAGATTGATTTCCAGATTTAGTTAGTCAACTTTTAACTTTTAATGGCTCTACGCTGTTTACAGTTTTCTGCTTGCTTAAAATTTTTTAAGGCCCTATTTGCTGGTGTAATTATGTTATCCATTTTAGTTTAAAACTGTCTTCCGCGCTTGCTGGTGTTTATTTAATTTTTTACTGAAAAAGTCATTGGGAACGCATGCAAAAATAATGGTTTTTAAATTTATGTCATACAATAGTGGAATTACCTTCCAACGTTTCTTCTTCTAAAGAACGAGAGATCTTTAGTGGTTATGAAAAAAACACATAATGGTCTCGGTGTTGGCGTGTGTGTAAAGGATATTAGAAAAAACATGTTATAAACTCACACGAAATTTATTTTATACGTTTTCGCGAGACTTCTTCATTATACACGTTAGATTTACAAGTATCATATACTTCTTTTGACTTTTTTCCATTCCGTGGTTTTACTTTTCCTATTTTTATGTTTATTTTTTCACCAGGGACACTTCAGTATATAAAATACTTCTATTTCACTAAATTGTTACACATGACCTGTAATTTTTCACCAAAATTTGAAGTCAATTGGGAAAGTAGTTTTTTAGCTATGTCGCGAACAGACACACCGACAGACAAACAGACAGACTGACGGAATTGAGAAAACATTTTTTTCGGCATACAGTGACCCTGAAACGTAAAGATCTCAAAAAATCTCGGAGCGTGATTTTTTTCACGATTACGATTCACGACATCAAAATAAATTTAAAATGCAATTAGCAATAATTTTAAAGTGTGCTACAACCGTTGGTACTCAACGAAAATGCTGACACAAAAAAGTCATAACCCAATAAAGTGAAAAACGCCTAATTTTACTAGTTTGTACGCCACTGGTCAGTAATACTAACAAGAATGTCATGTTCTTGCTATACCTAGTTTCATTTCAATCTAATCATCCGGTTTAAATATAAAGAGAAAAACCAGACCAACATTTTTTTTATCTTTAAAATGCAGCCGAAGTGGATCTAGGTATATCTAACATATTTAGCTTATTTTATGCCAAGGCTTATTTTATTTTATTAAGCAATGGCCCATGTTTTTTGAAATATCCTATATACCTTTATTACTTACATATTATATAATAAAATGACACTTAGCATTTTACAAACAGGTAGATCTAGTCTTCCGGTTCGTCTCGTCGAAGACAGACCTCTGTGTTATTAACATAAGTGGTTCCACGTGTTCGGTTTTGCTGCTTTATTTCGGAGGGAAACGAGAGACTCAACCGCTCAGAGTGAAAACTAACGACCCCGCAAGAAAGGGAGCAGCGCGGTGAACGTGTGAGGCCTAGTTGTTCTTGCATTCTATCCCGTTTGTCTGCCGCAGTTCTACATAGAATATTAGCCTAATGGCCGCTATGTGACGGGAGTGGAAGGGGTAAGGGGACAGCTTGAAAGAAAAGGTCATCTCGGGAGACCAGTAGTACTTTCAAGGGGCATCTAGTGGAAGCCAAGATGCATTTCAAAAATTAAAAAGTTGTTTGAAAGATTCAGGGTGTTCGGGGGCTAAGAGCTCGCCATCCGGACATCCTACCTATTGGGCTGGAGAATGGCGTTGAAAGCAAAAAAGTGGCAGCCGACTCCATTTTGAAAAAGAAAGAAAGAAGAAAGAAACAGGTGGATCCACATGAAATGGCGAAGCTTCTTAGCGTAAATTTAAAGAAAAACAGACGAATAGACTTTTTCACATTTTCTGTTACATTATTTAGCCTTATTGCTATATTTATATTTTCGAGAATGCTTGTTTTAATTCACTATGTGGATCGTAGATACATTTTTCCAATCAACCAAAACTTTGAGTTTCCACAAAAATTCAAATATTATCCTAGTTTCTCTTTATATTCGCGCACTAATTCGCATGAAAACTAATAATCAGTTTAATGGATGTATTCGGTCGAGCGGCATAAAACACTTCCATGTTTCAGAGCCCAGAGAGATTCGAACGCGCGTTGATTTTAATTCTTATCAGTGTTTTCTCGCAAGCCATAATTGAACGTACCTGACGTACATAATAAAATTGTTGCTCTATGGGAGCTTATCTAAAAGGATTTTTCTGTTGTCGTGCATTGAAATTGAGACATTAAAGTTAAAAGCGTGTAATAGCTTAAGAAGGCTGCGTATAGTGGGCTCCTTCCACTGTTCTAATTTACACTATTAAGTTTTGTAGATGGTGAACATGTTAAAATAGTAAACAAGCTATATGCAAATTTATATGGCATAGTTTACATTATTTTTCGTATAATTACATCCAAGAATTTATAAAATATTACAATCAGCCCCTGCATAGCAGTATTGTAGGCAACTTAAAACAGAAACAATTTTAATAAAATAATTATTATGGATATTTACGATTGAGTTAATATTTTGTTTTAGCTGTGGTACATTACCACAATTTTTTTATTGTTAAGATTTGGTTATTTTTTTACATTATAGAATTAATGCACTAAAATAATATAAAATACGGAGATAGAACAGTATAAAAAACGTAAATATAAAGCCTGTTTAAAAATATCTGGATAATCCTGCGCAGGGTGATTTAATAGAGAGCAAAATTGCTTTATATCTCCATTGTTATAAGACAGAAAAAAATGTTAAATATAAAGTAACTGGGATTTTTATAAAAAATCAAATTCATTCATGAACATCACAAAAGTGTAAGTGTATAATACATCTATCAAAATTATTCTTATGTATGTATTGTTATTCATTAATGCAAATAAAGTCAATGATATTTGACATAACAAAAGGGTAGGGTAGAAATAGACAAGTTTTTTTAAAAAGTTTTCTAAAGTGAAGGACCCCGTACACAAATAATGGAATTTTGGCCGTCTACCCATATTCACCAAATTTTAGTATATCATGTATTTTGACCTCCTGATCAAACAATCTCACGACTAGTTTTTAAGATAGAGGGTGTTAAAGTTTGCCAAAATCCCTTATAAAATACATTGGGAAAACAGTATAACACATTTAATTTATAGTACTTCCCAAAATAAAAAAAAACTTTATTCTCGTTATACAGGGTGTTTTATTGCAAATCTCATTCTCCCTCTATCTCGGAAACAATGCGTTTCCGGACTTTTTTTATTTTCTATATTTATTTATTTAATTATTGGCATACATTGTTCTACAGGCACAAATACACCCAATTACAGAACAGGAAAAAGCATCCAGTTATCTAAGTAAAACTTAAATTAAAAGTAAAAAAATACAAGATCAAATCACATTCTTAAAAAATATTTTTTAATATCCCTCACACTGCACTGAAAGATATCCACATTTTGACTAATCATATTATATTCATTGGACATAGTATATAAAGGTGAGTTTTTAAAAATGTTTGTACGGAGAGTACTAAGGTAGAACGAGTCAAGGCATCTGGACGCCAAAAGCGGTACATTAAAATTTAATATGTGCAAGAAACTCCGGACAATATATATCATTTCAAATAATCTCTCGGAGTGTGACAACCGAAGAACATCTCTTACCCACATCGAGATTAGAAAATCAGTCTTTAGACAGCAAAATATCATGGGAAATCCCAATACTTGGGTATATCTAATCAATTCTAAAAGTTTGGGCCCGATGTAAGCACTGTAAAGAGTCTTAAAAGATTTGACATGAACCATACATACAATACAATTAGCCGATTCTATGATATCGTTAATGTGATTATTAAATGAAACTGAGGGATCAAATTTGACTCAAAGGTTAGTAAACGTGCAGGTCTCTTGAGAGGTTAATTTTGAACGTATCTATATTTGATAGGATCTTTCTTTAGTGTATAAGACAATACTTTACATTCTGCGGTGTTTAACTGCAAGTTATTCTTTAGTCACCAATCCGCGATGCGTGCAAGGTTCGCTTTTCGGGTTATTTTTAGGGTAGTAATAAATGTTTAGATGTACTACAGAAATACAACTAGTCCTCAAAGAATTGAGAAAAATTAATCAATTAACCTAAATATAAATTTGAAATGGAAATGTAAATTACTTTACATTTTTGTCGAGCTCCAAATTTTCGACATTTTTTTGTCTAAGGCCAATGTTTCTATATGTTGTTCCTATTTTTGTTAAACTTGTAGGTCTCGTAAAAAATTATTAAAAATTTATATATTATTTATAACTATTTTCAATACTTTTTGAGTTACAATTGGTAAAAGCTCGATATGCATAAAAAATGCGTTTAAATTTCTTTTCTTTTTATATTAACACAAAAATGAACGAATTAATACGTTACAATTTGAAAAGATATCCTAGTTTTGTCGTCCTTTATTTTTTTGGAAAGGAACTACAGAAAGTTCGACTGTAAACAAAAAATGTTGTGAATTTTGAGCTCTAAAATTTTTATTCTTACACCTTTGTTTTTCCGACGAACAAGAAACGAGATGAATCCAATTTCCAATATTTGTGTTAAGGAACGAGTGGAGAGACGCTATACACACAGCCCTACTCCATTTTTTTTATCTCAAATTATTCGTTGACAGTATTAAATGTAGCAATGTCATGGCGAAACTTGCATTTTGTAACAGCAAATCTGACTGGATACTGTCATCTAAGAAAATACCTTTACAATAGGACGCCAAGAAATACGTCTCTTTGAAGAGATTGCGAACAAGAAAATGCGACATTTCCAGATTTACTTTGTATTTATCCCACTCATTAATCAGAAAGACAGTTCCAGGAGAGCGCTGGTCTACTATAGCCAGTTTAATAGAAGTATGTCTAGACGTCATAACTTATTCTGCAAGAATAAGCTAACTGGCCTAGGATGAGCGATGTCCTCAGGGAGGATGTACGGGATGTTTAGAAAACCATAAAATATAAAGAATTTAAAGATAAATGTTTCTTTATTTGTTTTGAAGTTTTAAATTGTTTTGTTTTTATTCATATAAGGTATTGCATTTTTTTCTGGGCCTCTATTTAAAGTTTCCCATAAAAAATAATTTAAAGTGACTAGATCAGTCAGTTCTACAAAATTGTTGTTTATAAACTGAATTATCTCCACGCAACTATAACAGGGAGCATCATTTACATAGTTGAAAAATAATATTATACACTTTTCCAGCGGCAAATTATAAACAACAGATTGTATTGGGTCCAATGGAAATGTTCCCTGGCCGGCCGAGTCTTGAGCAAAATTGTGAGTAAAGTATTACCTGGAGTGTCTATTACTGTCTATTTAAAAGCTTTGTTATTATAGAAAAATAATATTATAAGAGGTTATATACGACAAAATCTAAGCCAAAGTACATCAATTTCTATGGAATTTTTGTGAATATCTGTTATTTTTTATTCCAACAAATTTCAGTAATTATATTAGAACAAGAAGATAAAGTTTAAAAGTAGGCAAATGTGACAAGATGTAATAAAAAAATGTTAGTATTTCTTTTGAAGACAAAAAATATAATATGAAAGAAAAAATGGACGTGACAGTTTGTTGCTATTGTGATCGCGAAATTAAGAATAATCACGCAATATTATGTATAATGTAAAAAAACTAGGATTTTTTTACAACCCTGCCACTATAGTGGTTTAAGAAGACGTAACATGTTTCTCTGTATAGTAGGTTCTTCGAACGTTACATCTCGAGATTGTTTGGTTTATAGTTGGAATAGTGTGCAGGAAATTGAATTGCTTGTGAATGCAAAGCTGGAACTTTACTCGCGCTGGTTAATGTGCAATAAATTAAAAATTAACATTCAAAACACAAAATTAATGCTTCTTCAACAAAAGTTTATCCATACCCCGAATATTAAAATTAGGAATATGAGAATTGAACAGGTAAGCAAAATTTAATATCTCGCTTTAATTTTAGATGATAATTTAAATTGGGGAGATCATATACATTATGCTAAAAACAAAAGTGAGCAGTGTAGTAGTAGTAAAATAATAATTAAAAAGGGCTCAAATAATAATGCATGTCCATGTTATGCCAATATAATTACTCACGAAGAAGACAATGCACTTTTGCAGTATTTGCAAGATAATCTATCTGAAGTAGCACGAAATGCTATTTAGCAAACACATTTTCCTGCATCAAGATCCACAGCAAGCCGCATAATAAAAAAATCGCGATTAAAAAACTTTACGGCTGCCAAAAAAGTGATCCTAGGAAACGAACACTAACAGGCAAGAGTTATTTCAGCTTTAAATAACATGTTATATGAAAATTGGAATAGTGTTGTTTTTACCGACGAAAAAGTGTTCCAGTTGCATTCTAGTGGACAAATAAGAGTGTACAGGTCCCAAGGAACAAGGTTTAATAAAGAATATATTCACTACTCCGAAAAATCAGGAAGATTTTCTGTAAATGTATGGGCATGGCTAAGTTCTGGAGGCCTAGGAGTGAGCTGGATCATAAATGAAAGATCTATCGCGATTACCTACAGGAATATATATATTGCAAAATATTACCCTGCCTTAATGTATTACATCATTTTCCTAATCAAAATTTCATTTATCAACAGAATAACTGCCAGGTCCATAATGCAGCGATAATAACACAACGGTTTAACCAAAATAATTTAAATCTCTAGCGTGACCGGCAAAAACTCCTGACATAAATATATTAGAAAATATCTGTGGTCTAATGACAAGAAAATTATATACAGTTATATATATGAGTTAAAAAAAATTACATGATAAAGAAAATCGTCATTAGTCTGAAACGATCGTATAATCGTACACCCATATTGCTATATATCGTTAAAATCGTTGCCTAATGCTTTATTTAAATTTAATATAATATACCGGGTTTGCATTTAAGGAATATAAATAAAATGGGATACGCGAATCAAGGCAACGTTGTGTTAGACCTACATAGAATAAACTTTAAGTTTTTTGGCTCTACGAAATTAAAAAACATTTAGAGTTATTCTAAACTAAAAATAGATAAAAAACACAAAAAGCAAATAAATCCAAAATGTTGCATTACAAGCCGGTGCTAACATTTGTTGTTGGACCGAGTGTTAGACTCATTTAAAAACGCAATATAATAATCTGTAATAATTTGTTAAGTTTAGACATTTGTGCAGGGGGACCCTTTGAGCTTACACGATATCGCTGTAATGTACCACTCTTTCCCATAACAAAAGACAGTTTTTTTTATCAAATAATCAAATCCTGTATACGGTGTTTACATTATACTGTATATTACACTTATACGTTGATCTACGCAATAATTTCATTATTTATTAATGTTCCTTTACTATCTGTAATATTATCTATAAGATATATATTAATGTTCTCACACATTATTAGGGCTCTTTTGGTTCTTTTTGAATTTTTTAGCAACTATTTTGTTTTTGATTTTGGAGTTTTACTTGTGTTTAATGGTGTTACTATAACGATACCATTTATAAAATTGCAAACAAAAATACAATAACTTAAAGTAATCAGTGTTAGTTTTATATGCTTTAAAATCCAAGTCTAAGCAAATAAGGTAGGTAAGTACAGTGATACAAATTTTCTCTAATAAATATAAAATTGCCGTTCAAAAGCGGAAAATAAATTTAATAAACTTTCATTTAGTTAGGTAATAAGAAACATCGACGTTGTACTCCAGCTTTTAAAAATTCTGGGAAGCATAATTCCTGCAGAAGGCTTTAGATTAAATAGTGTAGTTAAACCAGTGGCGTCAGAAGTTAATTTAATATTTCATACCAGCTCATAACTTTAACAACGTCCATGTTTACATTAGTTTTTTTAAAAATTATTTTTTTTGATAAATAATGAATTACAGCTGCCCATTCTGTTTTAAAAACAGTTTTGTTGAAATGGATTTTTCACTTATAATACTATAAATAAAATAAAAAATATTCGTAGAGAACTTACCAACTAGTATCATTTTAAATCAGTTACCATTCCATAAACTGGGCGCATTTTGGAAACATTATTCCATCAACTAATAAACTATTGGAGTTACACGTAACCCTAATGCAGTTTAAACAGAAATATACTTTCTGCTGTTTCATAAATGAACAGGGTGTCTAACGTAATAAACTGGTGTTGATACTGATACTTCAAAACATCGACAATTTTTATTTATTACTAAGGTATTTTTGTCGTTTTTTTTTCAGTCGTTTTTAAAAACCTAATGTTTTTCAAAAACTCAAGTTGGGCATAAATTATTTTTAATAAATCCGCTTTTAGCTCTTATAGAAAACGTAAATATACTACAAAATGTGAGATCCTGAAATTTTAACTTATATGCCAAGCTTTTTTGCTACACCTGTATATTTCCAAATAATTTTAAATTGTAACTCCACTC
Source organism: Kuschelorhynchus macadamiae (assembly GCA_030620095.1). Lineage (NCBI taxonomy): Eukaryota > Metazoa > Arthropoda > Insecta > Coleoptera > Curculionidae > Kuschelorhynchus > Kuschelorhynchus macadamiae. The sequence continues at coordinate 28,183 of JAUTXW010003958.1, forward strand.
TTTGTGCATCTGCCCTATTATATTAAAAAGAAACAATTATACCGAATGTACTGAGTTGCCTTTCACATATAAACCATCGTATAAACCTATTTCTACGCTTAAATAAGAAATGGTCATCATATCCTACTAGGTTATGCACCTCAAAATGGTTTAAAATAATCGAAATGCAAATGCATCCGCCCAATGATTTGTCCACTTGGAGTATTCAGACGGCTGTCATATGGTTCCACTTCAGACACTTAGTGTTATTCAATAGGATGGTGTCCAATCGTGAATGTCTTATACAGGGTGCGTAAAAAATAATGCTAAAAGTACAAAACAGTTCCTGTTATCGGAATTGATTGAGATTTGGTATACGTACGTAAACCCGATGACAATACAATATTGTGATGTCCAGTCGTGAATGTCTTATACCGGGTGTGTAAAAAATAATGACACGTACAAAATAAAATAAATGTAAAAATATATTTAAAAAACTTTTATTTATAAACTATTGAATAGAAAAGTATAAAATGATTAAACTTACTTTAATACAGAACTTTTAAAAATTTGAATATTTTCTTAGAAGCTTGAGGTTTTATTTTAAGTGTAATGACATCTCAAGCCTCAAGCTTTTAAGAAAATATTCAAATTTTTAAAAGTTCTGTATTTATTTACTAAAAATTTAGTTATCCTATTTACCTCAAATTTTCCACAAATATCAAGTGTGACATATGAATGAACTTGTAAAATTTTGGTATGAATCCAAGATGGCGAAATAAAATGGCGGCCTAATAAAGTGTTAAAAAACAATCAACAGGATGTATTCAATTAATTTGTTACATTTTACGCCAAAAAAAATATGTTTTTTCAATTCTATCGGTCTATTTACCTATTTGCAACGTAGCTAAAAGACTACTTATCCCATTGACTTTAAATTTTGAAATTAAGGGACATATGATCATATGGGGAATATAATAAAATAAAATAAAAGAGTAGAATAAAAAATATGTTACTAAAAAATACATATTTTATTTATCTCAAAAATTATAAAATTTCGGTACGAATCCAAGATGACAAAACTAAATGGCGTCTTAATAAACTGCTTAATAAATCATTCTAAAAAACTACTTATTCGATTACTTTCAATTTTTTTTTGGTATGAATTCAAGATGGCGGAACAAAATGGCGGTCTTATAAAATGTTTAACTATAAAATGTTTAAAAAAATCAGCGTTAGAAATTCTTATTCAGTTAACTTTCAGTTTTGCACAAAAATTAGATGTGATATAGAGATAAAATGGCCGCCTAATAATTTTTTTTAAACAGTGTAAAAACTATTTATTCAGTTGACAATAAATTTCGCGGAAAAATCAAATGTATCATAGGCGGAAACTGGCAAAATATTGATATGAATCCAATATGGTGAAACAAAATGACGTCCTACTAAAATTTTTGAAAAAAACAATATAAAAAATCGATAAGTTCGCTATCTATTCAATGATATATAACATGGGTTTCCGAATGTTTTCGGGAATATAGTATTATAGTATTATTATATAGGTTTTATTGTTAGAAACTTATGTGACATGTTCAACCCCCAAGATCTAAAATGAAAGAGGTTATCGAGTAGAATCTTCTTTGAAAGGTATTTGGATTCTCTTTACAATGATACTCTATGTTTTAAGTTTTACCCAAAAATTTTCGAGAAAATGCATTTAAGATATAAAATAATGACTTTGAAATTACTTATACTTTGTCTACTTCCATACAATAGTAAATATTTTACTAAAAACGCTGTGGCATACATTGTATTATTTCTGGAGTAATTTCACGTCAATCGGATCTTAATGCGGAGGTGTGCCATTTTGTTGAAACATCAAATTCTTTTCAATATAACAATTATACATTTCATAATTTTCAATAGCAGTAAAATTGGATCAATGGATCTCGAAAAATGAATACAGAACAGTGAATGTCTTATACAGGGTGCGCTGAACACCAGATACCTCAGCCATTATGTTCTTCACAAATGTCGTAAAAATCCACTTCAGTAGCTCCGTTTGTTACGGATCTTTTGGCATGTCGTTTCATATTACCTACAGACCCAGTTTAAGGATTGTTTTTACTAATTTTAAAACGTATTATCGATGACCATATCTATCTTAGTGTTGCTGATTGGATATTTCAGCTGTCCTGTTTACTCGTTGGCTATTACCAAAAGAAGAAAAATGATTTTCACCCTTTCTGCAATCCAATCGAAACCATTATTGTAGTAGTAGTAGTAGTAGTTAGTGGGAGGTCTAGAGACCTGACTGGTAGGCCTATAAGGCTCTTTCAGTTTACCCCAGCTCCTCCCTCAACCACCACCCGCCACCAGGTGTACATCATTGAATCTGCCTGTCCTTACTATGTAAGTCTGTATATCCTTCCATGCAAGATCCTTAACTTCGTCCCTATGCAAGACCGTAGTGTCGAAAATATCTCGTCGCAGTCTAGCTCGCGCTTCACATCTGCACAGGAAGTGAAGCGGAGTTTCCTCCTCTTCCTGACACTCCGTGCAGATAGAATCTTCCTCAATGCCTAACATAAAGAGGTGTCTCCTCAATCGACAGTGCCCCGTTACTATTCCTACGATGAAATTTAGAGCTTTCCTGTCTCGGGCTAGTAACCACTCTGTTTGGCCATTATCGGGCTTCACAATGAAGTCTTTAGCTTGCCTCCCAACCCCGGACTGGCCCCATTCACGTTGAAGTTCATGTTGTGCCCATTCGTCGAGTGCTGTCCTTATCTGCTGCCTAGTGATGCCTAAAGCTAGTTCTGGTTCTACATACTGGCTGGTGGCGCCGAGTCTAGCAAACTCATCTGCCCTCTTGTTGACCTCAATCCCACAGTCCATGGCAAACCATTATTAAATTTATAAATTTAAACACAGATCCAGTGAATTATATCCAAACTTATTTACCTATGTTTGCTTCAGTAAATAGCAAGAATGTTCCAAATTTAAAACTGCAAATACTTTTTCGTGATTTATAAATAGTCTCTAATAGGAATAAGGGAATTTAAACATTAAAACGTTCCGTTCTATGCAAAACAACTCTGTACCGTTCAGGAATTTTTCGATATTTGGTTAGATACTACATATATTTTAAAGATCAATAAATGTCATAATAATTACGATAAAAAATCTACATGCCTTGAAGAATAGCATCCATGAATCCAAATTACAATCAGACGCATTAATGAATAATCACACACTTTTTAACACTAACAATATTTGGAAGAAGAGAGGGTACTGCGAATGTACTTCCAACAAAAGCAAGCATACACAAGCTCATCCCACACCCTTTAGGAAACGTATGTACTAGTGTTTCCTCTATAATATTCTACACGTTTCTGCTCTGTGCGTCAGTCCGTAAGTAGACCAACGGTCATAACAAGCCCAACCTGTGGTACTTATACCAAGAATCATGGTCCAGAATCCACTTGGAACTATGGACTATAACCAAAACTGTGGAAATAATTCTAAAACATATTTTGTACATGTAATGTTGTAATGTTTAATTCAAAATATGTTACTTAATTAACTTCTTAATTTGTCCTTAAGATGACTAAATAAGATAACCAAAAAAAAAATTGAACTAAAACATATTATGATATATAGGGTTTTTAACTCATTATAATATGCAACTAATCTTTAAAAAATTACACTGTGGATTTAGACGTTTCTCCTCTCTACTTCCAGGCAGTTTTCTTTTTGTATTTTGAATCATTACTTAATTTATGAAGTCTTCTGTATCAAAAAATTCGATTATCCAAACGTATTTCACAAGAACAGTGGCGCCTATGTTTTATTAAAGCCAGTTAATCTGACTTCATGTAATTTAACAGAAACCAATCTAGAGGATAATCGGGCCTGCGACAAATTTATTAGGAATACCGGGAAAACCGGCAATTAGCTTAGCTAATAAAGGTCGATATTTATAATGGACGTGTTTTAGAGTGTAAGGTCCACTCTAAATTAGGTTTGTAATTAAAGCCTTTTTTTAACTTGCCGCAAAAATAAATGCTTCTAGAACTTACTTTTATCTACCCTTCTATATATACTATTAACATTATTTAAATGAAATACGTATATGTCCATTGACCGAAAGTTAAATTCATGGACACACATTCTTAAAGACATTCAGAAAAAAACATTTTTTTTTTGGTAAAATTGTACAACCTTTTAAAGTCGCAGGAATACTGGCAATTTTTGTTCTTTTTGTAAACGGTTTCGTAGTAGATATTTAGCAAAACTTTTTTGCTGTCTGGAGCTACTCAAATTGACCACTTTTAAATAGAGTTTTAAATAGATCAGCAGCAGATGCAAAAAAATAAACCAAAGAAAAGTTTTTTCGGTTTTCGCAAAGTCCTCTAAAACACTGCATTGCTATACAATCCTAACTGATTACCTAGAAAGGTATAAACTAAACCATGACAAGCAATACGGCTTTCGCTACCAAAGGTCCGTGTTAGATCTTCTAATACAGGATCTCATTAAACATGGAAACAGGCCGGTATTTCGGTTATTTTTAACGTATTTTTATCCTTTCTGGTGTGGTTTTGTGAAGTTAAGAGGCGTCACACATAATCATCTTCAGGTCAACTATTAATATATTGGTTCTAACGCATTTTTATAATCCATTTCGAATGACGTCTTTCGCCTTTCTATATCTTACACGGTTTTCGAAAACAGTCAATAATAATTTAAATTTAACAGCTCATACCATTACCATGAGATTTGGATGACCTAGATTGTAAAAAATCCACAGCTGATACTGGATTTGAAATACATTCTTAACTATAGGGAATTTACTTTTAAAAATATTACATTTCTGCCCTCATTTGGGGAAAACAAGCACCTTTCAAATGCTTGACATAATTATTCCTTCCTATGGTCTTTCTCTAGAACTCCGTATTTGGAATGACATTCCTTTTTCAACGAGTATTATTATAGAAGTCGATGGTCATTCATTTTACTTTCGCAAAATCGACGCACGTTTGACAGAGTTCAGCGTTAACGCCTACCCTATTACAACTATGGAGACGACAGTACATTTAGCTCCCACTGACAATTCTCCAAACATGTTTGTTTCGAAGGCTAAAATGAATAACAGACGTAGAGTAATAACTTTATTCTTAACAGAGGACCTCTATGAAACTGTAAAATGGGTAGCAAAGCACCTTTATTTATTTAATTGATGCAAAACAGACAGTATATTGCCGTACATCAATATTTTTTACTGCACTACGATTAATGCGCTATAGTTGAATCTAATAACTAAATGTTAAACTTATTTTACCCTATTAAATTATACAAAGGCAAAACCAAAAAAAAATCTTAATAAAATAATCTTTAACAAGTTCAACAGCATTATGACACAATCAATGATTCTCAGTATTTACCACATTCAAATGGATAATCATCCTCGTTGGAATTATCACATCCTCTTAACTGTGACGACAGCAGCTAAGAAATTGGGTTTCCTTTTTCGAGCAAGACGATGCTTTTCTTCTGTTGCCTTATACAGTGTGTCCCAGATTCGCTTCTCTATACAGGGATCTCGGCTCCTATTATAACTACAGTTTTTAGAGGAAACTTATTGGATTCGATATCCGGCTTCAGATTTACGATCGATCAATTGTTTTTGGAAATATCTGGGAAAAACCGAAAATGGCGGATTTCGTTTTTGCCAATATATCCAGAATGGTAAATTTGACAGCTGCCAAATGTGACATTAGTCGGACACATTTTTAAGACAAATAAAATGGCGTATACGACACGTCTTCATTGTTTTTTGTTAACCCGCAACCTGCCTCAAACTTTGTTTTCCTTATGGCCGCCATATTGGATTTTTCGATTTTTGGAAAGAGCCTAAAATTTCCAGTCTCGAGATATTACACTTCGTAAAGTTAGCATTCAGATTTTTTATCAAGGAGGATATTAAAGTAATGTAAAGTTAGGTCTCAATGTTTTTTCTAAGGAGGCCATGATTTATCAGTAACAAAATTGGATTTTGACTTTGACATTAAGTTAAATAGTTGAATGTATCAAAGCTGTGTTTTAATAAGTAGTAGGTACGCTTTTATCCCAATAAAATCATAAATCTAACACATAAATTGTCAAAACCTATAGAAAACGGCCGGCATTCCGTATTCAAATGAAGAAAAGGTTGACATGTTAGCTCTGTACTTTCAATCAAACAGAAACGCCGACGTTACCTCAGCAAGGTATTTGGAGATGTACCCCGAACGACGGCAGCCTCATAAAAGCCAATTCAGGAAAATCGTAGTTAATTTAATTAACCATGGTGCCTTCGAACAACCTGGAAGCGGATACAATAATAACAATGAAAATCGAGACAGAAACATTTTACAAGCTATCAACGAAAACCCTAGTGCATCGGTAAGAACCGTAGAACAGGAAACTAATGTGCCAAAAGCAACAGTACAGAGAGTTTTAAAAAAGAATAAGTACCATCCATACAAACCCATAATAGTACAAAGGCTTAAGGAAACTGATTTTCCAAGACGACTACAGTTCTGTTAGTGTGGTATACTAGGAGATGTAATGAAAATCCTGATTTTGTAAATCATCTCTTGTGGTCCGATGAGAGCAGGTTCACGAATTGTGGAGTCTTTAATAAGCACAACCGTCATCATTGGGCTGTGCAAAATCCTCACGAAGTGGCAGAGAGACGTCTACAGATTAGATTTGGAAGTAACGTTTGGTGTGGGATCATTGGTAAGTTAATCTAACCAATCTTTTTTAAATAGGCATCAAATGATGGTCAAATAATATTCTTTTTTTTTTTCGTTTAGTTCTTTAATGATACTAAAAGAGTATAATCTAATAAAAAAAAAGTAAAACTACTCTAGTCAGTCAACTTACTATTTTGATATTGTATTACATTTGTATTCAATCATTTTGTATTGTAGAACCTATAAAAATAGAATTGGGTTCTATAAATTTATTAACACTTTATCTAAATTTTCTGCAGATTTAGCTAATTCTCTAAAATTATTTTGATGGTCTGAATTTAATGATTTATTATTACCTGGGAAGCCTAGTTCTTGTGTTATGAAAAGAATATCATATTAATCAAATGTCGAATTATTTTTCGATTTTCATTATGATTTATAGAAAGTTCAGCTGTATTTCCGAATAATTTAAATTTTAAAGCGCAAGGGGTTTGTTCTTTTGATATTTTATGTTTTATTAAGGCACGGTGTACTTCTTTAAGATTATTATATCACTGAAATAAATTGATTTAGTATTTCCGAAATTAATATGCAATACCAACAAAATAATGTATTACGGCTATTGCTTCCCGCTAACCAAATATGTTTTTCTTTTTCATAATAAAGCTGAATAGGTTTCAATTGTATATAAGCTCATTCATTACGGGATGTTTCGATAATTATTTTTGGAAAGAAAATATCTACTTTTTAATAAAGATAATTTTTCCTTTATAATTTATAGTTTCTAGTACCACCCGGCAGACCCTGCCGCCTTTGACTGTTGGGCACCTATTTATAAATTATTAATCATTTCAGGAAATCGACTTATTGGACAATTTTTGTTTGACTACAACCTAAACGGGCAGAGTTACCTAGAGCTTTTGCGAAACCAGGTTGTACCAGCCTTACGAGCTATTCTAACGGAAAATGAATTAAGAAGAACTTGGTTTCAACAAGACGAATGTCCGGCTTACAACACCATTCAAGTCAGGAACTTCTTAAGAGAGCAGTTTGACGAATGAATAATTTCTTTAAATGGTCCAATATCTTGGCCTCCTAGATCTCCTGACCTGTCGCCCTTAGATTTCTACCTGTGGGGTCACACGAAGAATGAAATCTATGAATTTGATCCCCCCGTGACCATAGAAATCCTGAGACAAAAAGTTCTGGACACATTTAGAAATATTAACCGAAATACACTTACCAGGGTTGTACGAAAAACAGTCACCAATTTTCAAAAATGTCTCGATGTAAATGGATGTCATTTTGCAGATTTGTAAATTAATGTTACCCACTTACAAAGTAGTTAAAGCTCATTTAGATTTTCAAGTCGTTATTTACGTTCATGTTGTATTGAACATTCAATGCGTTCAATACATTACTTATTTATTAATGTAATCTTGTGACAAATAAATCATTGCCTCCTTTAAAAACATCGAAACCTAACTTACAAAGTGTGATATTTTGATGGCACTAAAATCTTTAATGCACTTGTGAGATATCACTAGACTGGAAATTTTAGGCTCTTTCCAAAAATCGAAAAATCCCATATGGGGGTCATAAGAAAAATGAATGTTGAGGCGGATTGCGGGTTAACAAAAAACAATGAAGACGTGTCGTATACGCCATCTTATTTGTCTTAAAAATGTGTCCGAGTAATGTCACATTTTGACAGCTGTCAAATTTACCGTTCTGGATATACTGGCGAAAAACGAAATCCGCCATTTTCGGTTTTTTGCCGATATTTCTCAAACTTATTGATCGATCGTAAATCTGAAGCCAGATATCGAATGCAATAAGTTTTCTCTAAAACTTTTTCTGTAGGTATAATAGGACCCGAGATCCCTATATAGAGAAGCAAATCTGGGACACACTGTATACCTTTACACATCGTAACTTAGACTTTCAGCCTTCGTGCTGTAAAACAATCCCTGTTTGATTCTATATAGCTCCTAGACTATTAGACCAACAACTTTTTGCAAATGATAATTTTTAATTTCAAATTTATCATAACAACCCCACCAATATTAAACAACGCCAGCATAATTTTAATACATAACTAAAAAATTGTTTAATTATTTCCATAATATTTTATTTGCTCTAGATCTCTTTTAATCAGTTATTGATAAAATTTGTGCCATATCCTTAAAATTTGGCATAATTTATGTAAGATCATTTACTTGAATTAACTGAAATATTGTTTTGAACGTGTAACATCTCTGTATTTCATCGATATTTAAAACTGTCTCTGGGCCATAATTTTCGTACATTCTCGTTCATTACGTCTAGATGAACCCCGATCTAATTATAGCACAAATTCGATATCTTGATTTTGGCATTTATTAAAATGGAAATGCAATTAAGCGAGTCGCTTTGGTCAGGTTTCTTTATACAGATATATTTCGTTAAGGAAAGAGGTTTAGAAATAATACTTTGTCACGAAATACATATTAAACAAATATAAATCAGGCAAAATATAATCAAGATGTTATGTTACTACCCTTTGACATGATTATATTTACAATTTTAGCCCAAAATCATTTTCTACTTAAAAATTCGCAAATTTTACCGTCGTAATAATAATAATAATAATAATAATAATAATAATAATAATAATAATAATAATATAATAATAATAATAATAATAGGAGTTTGAAAACAGGTGTATTTAAAAAATACCTCGCGCCGTGTACAGGGTTATTTTTTATAATTTGCCACCCCCTGAGAGGCTTATTTTTTCAAGATACAAAGAAATGGTTCCTACGAAAGTTATAGGGAATTTCCTAAAGATTTACACGGCGGCAATTTTAAAAACAAATGATGATTGGAAAATCACTAAATCACCATCAACTTTGTTATTTTAAATAAGACACCCTTTTTAACTTATTCCACTTTAAAGTTACCACATATGACAATTTCACAAATATGCAGCCATACTTAAATCGCGGTACCCATGAAATGATGAAATCGCTTTACCCATGGAATGTCACCAACAAAAACAAAACACTTACTTTTATTCGTAAGTAAAATATTTTATTGATTTTACGGAAAACAAAATTAATAAAATCTAAAATGCAATTTACCGAAGAAGAAAAACTAAAAATTCTTTTACTTTATTTCGCTAATGCTAATAATGCGTCAATTACAGTGCGACAATACAGGCTGCTATATCCTGGTGCAAGAGTTCCCTCAAGAAAAACTGTTGCACATAAAAAACCACGTACAAAGAAATTCCTTGCAGAAGCAAAGAAGACGAGCAAATTTTGACTTGGACAAGGAATTATCTATATTATTATATTTTGAAGGAAAAAAATTTTTCTTTAGGTACTCTAAAGGTTAAATTTAAACTAATTTTTAGAAAATCTATGAAGATCGATTCTGGACGTCTCTCGGATAACCGGAAAATCGAGATACTACATCCGTTCAGTGCTAAAAAAAATTGATACCGCCCGTATAAAATTAGACCAGTGCAACTATTAACCAACGATCATTTTAACCAACGCCTCCACTTCTGTGAGGATATGCTGACCAGACTGAAGCAAGATATGCTGTTATTCAGAAGGATTTTGTGGTCTGATGAGGCTTGTTTTACCACAGGCGGAATGTTTAATAGAAAAAACAAGCACCATTGGGCAACAAGAAATCTACACATAATTGAAGAGACAAGAGCGGAAGTCAATAAATGTGTGGTGCGGCATCTTGGGAAACCAAATTATTGGTCCGATATTTATCGAGGGTATATTAATGGGGGAACGATATATAAATCTATTAAATAATGAAATTCAGCATTTTTTTGAGCAGCCTTCATAAAAATACTTATAACCAAATAATTTGGCACCAAGATGGCGCACCACCACACAACATTCGAGAGGTCACAGATTTTTTAATTGCTCGCCATAATTTGTGGGTTGGCAAATATAGCCAAATTCGTTGGCCCTCGAACAGTCCCGACCTTACACCTTTGGACACTTTTTTGTGAAGATGCCTAAAGGATAAAGTGTATCAGAATAGAACGGACAGTGTTGACGAGTTGCGACAAAAAACAGTGTATGAAATTAGGGTTTTAAATACAGAATGTCCCACCTTCATTACCCAAGCAATTAGAAACTGGAAAGAGTGTTTTAAAATTGCTTGCATAATGGAGGGGGTCACGCAAATAGGCTGTAAAAATATTAATTCCTAGTTTTATATATATATATATATATATATATATATATGTTATATATATATATATATATATATATATATATATATATATATATATATATATATATATATATATATATATATATATATATATATCGTCTTTTCTTTTTAACATTGCGGCCATGTAAATTTTTAGGAAATTTCTTATAACTTTCGTAGGAACCATTTCTTTGTATCTTGAAAAAATAAGCCTCTCAGGGGGCGGAAAATTATAACAAATAACCCTGTACTTTTAGTGAAATGTGACGCAATTTACTTCCACACATGGTCATTTAGGAATACATATACATATACTGTATTTTCAAAAATGTTTATTGGGCGTCATTTTGTTCCACCATATTCGTAGAAATATTTTAGCGGTTTCTATCTATTCCTCTTAATATCTATACCACAATTCGTTAAAGCACAAAATTTGAAATCAATCCATTAAGTAGTTTTTTTCACGCTGAATTTTTTAATATTTTATTAAGCCGCCATCTTGAATTCGTACCAAAATTTTACCAATTGATTCCTATATCTTGATATACTTGATTTTTGAGCAAAATTTGTGAATCGGTAGTTTTTTGGTAATATATTTTTTTAACATTTCACTAGGCCTCTATTTTATTTCGCCATATTTGATTTTTACCAAAATGTTACCAGGTCATGCCCATGTTTGACAAAAATTTCAATTAGTCGGGTAAATAGTTTTTTGGCTATGCCAGGAACAGACAGAGCGGCAGACAGACAGGCAGACAGACTAGAGGAATTGAGAAAACATGTTTTTCGGTATCTAGGGACCCTGAAACGTAAAGGTGTAAAAAATCTCGGAAGGTGATTTTTTCAGGATTACAATACATCCCATTTACGAGGGAAATAAAAATTAAGGGATGTACAACAAATTACTTCTTTTTTCTTCAAACGATAAAATTGGAATTTAGATTAACTTTTTTGAGTGATAAATGTAATGGGAAATGTAAAAAACATTTCCTTATTTTTATGTTGGATCTGTTGGAAAGAGAATTTGATGACCATTAAAATGAGTTTAATCCCATTTAATTTAAGCGTTGAAGCTCACCCCTGCGGGGCGTTGAAGTGGCAAAGTTGAAAATATGCAGAAAAGACTTGCTCATCGAGATAAAAATCAACAAGTTTCAACATTTTCTTCATGGAGCAATAACAATGAGAAATCGTATTTTTTTTTCGTTTCATTATTCTTCCCTTATTTTCTCAAAAACGGCTGCATCAAATTTGAAAAACTAAGATGCGTTGAAAAGAGAATTAATAAGTTACTATTCGACCACTATTCCCATTTAAGATTTTGGGGGTTGGAGCTTATTTCCGCGAGGGGGTTGAAGTGACAAGGCTGATGATATGCGGAAAACATTTTCCTTGGGAAATAAAAATCGACGGGTCCAAACAAATTTATTCAAAATGAACGGTATATGAAATTTCATTATGGTTAGCCCACGCGGTATATAACCAGAAACTGAGAATCCCGTTTATTTTTTTCTTTTAAGTTAGTGGCTTGAAAAATTATATTAAAAAAATTGGACTTTTTTGTAGAAACGAATATTGGAAAAAATCAACCATTAATTTAGAAAAAATACGACATTAGTAAATGAAGAATTTTGTCTCAATAAATGCTAGCAGAAGCATGTTCATACTTATTTTGGTTTTCAAACTCTTTGACATCAAATTTGCCTTAAAAAAGCTAGTGATCCAAAGCTGGATATTTCTATTGTGAAACGCGATATCGAGATTTGGTTTTTGATATTCATTGGGCCGGTCTGTTGGGTATGTGCCTGTGTTTGCATGATTGCATATGTGCAAAAAATTAGTACATATAATACAGGGTGTGAAATAAAACTCCTGATTTTAGCGAAACTGTGCTACCGCTTAAAATCTTCAAAATATTTTTAAATTTTTTTTGCTTCTGATCAAAACGATCTTCTCCGAAAATGTTGACATATTCGATCAAGTGAAGCATTAACTTAACAACCTTTATATACAAAACAAATCTTTATTACCGAATTTATGATCAGCAGTTGTACCGTTATCATCGGTATTAAGAAGTTTGGATTGTGATAAAAGCTAGAATTTACCAAACACTAACTTCCAGTATTCTATAGATTTTACTATAATTCGCTTTTGGAGTTATGTCGGACGTAATTATTATGATATACCAACTGTGATAAACTTAAAACTGTGATAAAACTATAAAAAGAAAAAAATATATTTTGTGAATTTTAGACGTTAACAAACTTTCGCAAAAATGTAGGGGTTTTATTTCACGCCCTGTATGTATATTTTTATGCGCATATGCAGTCATACAAGTAAAGACACATATTCAACAGATCAGACAAACGAAAACCCAAAACCGCATCTCAATATCGCGTTTCGCAATTGAAATATCTATCTTTAAACTTCGATAAAAACAATCTTGATGCACTATTTATAGCCAGCAGTTTAGTAGTAATGGAATTGAGTGTATTTTTTTTTAAGTGTCTCATCGAGTAGGGTATTTACCAGTAACTTTTTTGGTATTTTTGTAATGCCCATTTAAATATGATGGATGTTAGATCTACAGTTTACTGTGGGGTCGAAGAGTGTTGTGATGCGATGCACATATTCATTTCAACACACTATATTAAACCTCTAATAATTCTTATATTATTATTTATTTTTTTTTTAGATTTTCTCATAACTTAAAATATAGTTCTTGAAGTTGTTTTTCAAGCCTGTATTGATTTAACTCACAACATTGCTTATTAATTTAGATCAATTAAAGTTATCATTTCAAAGTAAGCGAAAGGGCAACTCTTGTATTGCTGACATCTGTGAAAAATTTAAATTTAGGTTCTATATATATTTTTAATTAATTGAATTCGTATCAGTCTATTCACAGAGCAGCAAGACAATTTTTAAAAACTATGCAAATACATCTAACTGGTTTTGTTTTAGCAAATGTAAATAAACAGAATATATTGCAATGTTTGTCAAGCTGAATGAATCAACTCGATTTACAAAATTAATTACGTTATTTGTCCAGGGACGCTTCTTTTGAAAGAAAATCTATATATGTTTTTAAATTACAGAGCCGTTTCTTTTTTCTTCAACAGCTTCCACTTGACACCAATTTGGATATTTTTTTTAATTAAAGCTCTCTACCCACAGACGTGTTATCACTATTTACTATTGATTTTACTCCCTCATAAAAGGGAAGTATTGTAATCGTGAAAAAATCACCCTCCGAGATTTCTTCAGATCTTTACCTTCAGATCCCTAGATGACGAAAAACATGTTTTCTCGATTCCGTCGGTCTGTCTGTCTGTCTGTTCGCGGCGTAGCTAATAACCTACTTACCCGATTGACTTCAAATTTTGGTAAAAAATTAAGGGTTATATGGGGATGACCTGGTAACATTTTGGTAAAAATCCAATATGGCAAAACAAAATAAAACTGACGGCCAAATAAAATTTTTGTAATCTGAAAAAATTACCCTTTCAGGTTTTACATATCTTCGCGTTTTAGCGTCCCTAAATGCCAAAAAATAATGTTTTATAAATTCCGTGGGTCCGATTGTCGGTTGGTCTGTCTCTCTGTCAGTTCGCGGCATAGCTTAAAAACTACTTATCAGATTGACTTCAAATTTTAGTCAAAAATTAAGGCTCATATGGGGATGACCTGATAATATTTTGGTAAAAATCCAATATGCCGGAACAAGATGACGGCCTAAGGAAATGTTAAAAAAATGATTTCTTAAAAAACTAATTATTCAATTTATACATATATCAAGTATTATGTAGGAATTAGCTACTAAAATTTTGGTACTGTCCGTCTGTCTGTCAGTTCGCGGCATAGCTTAAAAACTACTCATCAGATTGACTTCAAATTTTGGACAAAAATTAAGGCTCATATGGGGATGACCTGGTAATATTTTGGTAAAAATCCAATATGTCGGAACAAGTTGGCGGCCTTGGAAACCTTAATAAATTATTATTAAAAAAACTAATTATCCAAGTGACTTCAAATTTTGAAAAAAAATCAATTGTTATATAAGAATAAACTGGTAAAGTTTTGGTATGAATATAAGATAACAAAACAAAATGCCGGCCTAATAAAATATTTAAAAAATCAGTCTGAAAAAAACTACTTATTAGATTGATTTCAAATTTTGTGCAAGCATTAAGTGTGATATAGAGATAAGCTGGTAAAGTTGTGTTACGAATTCTAGATAGCGGAACAAAATGGCGGCCAAATAACATGTTAAAAAAACTGACGTAAAAATTTTTTTTATTCATTTGATTGTAAATTTTGGAGAAAAATTAAATATGATATAAAGATAAACTGGTACGAATTGAACATGACAACAAAATCGCGGTATGTGGCAATGTAAAAACTATAGTTGTTGCCATTTAGATAAAAATTTCAAATTTTGGAATTAAGGTAAGGTCAAGGGGTACTTCTTTTTTGAAATATTTTCAACTTCCTGTCACTTCCAGTTTAACCGGAAGTTGGTATCAACTTGCTTATTTTAAATGGAACACCCTGTATTTTATGATATTTTTGGATTCTACGGAGAATTTTAATGCTATTTTATGTAGCATGCCCTATACCTAGATTCAAGCGTTCTTAAGATATTTGACCTTGAACCGAAAATGAGCCTTCGGGGTGCCAAATTTTAAAATCTCATATTTTTGTAAGTTTTGAAGATATAATCTTCATATTTTGCAGACGATCGGTAAATAATCTTAGGTTTCTATTTTTTTTATTAAATTTGTCTATTTTTATGCAGGGTATCCTAAATTCAGCGGCAAACATTCATATTTTCAAAGTCCGTTTTTTTTAATGGGACACCCTATAACTTTATGCACTATCAAATGTAGAATTTAATTATCTATCGAACTGTATTAAGCTTCCAAGTTCCAATGGTGATGGAAAAACAATTGAGTTCCAATATCCAATATGACAGATGATTAGTATGCGTTACTTATCGAAAGCTATCGGTGATAAACTAAATCTTCTAAATCGAAATGGAAGAATACTCAAACGCTGATATTCTCAATCTATTTTATATTCATGGAGAATGTCATAAAATTTTGGAGAGAACGTGTCGTGTGTTTAATGAACGCCACCATGATTTGCCGCCAATGAACAAGTCAAAATTCAAGAGGATTGAAGCGAACTTTTTGCGTTTTGGCAAGGTTAAAGTTACAAAAAATGTTCCGAAACCAGTGACAAATGCCGAGGATAACGTAATAACCACATTAGCTTATTTCCACGCAAACCCGCAAAGTTCAATACCGTCTGCAGAAAACGATTTGGGAATTTCTTCTTCATCTGTCCAAAGAATCTTGAGCGAACATCATATGCACCCTTATTCCTTCCAAAACGTGCAAGCCTTGAGACCTGGTGATGACGTCCGACGAGTAGAATTTTGCGAATTCATGTTTTTGAAAATTCAAGAGGACCCTCAATTCCTTTCAAAAATATTTTGGAGCGATGAAGCGAAATTTTCTAGAGAAGTAATAACAAATAGAAGAAACAAACATTTCTGGGCAGCAGAAAATCCGCACGCTTTACGCGAAACGCGTTCTCAAGAGACGTTTAGCTTCAATGTTTTCGGTATAGTATTAAATGATCAGGTGCGGTACTGTATTTATGAAGACAATTTAAACAGTGATAAGTATTTGGAAATTCAACGAGGGACGGTTTCTGAATTTATAGAAGAAATTCCTATTGGTGAGCTGCAAAATTATTGGTATCAATTAGATGGGGCACCAGCACATAATTCCGCTGCAGTTTATCTCCAATTATCTCAAATTTTTGAAGATCGCTGGATTGGTCCCAATGGCCCTTGGATATGGCCCCCGCGATCGCCTGATTTAACACCCCTAGACTTTTATTTATGGGGATTTATCAAAGGTAAAGTCTATGCTGCCCCAGTAAATAACCAACAAGATTTACTGGACAGGATACGAACAACTTTTGCCGAATTAGAAAACGGACAAATTCAACGGGCCACAGCAACTGTACAAAGAAGAATTAAAATGTGTCTTCAAATGAACGGACAGCATATAGAACATTTGTTATAATTTAATTTTATTATTTTATTTATTTATTGTTGATTGTTAGATTGCTATAATTTTTAAGTTTACTACAACAAGTTTAGAATAGTCTCGAACTTAATAGATATGGTTAAAAATAATGTAAACAATTTATTACATTTTTTATAACTTTAACTTTTCTGAAACGAAAACATTTCATTTCAATCCTCTTCAATTTTCTCTTATTCATTGGCGATAAATGAGGATGTTTTGTAACATTCTCCGCGAATATAAAATAAATTGAGAATATCAGCTTTTGAGTGTTATTTTATTTTAATTTAAAAGTTTCAAATCAGCTGTCATGTTGAATAGAAAAGCACAACAATTGTTTTTCCATGGCTTCCTACGGGGAGGTGTAAGCATTTAGCAAATACATGATGATAGTTTAATAAAAACCTGATTATTTCGAAAATGGTTACGAATAGGTATAGAGAACCTTAATACAGTTCGATAGAAAATTAAATTCTACATTTGGTAGTGCATAAAGTTATAGGGTGTCCCATTTAAAAAAACGAACTTTAGCGGCTTTGAAAATGTGAATGTTTGCCGCTGAATTTAGGACACCCTGTATAAAGATAGACAAATTCAATAAAAAAAATAGAAACCTAAGATTATTTACCGATCGTCTGCAAAATATGAAGATTATATCTTCAAAACTTACAAAAATATGAGATTTTAAAATTTGGTAGGCTTATTTTTGGTTCAAGGTTAAGTATCTTAAGAACGCTACATAAAATAGCATTAAAATTCTCCGTAGAATCCAAAAGTATCATAAAATACAGGGTGTTCCATTTAAAATAAGCAAGTTGATACCAACTTCCGGTTAAACCGGAAGTGACAGGAAGTGGAAAATGTTTCAAAAAAGAAGTACACCTTGACCTTACCTTAATCCCAAAATTTGAAATTTTTATCTAAATGGCATCATCAAAAACTTTTAATGAACGGGTTGCGTGAATAACCCTGTATATGTGCTCCTAAATAAAAATGTACTGAGCTAAATTGGTTCACAGTTCACTATTCCTAATAAAAGGAAATATTCATGATGAGGGAAGTTCTGGGTAAAGGACACTTACCGATTTTTTATTATAATTTTCACATGGAAGAAAAAAGATTAAACAAATTAATTAAACCGCGTTGCTGAAAAGCCAACTAAAAGTTGCCTCTTGTGTAACAGAATATTCCGTACGTGAGGTGAATTTGTTCCGTACTTGTTTAAGAATTTTACTATTATTATCGTTACTCTACTACTAAACTCTCGACAGGTTTCCTTTATTTTACATTTTTTTTGTTTATATAATTTTTTGTTATTATCCTCGACACGGGAGTGTTATATTGCACGTGGTGGCCAAACAGTTCAAGATTTTGACAAACACTAAAAAGATTCTGCAAGATCATAGATGAGAGAAAAAATTCTTATAGAACGATATCTTCAGAAAAATGTAAGCAAATTGCATATATCATCACGTCTTTAAAAAAACTGAATTTTTTAAATTTTTTTTTCAGATTTTTTTTGCTGTCGTTACTCGAGGTTCTGTAGTATTTTTTTTTTCTTTAAAAGGTAGCGATGTCTCTGGTTTCTTCAAGAAACCAGATACATCTTGATACAAGATAGGTTTCAAGGCACTCACTGACCATCACCAACGCCCGAATACGGGTACGGCAGAAAACTATCGATGTCTAGAGGTCTTGCCAAAAAAACTGACCATATGGAATAAAACCTAAAAAAGTTTTTTGAATATTTATAAGATATTCTTACTTTAAAACAGAACATAACGGAGAAATTTTATTTTTTTTTTACAGGAACATAACAAATTTAAAAACCTCAATCTATTTTCTACAACTTTCAGATGTATTGTTTGATTCCAAATTGTACCCAAATACCAGAAAATCTAACTTACTGTACAATTGTTAATTTTTAGGAATTCCGTCATTTTTAATCGGGTATGCCTTGAAAGATATCGGCTGGAATTTTCCATCACGTGAGTATTATGGTGTTATTGTATTTTAACAAATGAAACTTTTTGTTACGTGGATACAGAAATTATCAAATATCACCTCAAAAAGTTAGAGAGGTTGTAAAACTAGACATTGTTCTCAAAAACATAGATAGGCTGTAAAAATAGACACTCTCCTTAATGTAGAATAAATTCCGTACTAATTTTTGTGTAATTCTAACATGTGTTCATATGAAATAAAGCGAACGTAATTAGCATAAAAATAATAAAAACAGGTAAATCGTATCAAACATGATATCCAAGATGTGTATATAAGAAAGAATTGCTTTTTCAGTCTACTTGTGGTATCTATGTACCTATGTATATATGGTTTCTAGCGATATAGTTTTATTCATTTTACGTGTTTTTACGTTTTAAGGTAATGATAGGGGATATTGATATTCAGATTTCAGATAATTTGGGAATATTTGCATTGTACATAATACATAATAATTGCTTTCAGCTGCTGTAGGCTTGGTAACATATTGTTATGAACATGGAAGATAGTAAAACAAAATGGCGGTCTAATAATATAATGAAAAAGTCGGCCTGCAAAACTACTAATTAGGTATATTTCAAAATGTAGTGTGATATAGAGGTAAACTGGTAAAGTTGTAGTAAGAATTCAAGATGGCGGAACAAAGTGGCGGCCAAATATATTTTCTTAAATCAACGCAAAAAAAATCTTATTCAACTGAATGTCATATACGGATAAACTGGTACGAATTTAGCATAACGTCAAAAATACTTATTGAATTTGTTTCAACTTATGCCAAACAAAGGGTGGCATAGGTAGAAACTGGTAAAATATTGGTAGAAATGTAATATGATGGAACAAAATGGCGCCCAATAAAAATGTTTAAAGAGGGATTATATATGTGTTACTAAATGGCTATGTACCGAACTAAATTGGGCCACATTTCACTATTCCTAAAGTAGTTATAATAGGGGAGCGCCTCCTCCTCCTCCTCTTCCTCTCTCTCATGTCCCTCATTCTTAACTTCCTCCCCTTTTATTCTCATTCGCATCATATTTTTTAATTTTTTCTCTTTGTTCTCTCACATTTGATTTTGCATTCTTAAGTCTTATAAATAGGTGCATCATGATCATTTTAGTATGTTAAGGTACGAGTGACTGTTAAAAGAAAAAAATCTGTTGAATAAATCTATTAATAATAATATTAAAATAAAATGAGTGAATCAGTTGGAGAAAGAAATCGATCCATTCCGCTTCAGACAATTAGCCTCGAAGAAATTATACCAGGAGTTCAAGAAGAAAATATACCATTAGTTCGAGTAGAAAATAATGGGATTGTTTTAAAAAATTTGAATAAAACTGAGAGTGAAGAGAAAAAAGTGTTTTGTGCTATTTGTTTTGAAATAATCGAATATTATGATTCATGTAGACCAAATACATGTTCCCACATTTTTTGTTTAAAATGTATTTTAAGATGGAATGATGAAAATGGTTGTTCTATAATGGTAAACAATTGTCCTGTATGTCGCACTAGATATTACTATTTGGTACAAATCTTCAAAGATGTAATTAGACATCATTTTGTTGTAATTTTAAAAAGAGGATAATATTTTTTATAATTTGTGTTTGTGAAAACTCTGCTAACAAATAATTTTGTAAAAAAAAGTAAATGTAAATATATATAATAATTGACACACATTTTTTCCTTTTCCTATATTGAAACGACAACAATGATCTAACAAGTTTTTTAATACATACTAATTTTCACATTACATAACAAAACAATTGTTATGGGTTTACACAAAAAGTGCCACGCCCTAAAATGGCACCACTTTTGCAAATGGAAGCTTAAATTTTCTTATGGGAATTTACATGTAAAAATGACGGTTTTGATTGTCGGACCGGCATAGCCTAATCTACTACTTTTTAATTATACTAATAATATTAATATAATTTGCATCAAGTAAGAGAAAACTCAATTGAATACAGAAACAAGCGTTAACAAAATGTTATGCTAATATATGAGTGCTTCTAGTGGCAGTTGACATAATCGACACTTTTTTTTTTACATATGATTAGCTATTTCATTTACAAATACAGTGTCAGATGTTAGAATAAAAAGAAGTATTTTGCATATAGCAATGAAAATATATAACCGCTTATAGTAACAGTTGACATTTTTTAAAATTAATATTGTTGACGTATTCTACTTATTATCTTTACAATTTATGTTTAAAATTAATATTTTTGATATAATCTACCCATTACGTTTATAACCTATATTTAAAATTAATATTGTTGAAATAATCTACCCATCACCTTTACAAACTATGTTTATTATTAATATTTAACAATATAATTTTCTATCTCTTTTTTTTCATTTTTGTTGCAGTAAAAGCAAGCATGTTCAGGAATTAGTAGAAAAAGATGTATCCTACAAATAGCACAATGTAAATCAGAAGCACTAACAACATAGGCTCTTTTGTAGTGGCAGCTCACATGATCGGACTCCCCTCTCCGTAAATATCTCATGTGAATTGCACTACAAGGAAGGCAAATAGCAAATGTTCCTAGTCTTCGACTTTCAATTTTAGAGTAGCTTTGTATAACACATACATCTTTTTCTTCAAAATTATTAAATAATTCACTAGCCCTAAACTTGCTTACTTTTACGTCAGCCTCGGTTCCTAAATTTAGTAATTGTCCATCCATATCCACTCCTTCGTCAATTTCCTGATCATCTTCCTCCATCTCTTCTTCTTCCTCCTCAATATAATTAATGTCTATGTTACATAAGAATGATCTTCTAACAAGCCTAGATGATTTGTCCAAAAATGAATGTTTATAAGTGATGGAATCGCCTTCCAAGTTAATAAAAATTTCTTTTCTTTCCTCAATTTGAGCGGCGTTCTCCACATTATTTTCTTCAATTTGGTCGGCGTTTCCAATCATATTTTCTGCCATCGTTAGGAGCTTTAGATTTAGATAGATATATTTGATAAAAAACAATTTTGGTTATAGCTTATAAAATAATATCGACAACTGATATTACAGCGAATGATACTGTATGATCGTCGAGTGGATGTTCTTAAGTATATATCCCATCAACCACCACTTTTACTACCTGCAATACTTAAGTTTTTTTTTTTTTTTTTGCTGTCCCTTTCCCTGTCAGTTTCCTCGGGGGGGGGGGGGGGCCCCCCTCCCCGCTCCGCCAACCCCCCTTAGGGGGCTTCGCCCCCCCCCCCTCACCCTCACGTTATCTTCTTTCTCTCCCTTCCTTCTTTCTCTTTTTTATATGTTTCTCCGTTTTCCTTCCTTCTCCTTTTTCCTTCCTTCTCCTTTTTCCTTCCTTCTTCTTTTTCTTTCCTTCTCCTTTTTTCTTTTCTTCTTTTTTTAATCTAACCTAACCTAACCTAACCTAACCTAACCTAACCTAACCTAACCTAACATAACCTAACCTAACTTAACTTAACCTGAAGAGGGTAGCCCGAAATTGGGGACCCGGGATTTTAGTCTCGGAAATTCAGGGGTCCGGGGGGGGGGGGGGGGGGGTAAGGTTGTTGATCGGCTTGGGAAAGTGGTTTTTAGAGATTGTCGTTCAACTTTAAGTAGGACACATGTGATTAACTTTTGCATATAAAATCGCCTCAGCGAAGAGACGAATGCAATTGATTTCTGCATTCACACTGTGCAGAGCTCGCGAGTTTTCTGGTGTTTACATTGTGTCTATTTGGTAAATTTTTATTTTTATTTCTAACATTTTTATTTGGCAAGATTTAATTCTTATATATATTGGTGACATTTTTATGTACATTTGTGGCATTTTTATTTATTATTACGATTTTTTTTCATAATGGACAATTTTTTGACATCGACTAGCAAAATAATTGACAATGACTTTGACTTATACACATGTACTCAAATGCAGAATTTTGCAAACCAACAAAACAATGAAACAGACGTATTTACAACTAGTCAACAACAAACTATTCAGGACTTGAATGAAATTATTTATAATAGCCAAGTTCAGAATAATGCCAACAAACACAACAACGAAAAATATTTATTTACAGCTACTCAACAACAAACTCTTGACGATCTTAATGACATTATTGACAACAAAACGCACTTAATTACAACAAAAACTAAACAAACTCTTGAAGAACTGAATGACATTGACGAAACTCAAAATTCTAGCGATGAGGATATTGTTTGTTTTCAAAAATCTAATCCAAATTATTTAACATTAAAATCGCCAATTAATTCTCCGAGACCAATTTGCTCTCCCTTTTTGTTTAGTGAAAATTCTGATTCGGAAGAAGAACAAATTGATCAAAATTTAAGTTTGGCTATTTGTCCTACTAATTCACCATATGATATTGTAAATTCTGATTCGCAAGAAAAACAAATTGATCAAAATTTAAGTTCGGCTATATCTTCTATTAATTCACCATTTGCTATTGTAAATTCTGATCCGCAAGAAAAACAAATTGATGCAAATTTGACTTCGGATATTTCTCCTAATAATTCACCAGTTGAACAAAATTCAATTTCGAAACCATCATTTATCATTAAAAAAAAATTTAAAATTAATAAAAAAAATAAAAAACAAATAGCAAACCTTAAGTGTCTGGGTTTCGCTATTCAAAATTTAACTAATTTGATCACAATTAAAAAGGGAGACGAAAGTACGGTGAATTATGTTAAACAGGCCTTTGACAAATTAGTTGACTCATTTGAAGAAATGGATTCATAAAGTCAATTAATTTCTATTGCTTTTTTCAAAATTTGACTATAACTAAATAAAAATGCACAATATTAATTTTATTATTATACAAAGAACTTCAAAAATGCAATTGCTTTTTTCAAAATTTGACTATAACTAAATAGAATTGCACAATATTAATTTTATTATTATTATTATGCAGAAAACTTCAGAAATGCATAAGTGTGTAACATGTAATAAAGTCTTTACTAGAAAGGATAATTTACTGCGACATATTAAAAAACATGTTAACGGAAATTCCACAAAACTCAACAGTTGGTTGAAAAAACCAAAGCTTGTTAAAGGTAAGAACATTTTATTTTTCATGTCATATTTTGTAAAATATTTTTTTCTTAATTTATATAGATTCTACAAATATTGTAAAATATTGTAAAGAATGCAAGAAAAATATAAACCAAAGTCTATGGGGTGGACATCTTCGATCTAGTGTGCACAAGAACAATTCCAAAATAGGCTTGGAGGAAGGTGTTGAAATTATCAAGTCAGCATTCAGGGAACGAATAATATCTTATAGGATTTCCTCACATCAAAACTTCATAAATGTGAAAGAATATTTTCAACATTTGGAATACAAAATTGCACATCTAATAGATCAAGAACTGCAGAAACATAAATGTATCAAGCTAAATATGGAACTGTTCGGTTTCTATTTTAACCCCAGCAGCGACAGCTATGATGTCAAATCTTTTAATGCGCCGTTCCAAGTCATTTGCCAGGGATATCAGAAAAAAGAACTGTTAGAGCAAATCTGCACCATTATTGACCAGAAAGCTGACGAATTTGCAGAAAGAGATTCAGGTAAAGAATTTATTTTCGATTTTACAACAGCAACAAAA
Source organism: Kuschelorhynchus macadamiae (assembly GCA_030620095.1). Classification (NCBI taxonomy): domain Eukaryota; kingdom Metazoa; phylum Arthropoda; class Insecta; order Coleoptera; family Curculionidae; genus Kuschelorhynchus; species Kuschelorhynchus macadamiae. The sequence goes on from JAUTXW010003958.1 coordinate 52,834, forward strand.
AAAGTAATTTTTTAATTTTTACGTTGCAGGATGGGCTTTGATGAATTTACTTCATTTGGAAATTAATGTTAACAAGCACAATCCGCTGAGAGCCTCATCTTTTATCGAACTTCCTCAAGAGATCAAGAGACGTCAAGCTGTGATCAACATTAGGAATGATGACAACTTTTGCTTCGCCTGGGCAGTTGTGTCTGCTCTTCACCAACCACGCGGATTAGATTTTGAAACTTCATCCTACCCACACTACTCTTCTGTTTTGGATATGTCAGGTATAGAATTTCCAATGTTGCTAAAGAACATTAAGATTTTTGAAGAAAAAAATAACATTTCTATTAATGTATATGGATTAGAAATTATAAATCCTAAAAAGGGGTATGAAGTAATTGGTCCACTTTATTATTCATCGAATAAAAAAAATCAACATGTCAATTTATTGTTAATAAGTGATGATGATGAAAAAACTTTTCATTATTGCTATATTAAAGATTTATCAAAACTAGTTTCTGCACAAATTTCTAAACATCACGGAAAAAAATATATTTGCGATGGTTGTTTACAATATTTCCCTACAGAAGAAAATTTATTACAACACAATAGCTATGATTGTGATCATTTACGAATTAACCTACCTTCTAAAGAATTAATAAAAGATAAGTTTGGAAACTATTCATATGATAATATTTTGAAATTTGTAAATTATCATAAACAAATGAAAGTTCCTTTCGTGGTGTATGCAGATTTTGAATGCATTTTAAAGCCTTTAAATAATGACAATGTTGATAAAAATCCTAATACTTCATACACCTTAAAACAATATGAACATATTCCACATTCATTTGCCTATTACATTAAATGTTCCTTCGACGATAATTATTCTAAATTTGAAAAATATAGAGGTCAAAATTGTGATACATTATTTATAAATTCTTTAGAAAGAGATGTGTATAACATATACAATAAATATTTAAAGGCTCCTAAAAAAATGATCCCTTTGAACGAACTGGACAAAATTTATCATAACTATGAAAAAGTTTGTCATATTTGTAATAAACCTCTTTTAAATGACAGGGTTGCAGATCATTGTCATATAACCGGTCTTTATAGAGGTCCAGCTCATTCACTCTGCAACATAAATTACAGAATACCTAACTTTATTCCAGTTATATTGCATAATTTGCGTAATTATGATTCTCATCTATTTCTTAAAAAATTATGCTTAAACAAAGAACAACTAACAGTTATCGCACAAAACAAGGAAAAATATATTTCATTTGAAAAGCTTATTCATGTGGATAACTATTTTGATAAAAAGACACAAAAGGCTAAGAAAAAAAATATATCATTAAGGTTTATTGATTCATTTCAATTTCTATCCCATTCTTTATCAAAACTCTCTGAAAGCTTAAAAGATGAACAATGTAAGGAAATAAAAAAAATTTTCAATGATGAAGAAAGATTTAAACTTATTCGGCAAAAAGGTGTATTTCCTTACAGTTATATTGATGATTATTTAAAATTAGAAGAAACAACTTTACCTCAGAAAGACCAATTTTATAATACTTTAACGGATGAGCACATCAGTGATGCAGAATACCAAAGAGCTGTAAAGGTTTGGCAATTGTTTAAATGTGAATCTCTTGGTCAATACTCCGACGTTTACTTACTCTCTGATACTTTACTTTTGGCAGATATTTTTGAAAATTTTAGAAGCACTTGTTTATCCACATATAAGCTCGATCCAGCTCATTTTTACACTTTTCCAGGTTTATCCTGGGAGGCGTGTTTGCGTTATACTGGAATAGAGTTAGAATTGTTAACTGATCCAGATATGATACACTTTTTCAAAAAAAGCGTTCGCGGTGGTGTGAGCTCTTGCATTTGTAGAAAATCTGAAGCTAATAACCCATTTCTTTTAAATTTTGATCCTTTAAAGCCAACTAAATACATAATTTATTATGATGCAACAAATTTGTATGGTTATGCAATGTCACAGCACATTCCAACGGGAGATTTTGTTTGGTTAACAGATAAAGAAATCAATGATTTAAATATTATGAATATTTCTAAAAAATCTAATAAGGGATATGTTTTAGAAGTTGATTTAGAATATCCTACAAGTCTACATTCCTATCATAACGATTTTCCGTTTTGTCCAGAAAACTTTAAACCGCCAAATTCTAAATGCATAAAATTAATACCCAATTTAAATGATAAATCAAAATATGTTATTCACTATCAATTATTAAAACAATGTTTGGAACATGGACTCAAGTTAACTAAAGTTCATAGAGTTTTACAGTTTTCTCAATCTGATTGGTTGAAAAAATATATAGACTTGAATTCAAGATTAAGAAATGATTCAAAGAATGAATTTGATCGTAATACTTACAAGTTGGCAAATAATAGTATTTATGGCAAGACTATGGAAAATGTTGATAGGAGAATTGACGTAAGACTTGTTACAGAGTGGGAAAAAAATAGAAGAAAAGATGGTGCTGAGAATTTAATTGCAAAACCATATTTCAAGGACTTAACAATATTTTCTGAAAACTTGGTAGCTATTCAAATGCAAAAGATTCAAGTTACTTACAATAAACCAATATATGTAGGCTTCTCAATATTAGATATATCTAAAACTGTCATGTATGATTTCTTTTATAATTTTTTAAAACCTCTTTATCAGGAAAATATTTCACTTTTATACACCGATACCGATTCGTTCATTTTAGAAGTCACAACTCCAAATATTTATTCTGACATGATAAAAAATATTCACAAATTTGACACATCTAATTATGAATTTAATAATATTCATGAAATGCCTATTACAAAGTCAGTTATAGGAAAATTCAAAGATGAATATGCTGGTGAACCCATTACTGCTTTCTTTGGTACTGGAGCAAAAGCATATTGTATTAAAACGGAAAACAGTTTAACAAAAAAAGCAAAAGGTGTTAAAAAAAGTGCAATTAAAAAGCAGTTGGATTTTATTCATTATAAAGATGTTGTTGAAAATCATTCTAAAACCTTTTGTTCAATGTATGTTTTTCGATCTAGACAACATACAATTTTTACAGAGTTAATTAATAAATTGGCTTTGAGTTCCGAAGATGATAAGCGGTATAAAATTCCCTATAGTTTTAATACATTAGCTTGGGGACACCAAGATATTGCTTTGTATCAATGGAATGCAGAACATGAAGATTTAGATATATTTATGTAGATATTATAAGGTATTTAAATTTGTTGTTTTTGAAACCAAAGTTAGTCTTCATAAGTCTTTCACAAAATGTGCATAGAAACTTTTGACAAAGAAATTGATAACAGTTATTTTAAAACATATGAAAAACGACTTTCCACTTTTAAAAAATGGAAAGGAAAATTGAGACCAGAAGTGTTAGCTGGAGCTGGCTTTTACTATACTTCAATCAATGATATTTGTAAATGTTTTTATTGTGGTATTGAAATTTTTGATTGGTTAAGTTATGATGATCCTATTGTGGAGCATAAGAAATTTGCTAGGAATTGTGATTTAAATAACTGTTTATGGAAAAATAGGAATCGAATAATTGTAACCATTCAAAATAAGTCTTCAAGCTACACATTTTATATAGTATTATTAATATCCTTATTTATGAACTTTTACATATATTTAAATTAAGTATTTTATTGTTATTTTTTTACAACTGCTTTTGCTTTCGTGGTGAAAGTATCTGCTTAATGTTAATAAATTTGGAATATAATTATTAATTTGTTTTAATGACTATCAGTAGATCTCAATTTATTCTTCTTTATTTTATTTTCCAAAATGTTTTTTATGTTCATCATCCTCTGGCGTAACACAGTGTGAAATATGTTTTTCTAATAAAACAGACGTCACTCTAAGTAAATATTGTAAATTTATGAAAATTGGATTAATTAACAATAGTACAATTAGTTGGATGGAACGAATAAATGGAAATGAAAATGCAAGTAAATTTTTTAAAATTTTGTATCATTATCCAAATCGATCTATTTTTGATACAAATTGGATAGAAAGGTTAGAGTTTAAAAATAATCAGTTACAAATTTTAACCCCCAACTGTACCAATTATTATGACGGATTCAAAAATTATTACTTTTCCATCATTAGTGTTACATTAAACTTTGCATTATTTTTATACATTACCATTTTAATTATTTATCTTTATTACAAATTTCAAACTGGAAATCTATTTTTTCATTAATCCATTTTAATCAAAACTTTAAAGAAAGTGGGGATGAGAATATTTAAGTACAAGAATAACACAATATGTTTCAGTCTCGTTTAGTCATTATGAACAACGCCGTGGTTCATAAACCTTTGGAAACGCTTCTTAATTCAAAAATTTATTTTTTAAATAATTCTTTGTCAAAATTTGTTCTTGTTGGCATTAGTTTAAATGATTTTTCTCAAAAAATTGTAATTGGTGGAAAAACTGGATTTTCAATCGCACTAACCGAAGAAAATTGGAAAGACATTTGTGTTCATCAAGGAATTATTGTAAACAATTTCTACTTTCCTCAAGTTGATCAAACCAGTGTGAATATAAACAACATTCATCTGCAGGTTCAGAAAATAAATGATACCCCTGTTCTACAAATTACAAAAGGCCCACACTTCATATACTTAGGACAAGAGTCTTTGGACAATTTGTGGCGATTAAAGGAAATTATTGATTATAGATTATCTATACTTAAAAGGCAAGAATTCAATACATATTTCAAAATATTTCAAAATAATATTTCATCTGATTGTGGCGACTTGTGTACGCATGTTTATAATATAATAAGTCCAACAGAAAATCCTAACAGTGAAAATGTTTCAACTATGATGGAATTACTTGCTTTATATCCTGAACAAATGGAAAACAAATTGAAGCAAAATGGAACAAAACGAAAATATTACGAAGAAAACAATGAAAATGGATCAAAAAGAAAATATTACGAAGAAAACAATATCTTTTCTGGAAGAGAACAATAAGGTGCATGTGTTAGTGAAGTGGAGCTTTGCTTACAGACAAGCCCGTAGGAGTAACTTTCAGATGTGGTACTTAGATAGACTCCGTTTTGAAAAAAGAATAAATGATTGTAAACTTATTCTAGATTCGATATTATCTGAGGAACATAGAAATAAAATATATTTGACACGTTTTAATAAAAATTGTATTTGATGTTTTACTTAATAAAATTTTAGTTTAGTAAATGTGAATTTTATTTGAAATTAATTAGCACATTAAGACTTTGTAATTTGTATCAGCTAAAGCATAAAGTGAGGAACAGAAATAAAACAAATTTAACTAAAATTTAATTTCAATTTAATTAAACAATATTTTTTTTATCAATCCATGTATTATATTTTTTATCAAGTCCTAACCATTTCACATAAACTTTGTTTCCTTTCCTTCTCAAAATCTTCTCAATAAGATACACATCGGTATGCTTTACTTTTAGTAATTCTTGCTCATAAAAACCACCCAGAATGTCCTGATTATCTTCGTCTTGAATTAAATATGTCCAAGGGTTTGTCATCTTAACTTCTTTAATGTGGAATATCTCATTTGACCAATTTGGTGTGTAACCTTTTGAAAATGCCTCTCGATGCTTGCTTATTCGTACGTGATCACCCACTTTAAACTTTGGAGATTTTATATCTAACGTTTTAGCATGAGTAAATGCAGATTTCAAGATTCTATTTTCATTTGTTTTATTTACTTGTTTTGGCTTCATTCCTATTGAAGAATGTTTTGTATTGTTATAATCTTTTACAATATCCGCTAATATATTAAACCATTTGTAATTTCCTTGAATGCTAAATATTTTCCACATATTATTCTTTAAAGTCCTGTTCACTCTTTCTACTATACTCGCTTTCAAATTGGAAAACGTGCTATAATGGTTAATTCGAAATTGTTGCATCAAATTTTGAAAATTTACATTGAAAAACTCTCTTCCTCTATCCGTTTGCAAGTTTTTTGGTGGAGTTTTTGCACTGATTAATATTTTTTTCATTGCCGCTGTTACGTCTTTTCCAGATTTAGATTTTAACGGTTCGGCCCAAACATACTTAGAAAATACATTTATGGTAATCAAGATATATTTAAATCCCTTATTAAATTTGGCATAGGGTAACATTTCAACCAAATCAGCTTGAAAAAGATCATTTAACCCTTTCACTACCACCCTTCTGCGTTTGTAGTTTTTTCTAGCAGGTTTATGTAATTCATTAACGACTTGCTGTTTAACGGTTGTCATGACAACAAACTTGTTTATTCAATTTTAAGGAAGTTCACTTTCTATGTTTTGTAATAATTCGAAATATAACTTTTATATGTTTTTTCCCATTCATTCAATTTATCAATTTGTATTGTATAACTTTTTTCATTTAAAATTTTACTAATTTTAGTAATCTCCTTTTCTAACGCATTAAAGGATTTTTTTATCTCTCCAGTTAAGAAAGTAGTTGATCTACTATCACTATTTTTTAATTCCTCCTCTGTTTTATTTAATTCTTGTTCTAATTTCTTAATTACACTGGACATTATATTTTCCAAGGAAATATATTGTTGATTTTCTTCCAAAGTGAGTTGGTCAATTGTTCTACTGTTAAGAATGCTATTTTGATTTCTTTTTTTTTTCATCATCTAACCTTTTTATAAAAGTTCTTAATTGTTTAATTTTTTCCTTGTGTTTTTCAATTATTACTTCTCTTATATTTGTTTCCATTATTTTATTAATTTTGTTGATATCATCACTTAATTTTTTGTCTTCCTTTTTAACATGTTCATTTAAAAATTGCAAATCTTTACTTATTTGATTTAGCGTTAGCAACTGTTTATTAACGTTTTCAATTGAGGTATAGCATCCTTTAATCTGGTTCTCATACTTTAAAAAATTTTCATCAAAAACCTTAAGCTTTTTAGCAAAGATTTCATTATTTGTTTCATTTTCACCTAATCTCCTTTTTAAATTATTAATGTCACTTATTCTCTCTTGATTTTGTTTTGAAATATGGCGTCCAAATTTATCAACTGTCATGTTGAGCTTTCATTAAACAATAAATATGATTATATTTGATAGCTGTTATTTATAGTATTACTTTATCTTCTCTTAATTCTTCAATAATAGAGATAATCTCGTTACTATGAGCATTATTTCCCGCATCACTTGATGAAATTAATAAACGTAGCCTATCAACAATTTCGTTAACATTATTCCAGTATACATAGTCTGTATTTGATCTGTTTGTTTTCAAAATTAATCCCTTTCCTGTAGATTTGGCTCTAGTTGTTCTAAACGGAGGTTTTGGTTTGTTAAATGCTGTAACTAATCTTGGCAAGGTTTTTGTCTTTGTAATCCCCTTTCTTTGTAAATATGGTCCTATTATTGTAACATATTTGTGTGATGTATTTCCTTGAACTTGTTCATTTGAATCAAAATTCCTACGATATACATTTGTTTTAGCTAGAATGTTCATGTAATTATCTAAATCTTCCTTCTTATAACCTTTCGGTTCTTTTTTGAAAAGCAATTCGTATAAACCTGGCGTGCCTGTGTACGTTATTCCTCCCACTTTAATGTCTTTTCCAATAATTTCTACCGGTATCTGTGTTAAACCAAAAGAAAACTTATCCGTTTCGAGGTCATGAACTATTCCATAATAATGGTCAAATTTATGTTGTGTATCTTTCACACCCTCATCAATATATGATCTGGGTAATTCATGAAAATCTGCTAAGTAATCTTTATATGATGGTGTACCAACATAGGTTTGAATTGTTTTTCTAGTTTGTTCCAATATGTCTGACAAGTTTAAATTTGTTGTTGTGTCACTAGAAGGATCTGAAGTTTCTGCTATAACAGTTGATGACAATGGTTGTACTACAGGAGAGGAAGAAGTGATACTACTGTCATTTAAAAATGTTGGTAGTTCTGTAGGGAGTGACGGAGTTTTTCCTGTTTTCTGAATATTTTTCGTCGGAGTTGATGTTTTATAAAGCTTTGTAGGTGTTTTGAAATCTTCATACTTTGAAACTCTTTCTTCTTTTAAATCGAATGGTTCGGATTTACCAATACTTGAAATTAGCTGTTTAAGTGGTTGTGTTATTGGTCTATAAGTTTGTTCTAATTCGGACTGAGCAGAAGAAGTAGCTAATTTCAAGCTTTGATATTTCTGCTTCACGGCTTGTCTCGATCTTATTAATTCTCGAGCTAAACGTTTATCCATGCTGTACAAGTTTTAAATGAAATAAAACTGCAAATTTTTTACTTTTATAAATATATAAAGGAATCGAATTTACTCCTATATCTGCCGTGATTTACTTCACAATCTTTGTCAATTACAAGAAAGCCATATGGATCCATCCAACAGTTAGCACAAATATTTTTAAACTGATCAAATGTCATATCTAATATACAGTGGTCATTATATATATGTTTTAAACTCAAACAGTCCTGTTTAAATAAAATTAATAAGTTTGCATTTTCTCGAATTAGACGTTTAAGGATTGAGGAATATCCTTGAAAATAAAAAAACAATCGGTGTTTCTATGCCTTTCATGCGTGAAATAGTCCCTAATAATAGATTGATTATGACAAGGAATATCATCAAAAATGATAACGGAATTTGGCTTTATCTCATGAGGTGAAATAATGTTCTCATCGCTATCATATTCAAAGTATCCAATTTCTTTCATAGGTTTTAACAACTTTCTTAAATATTCATATTTTGGTTGATCTAATGACTTTGAATAAACATAGACATTTTCAAACCTAATTCCATTTGGATGCTCGAGCAGTGTAAGCATAACGTTGGTTTTACCGCTACCACTGCAACCAACTATAAGCCCTCTTTTGAACCACCGCAAAATAAGTCACCATGCTTTCTCAACTGTTTACTTAAAATTTTTTCATCATGATTATTTACTGGTAATGAGAATTTTTGTTTTTCAATCCTCATTCTTAATCACACTAGTAAATATTTTTAGCTGTAAAAGTATTTATACCAGAAAAATGTCAATGTGCTTTTAGTATAAAAAGAACTTCAATGACTGTGGGTCGCCATAAGTTGAAAAAAACTATTAAAACACGTAATAGAAAAGGCTCTGGTTTAGTAAATAAATTAATTAGCAAACTACCTTTCGAAGTTCATATACCAGGATATAATTATTGTGGTCCCGGCACCAACTTGGAAAAAAGATTAACTAGAGGTGACGTTGGTATAAATCCATTGGATTCCGCTTGCAAAGAACATGATATATCTTACTCTCAGACTGAAGATTTATCAAAAAGACACATATCTGACCAAATATTAGAAAAAAAGCCTGGGATAGGGTAAAAGCTAAAGATTCTTCTATTGGTGAAAAAATTGCAGCTTTAAGTGTTGCAGGAATAATGAAGGGTAAAAGAAAGTTCGGTTTGGGATTAAAAAATACAAAAGGGGGTAAACTTAAATTGAGAAAAAAACGTATCATTCGAACGCCCAAAAAAATTGGAGGATTTCTACCTCTTTTGTTTCCCATTCTTGGCGCCCTGGGTGCACTAGGTGGAGGCGCGGCAGGAATTGCTAAGGCAGTAAATGATGCTAAAGCAGCTAAACAGCAACTAGAAGAAATACATAGACATAATATTGCAATGGAAAATGCTTCTAAAGAAGGGAAAGGATTATATATTAGACCATATAAAGGAAAGGGACTATTTATTAGACCTTATAAAGGAGGATCCGTCAAAATGAAAGCAATCAGACAAAAAAAAAAACTCAAAATAAGTTTTCCAAAAAGAGCACTTACGAACAATGATATTATTAAATATGTAAAGCTGTTAAAAATAACTGGCTTTAGAGGTGTTTTTATGCTCGATGAACTTCCAAAAAAAATTAATCTGAAAGAATGTGGTATTGTAAATTTGGATAAAAAACAAAATAAAGGATCTCATTGGACTGCTTATATTAAAAATAACAAAAATGTAATATATTTTGATAGTTATGGAAATTTAAAACCACCTTTTGAACTTCTCAAATATTTTAATTCGAATGGCAAAGTGGATGTATTTTATACTTATGAAAATAAACAAAAATTTAATTCATATAACTGTGGTCAACTATCCCTAAAATTTTTGCAAAAAAATATATAAACTCATTATTTATTGTAATATCTCATTCATAAATAAACTGCAATGTCTACCACAATTGCCATATCAGGAAACAGTTCTGTTTTGTCTGCTGATTTTAATCCGCCCATATATTTAGAGGATGAAAAACAATATTACCTGGGTTTAGCTGATTTTGAAACGTTTATGACTATCCCCAATATAAAAGAAGGATATAATAAATTTTATATAGATAAAAAAGTAATTGTTATTCCCGACGGAACTTATGACATTACAGATATAGAAACATACATAAGAGAAAGTATAGAAGATTTATTTCCGAATGAAAAAATTTTTTTTTCTTTTAAAAGCAAATGTTAATACTCTAAAAACTTTTTTAATGTGTAGTAGAATAATTGATTTTACCAAGGAAGATTCGATAGGAAAAATGTTGGGTTTTAATAGCAGGATACTAGAAGCTATGAAAGAGGAAGAATCAGATAATGTTGCAAAAATAACTAAGGTGAATGCTATTTGTATTGACTGTAATATTTGTGTCGGTTCTTACAATAATGGTAAACCTGTTCATATTATTCACCAGTTTTATCCAACTGTAGCTCCAGGGTATAAAATAGTTGAATCTCCTTTGCCCATTTTGTATTTTCCAGTTAGCGTCAAAGCAATTAACAATATAACAGTTAAAATAGTTGATCAAGACGGAGAACTTATCAGTTTTAGAGGAGAAACTATAACAGTAAGGTTACATTTACAAACAAGTGAAATATAAAATGGTTGTTAGATATAATAGAGCCCTTGGGATGAGACTTGCCCCTACTACTATCAACAAAGTAAAAACTTATAAAAAGAAAAAGCCTAAACAACAGTTCAGTATCAAATCCAACACCAACAAGTTAAGACGAGATAATCGTAAATTTCTCACATCCTTGGGTTTCACTGTTTTAAAATAATGAACATATTAAACGTAAACGAAAAGCTTTATGTAGACAATTCCATCGTCAGTTCTGAGCTTCACACATATCAACCATATATTTCTTCAAAATTCGATTACAATGATGAAATAAGGATCCCAATTCAAGAACTCGATGCTTACACTCTACCATCAGATAGTTTACTTTATATCGAAGGAAAATTAACTAATACAGAAGGTAAATATAAGAAAGAATTGCTATTTATTAACAATGGTATAGCCTTTTTGTTCAGAGAAATCCGCTATGAACTAAACGGAATTACTATAGATTCAATAAGAAATGTTGGATTAGCATCAACCTTAAAAAGCTACCTTTCTCACAATACCAACGAAAGTTTAAAACTGGAAAATGCAGGTTGGTTTCCACATCGGAAAGAAGGTGATACAATTTTAGTTGATAATGATGGAAAATTCTCCGTATCCATACCACTAAAAATGCTTTTAGGATTTTTTGAAGATTACAGAAAAATTATTATGAATATGAAACAGGAATTGGTTCTTATTAGATCAACTGATGATTTAGATGGTGTTATTTTCAAAGAAGATCCGGCACACCTTGTTACTGCTCCTGACACTCCATTGGTTACTTTCGATAAAATTTATTGGAAAGTTCCTCACATTCTAGTTGATATGCCACAACAACTTGCTCTATCAAAAATATTAGAATCAAATAAAGATATATTGATAGGATTCAGGAGTTGGGAACTTGTTGAATATTCTTCTCTAACCGAAACAACCCGTCACACATGGCCGGTAAAAACAACTAGTAAACTAGAAGCTCCTCGTCATGTTGTGATTGGCTTTCAAGAAAACAGAAAAGGGAAAATTGTTAAAGATATGAGTAAATTTGACAATATTACCTTGTCAAATATTAGAGTATATTTAAATTCTGAAAGATATCCTTATCACGATTTGTACTTAAATTTCGAAGAAAACAAATTTTCTGCTTTATACGAAATGTTTGCCAACTTTAGACAGTCTTATTATGGTGTTCCAAATGAACCCATTTTTAATCCTGAACAATTCAAAAACATTAGTCCTATTACACATATTGATTGCTCCCATCAAAAAGAAACAATTCAAACGGGATCCGTAGTAATGAGAATTGAATTTGAGACACACAATGCAATTAAAAAAGATACTTCTGCTTATTGTCTTATTTTACATGACAAATTATTTAGCTACAACCCTCTTACTAAAATTGTGAAACAATTATAAACTTTATCCCCACTATTTTCATATTTCGATTTAATTTAAAGAAATTTTCAAAAGCTTTTAGTTTTAATCATGACATCAAAACTACAACTACAAATTGAAAAATTTATTTTTAAAATTAATCAACTGAAAGAAGAAATTGCAAATTATTCAAGTAAAAAAAGTCTCATTAAAAAATTTGCTGCTTTGAAAATATGAGATTGGTTATAGATATTCAAGGATTCAAAGATGAAAAAAATAAATTTATACCGAAAGAGCTTGCAGCTTTTGATGGTTATGAAATGACTCATTACATTTTTAAAAGCCTTTTCCTTTAAAATTATCATTGTATACATTGGAATAATGGATTTACTCCATTACATCATTTCCCAAAAATAATTGAAACACTTACGAAGAAAGCAGATTTTGTTTTTGTAAAAGGAAGCGAAAAAAGGATTTTATACAGAAATATTCTAAAAAGCATGTGATTGAAATAGATGAACAACCAGCGCTAAAGCTAATGGAACCAAAATGCTTCTATCATTCAAAATCACCTTGTATGTGTGCTTTGACAAATGTGTTATTTTTATATGACAATTGTTTTATGAATGAATAAAAATATAAAAAAAAACTTAATTACCTTTTTATTTTGCATTAACCAACCATGATTGAATACAATTAATATGATACCTTAAATCTAATTTTTCTAAATTCATTTAAAAGTTCATACTCATTTTTATATTTTAAATAATCATTACAAAATTTAGCGGCTAATTTACATTGTTTCATTCGATCTATAT
>JAUTXW010003959.1:0-267500 GCA_030620095.1 Kuschelorhynchus macadamiae
TTTCGGTTCTTTTTTGAAAAGCAATTCGTATAAACCTGGCGTGCCTGTGTACGTTATTCCTCCCACTTTAATGTCTTTTCCAATAATTTCTACCGGTATCTGTGTTAAACCAAAAGAAAACTTATCCGTTTCGAGGTCATGAACTATTCCATAATAATGGTCAAATTTATGTTGTGTATCTTTCACACCCTTATCAATATATGATCTGGGTAATTCATGAAAATCTGCTAAGTAATCTTTATATGATGGTGTACCAACATAGGTTTGAATTGTTTTTCTAGTTTGTTCCAATATGTCTGACAAGTTTAAATTTGTTGTTGTGTCACTAGAAGGATCTGAAGTTTCTGCTATAACAGTTGATGACAATGGTTGTACTACAGGAGAGGAAGAAGTGATACTACTGTCATTTAAAAATGTTGGTAGTTCTGTAGGGAGTGACGGAGTTTTTCCTGTTTTCTGAATATTTTTCGTCGCAGTTGATGTTTTATAAAGCTTTGTAGGTGTTTTGAAATCTTCATACTTTGAAACTCTTTCTTCTTCTAAATCGAATGGTTCGGATTTACCAATACTTGAAATTAGCTGTTTAAGTGGTTGTGTTATTGGTCTATAAGTTTGTTCTAATTCGGACTGAGCAGTAGAAGTAGCTAATTTCAAGCTTTGATATTTCTGCTTCACGGCTTGTCTCGATCTTATTAATTCTCGAGCTAAACGTTTATCCATGCTGTACAAGTTTTAAATGAAATAAAACTGCAAATTTTTTACTTTTATAAATATATAAAGGAATCGAATTTACTCCTATATCTGCCGTGATTTACTTCACAATCTTTGTCAATTACAAGAAAGCCATATGGATCCATCCAACAGTTAGCACAAATATTTTTAAACTGATCAAATGTCATATCCAATATACAGTGGTCATTATATATATGTTTTAAACTCAAACAGTCCTGTTTAAATAAAATTAATAAGTTTGCATTTTCTCGAATTAGACGTTTAAGGATTGAGGAATATCCTTGAAAAATAAAAAAACAATCGGTGTTTCTATGCCTTCCATGCGTGAAATAGTCCCTAATAATAGATTGATTATGACAAGGAATATCATCAAAAATGATAACGGAATTTGGCTTTATCTCATGAGGTGAAATAATGTTCTCATCGCTATCATATTCAAAGTATCCAATTTCTTTCATAGGTTTTAACAACTTTCTTAAATATTCATATTTTGGTTGATCTAATGACTTTGAATAAACATAGACATTTTCAAACCTAATTCCATTTGGATGCTCGAGCAGTGTAAGCATAACGTTGGTTTTACCGCTACCACTGCAACCAACTATAAGCCCTCTTTTTGAACCACCGCAAAATAAGTCACCATGCTTTCTAAACTGTTTACTTAAAATTTTTTCATCATGATTATTTACTGGTAATGAGAATTTTTGTTTTTCAATCCTCATTCTTAATCACACTAGTAAATATTTTTAGCTGTAAAAGTATTTATACCAGAAAAATGTCAATGTGCTTTTAGTATAAAAAGAACTTCAATGACTGTGGGTCGCCATAAGTTGAAAAAAACTATTAAAACACGTAATAGAAAAGGCTCTGGTTTAGTAAATAAATTAATTAGCAAACTACCTTTCGAAGTTCATATACCAGGATATAATTATTGTGGTCCCGGCACCAACTTGGAAAAAAGATTAACTAGAGGTGACGTTGGTATAAATCCATTGGATTCCGCTTGCAAAGAACATGATATATCTTACTCTCAGACTGAAGATTTATCAAAAAGACACATATCTGACCAAATATTAGAAAAAAAAGCCTGGGATAGGGTAAAAGCTAAAGATTCTTCTATTTGTGAAAAAATTGCAGCTTTAAGTGTTGCAGGAATAATGAAGGGTAAAAGAAAGTTCGGTTTGGGATTAAAAAATACAAAAGGGGGTAGATTTAAATTGAGAAAAAAACGTATCATTCGAACACCCAAAAAAATTGGAGGATTTCTACCTCTTTTGTTTCCCATTCTTGGCGCCCTGGGTGCACTAGGTGGAGGCGCGGCAGGAATTGCTAAGGCAGTAAATGATGCTAAAGCAGCTAAACAGCAACTAGAAGAAATACATAGACATAATATTGCAATGGAAAATGCTTCTAAAGAAGGGAAAGGATTATATATTAGACCATATAAAGGAAAGGGACTATTTATTAGACCTTATAAAGGAGGATCCGTCAAAATGAAAGCAATCAGACAAAAAAAAAACTCAAAATAAGTTTTCCAAAAAGAGCACTTACGAACAATGATATTATTAAATATGTAAAGCTGTTAAAAATAACTGGCTTTAGGGGTGTTTTTATGCTCGATGAACTTCCAAAAAAAATTAATCTGAAAGAATGTGGTATTGTAAATTTGGATAAAAAACAAAATAAAGGATCTCATTGGACTGCTTATATTAAAAATAACAAAAATGTAATATATTTTGATAGTTATGGAAATTTAAAACCACCTTTTGAACTTCTCAAATATTTTAATTCGAATGGCAAAGTGGATGTATTTTATACTTATGAAAATAAACAAAAATTTAATTCATATAACTGTGGTCAACTATCCCTAAAATTTTTGCAAAAAAATATATAAACTCATTATTTATTGTAATATCTCATTCATAAATAAACTGCAATGTCTACCACAATTGCCATATCAGGAAACAGTTCTGTTTTGTCTGCTGATTTTAATCCGCCCATATATTTAGAGGATGAAAAACAATATTACCTGGGTTTAGCTGATTTTGAAACGTTTATGACTATCCCCAATATAAAAGAAGGATATAATAAATTTTATATAGATAAAAAAGTAATTGTTATTCCCGACGGAACTTATGACATTACAGATATAGAAACATACATAAGAGAAAGTATAGAAGATTTATTTCCGAATGAAAAAATTTTTTTTCTTTTAAAAGCAAATGTTAATACTCTAAAAACTTTTTTAATGTGTAGTAGAATAATTGATTTTACCAAGGAAGATTCGATAGGAAAAATGTTGGGTTTTAATAGCAGGATACTAGAAGCTATGAAAGAGGAAGAATCAGATAATGTTGCAAAAATAACTAAGGTGAATGCTATTTGTATTGACTGTAATATTTGTGTCGGTTCTTACAATAATGGTAAACCTGTTCATATTATTCACCAGTTTTATCCAACTGTAGCTCCAGGGTATAAAATAGTTGAATCTCCTTTGCCCATTTTGTATTTTCCAGTTAGCGTCAAAGCAATTAACAATATAACAGTTAAAATAGTTGATCAAGACGGAGAACTTATCAGTTTTAGAGGAGAAACTATAACAGTAAGGTTACATTTACAAACAAGTGAAATATAAAATGGTTGTTAGATATAATAGAGCCCTTGGGATGAGACTTGCCCCTACCACTATCAACAAAGTAGAAACTTATAAAAACAAAAAGCCTAAACAACAGTTCAGTATCAAATCCAACACCAACAAGTTAAGACGAGATAATCGTAAATTTCTCACATCCTTGGGTTTCACTGTTTTAAAATAATGAACATATTAAACGTAAACGAAAAGCTTTATGTAGACAATTCCATCGTCAGTTCTGAGCTTCACACATATCAACCATATATTTCTTCAAAATTCGATTACAATGATGAAATAAGGATCCCAATTCAAGAACTCGATGCTTACACTCTACCATCAGATAGTTTACTTTATATCGAAGGAAAATTAACTAATACAGAAGGTAAATATAAGAAAGAATTGCTATTTATTAACAATGGTATAGCCTTTTTGTTCAGAGAAATCCGCTATGAACTAAACGGAATTACTATAGATTCAATAAGAAATGTTGGATTAGCATCAACCTTAAAAAGCTACCTTTCTCACAATACCAACGAAAGTTTAAAACTGGAAAATGCAGGTTGGTTTCCACATCGGAAAGAAGGTGATACAATTTTAGTTGATAATGATGGAAAATTCTCCGTATCCATACCACTAAAAATGCTTTTAGGATTTTTTGAAGATTACAGAAAAATTATTATGAATATGAAACAGGAATTGGTTCTTATTAGATCAACTGATGATTTAGATGGTGTTATTTTCAAAGAAGATCCGGCACACCTTGTTACTGCTCCTGACACTCCATTGGTTACTTTCGATAAAATTTATTGGAAAGTTCCTCACATTCTAGTTGATATGCCACAACAACTTGCTCTATCAAAAATATTAGAATCAAATAAAGATATATTGATAGGATTCAGGAGTTGGGAACTTGTTGAATATTCTTCTCTAACCGAAACAACCCGTCACACATGGCCGGTAAAAACAACTAGTAAACTAGAAGCTCCTCGTCATGTTGTGATTGGCTTTCAAGAAAACAGAAAAGGGAAAATTGTTAAAGATATGAGTAAATTTGACAATATTACCTTGTCAAATATTAGAGTATATTTAAATTCTGAAAGATATCCTTATCACGATTTGTACTTAAATTTCGAAGAAAACAAATTTTCTGCTTTATACGAAATGTTTGCCAACTTTAGACAGTCTTACTATGGTGTTCCAAATGAACCCATTTTTAATCCTGAACAATTCAAAAACATTAGTCCTATTACACATATTGATTGCTCCCATCAAAAAGAAACAATTCAAACGGGATCCGTAGTAATGAGAATTGAATTTGAGACACACAATGCAATTAAAAAAGGTACTTCTGCTTATTGTCTTATTTTACATGACAAATTATTTAGCTACAACCCTCTTACTAAAATTGTGAAACAATTATAAACTTTATCCCCACTATTTTCATATTTCGATTTAATTTAAAGAAATTTTCAAAAGCTTTTAGTTTTAATCATGACATCAAAACTACAACTACAAATTGAAAAATTTATTTTTAAAATTAATCAACTGAAAGAAGAAATTGCAAATTATTCAAGTAAAAAAAGTCTCATTAAAAAATTTGCTGCTTTGAAAATATGAGATTGGTTATAGATATTCAAGGATTCAAAGATGAAAAAAATAAATTTATACCGAAAGAGCTTGCAGCTTTTGATGGTTATGAAATGACTCATTACATTTTTAAAAAGCCTTTTCCAATGGAGTTTCTTTCACCTGATTGTCACAAGCAGGCGGTATGGTTAACGAAAAATTATCATTGTATACATTGGAATAATGGATTTACTCCATTACATCATTTCCCAAAAATAATTGAAACACTTACGAAGAAAGCAGATTTTGTTTTTGTAAAAGGAAGCGAAAAAAAGGATTTTATACAGAAATATTCTAAAAAGCATGTGATTGAAATAGATGAACAACCAGCGCTAAAGCTAATGGAACCAAAATGCTTCTATCATTCAAAATCACCTTGTATGTGTGCTTTGACAAATGTGTTATTTTTATATGACAATTGTTTTATGAATGAATAAAAATATAAAAAAAAACTTAATTACCTTTTTATTTTGCATTAACCAACCATGATTGAATACAATTAATATGATACCTTAAATCTAATTTTCTAAATTCATTTAAAAGTTCATACTCATTTTTATATTTTAAATAATCATTACAAAATTTAGCGGCTAATTTACATTGTTTCATTCGATCTATATTATTAACATATGCTGACAAATCTTGTGCTTCTGCGTCTTCTTCGCCTACAATTGATAAATATTGGAAGTATGCAGCAGATATAATAAACTCTTCATACATTTCAGTAACCATTTGCTCCATTGTAAATATTATTAAATTTATTCTTCCTTTTCAATTTCTTGAAGAATAGTATCCTCGTCAATAAATTGCTTCAAGTCTTTTAAATAGTAACCAAAGCCAATATCTTTTAGATCTTGAATAAGTTGAAAAAAATTTAATGTTTCAATGTATTTGTTGCAACAGAGGGCAGCCTTTACGAATTCCTCAGATTGATTACAATAAAAGTCTATCCACTCCGGACCACTTGCCATACAATATGAGAAATAGGTTTTTGAAAGATTACTAAATTTCTCCTCTAATAATTTAACTGCAATCAGCAACTCAGCCATTTCATTTATTTAACATAGTATTTTAAATATGTAGGGGGACGTCTCTTGCGAATAGGATTAACTTTCTTTGATAATACCTGTTTTTTATCTTCGTATAATTGAAACCTCTTTTGGGTTGCAATAATAGCAGGTATAAATTGGCAATCTTCTCCTATAAATTCTATTAGGTGGCTTAATTCTCCTACAAAGTATGATTTCCCAAATGTATTGAAAAACGTAGTAAGGCTTATAATTCCTTCTAAATAATCATCACAACAGTCAATTGCTTCCAAATAATCTCGTTTCAGTGGATAAAACAGCTTGGTGTATTCATCTTTCGAAATCACTTCAAAGAAATTGAGATATTTAACTTTTAACTGTCTGATAGTTGTAGTTAATTTTTCGCGATTACACATAATTCACTTATTACTTGACACATTTTTTCATTTTGTTTTATACAAAATTGGTGGAAAAATTCAAAAATAACTTTTTACGCAACTCGAGCACAGCTTAGTAAATGTGTCTCGGCATACTAAAATGATCATGATGCACCTATTTATAAGACTTAAGAATGCAAAATCAAATGTGGGAGAACAAAGAGAAAAAATTAAAAAATATGATGCGAATGAGAATAAAAGGGGAGGAAGTTAAGAATGAGGGACATGAGAGAGAGGAAGAGGAGGAGGAGGAGGCGCTCCCCTATTATAACTACTACTCTTGAACCTATTACTTGTCTTCCTGATCCGGATCTCACCACATTAAATATTAATAGACTTTATAGTTGGCAGCTTCTTCAAAGATTGCATCAAGATTTTTGGAAAAGGTGGCATTCTGATTACCTCAATACCCTACAGCAGAGACACCGGTGGACTACTAACAACACCGATCCAAAAATTGGTTCTCTAGTTTTAATAAAAAACGAGCTGACTCCTCCTCTCTCGTGGAAGCTTGGTAGGATTGCGGAGCTTCATCCAGGGCGAGATGGCACTTCGCGAGTGGCCACTGTGCGCACTACACAGGGTGTATTTAAGAGGCCACTGGTTAAGTTGTGTCCCTTGCCGTTGGACTCGGATTAGGTAAAATACTTCGGTATTTTAGGTGGGCGGTATGTTCACGCCGCATACTTGTTTGTATTAGTTCAAATTATTAGAATTCATTCAATTTATTTTAGTTTATTAAACATTGGGACATTTATCATTCTCAGATTATTTTTCATTTCTATTTTTCTATACTTATTGTTAGGCTATTAATCTTAATTAATTAATCTTTAATTATTATTCTTAAATACTACTAACTAAGACTAAATTTAAGTGCTATATATATAAACACTCTTTTCGTCAATATATGTATATTCTCTTATATTGTTCTGCGTGATTCGCCCCAAGCAAAGGTCAAGGATGACGCTCTCAAAATCAGTGCAAATCGATCGTTCGTACTATCGGCAGTAAAAAACCTCGTTCTGCCGCTGCCGGTACGTAAAACTCCAGAACTCGCTCGTGTTCTCATTCAAGATTAGTACCTAATTGTGCATCTAAGTACTATATATGTCGGCCGACAGAAGACAACCAGGTGCCATGCATTAAGTCTACTACACACAAGAAAACACTGGCAAGGATCCCAAAGGAGACTGGAGCTAGTGGTTCGTATAAATTAATATATACAGGTCCTTCGATTTTCTCATCTCTTTCATTAGATACGTACAAAACAACGATGAATATAGATATTTCATAAGACGGCTGATCAGTAACTGTTCGGTGAAAAAGTCATAAAAAGAGTTTTGGATACATTAAGACTAAAGGTTTTTACTTAACCAACCATGCATTAAAATGATTCCATCTTCAGCTTTTTTATAAACCTTTGGCCACGTTATTCAGTACTCTGCCGATATTGTTAATATAAATTAAAAATAGAACAGGTCCAAGGACTGTGCTCAGTGGAACACCTGATTTTATAATTTCGGAAAAACTAAATGAATTGTTTATTTTAGTTATTTGTTCACGGTTTGATAAATAGTTTTGTAATAAAGTTAAAGGTCCATCTCTGATGCCAATTTCTTCTAATCTTCTCAACAAAATTTTATGTGAAACTGAATCGAAAGCTTTTTGAAGATCGAGAAAAATGGCTAAACTTTTTTTGTTACTTTGGAAATTGGTATTTATATCGTTAATAAATTTAAATACTGCATCTTCTGTACCTTTGTTGTTCCTAAATCCAAATTGGTTAAGATAAAATAGTTTGTGTTTCTCCAAAAATTGGACCAATCTCTGCTTTAAGCACTTCTCAAATAATTTAGAAAAATTGTTAATAACCGAAATTGGTCTGTAGTTATTGGGTTGTGTTCTATCTCTGCCTTTAAAAATTGGTGATACTAAAGAGATTTTCGAATCTCTAGGTAAATTGTATTATGAAGAACAAAGATTTATTATATGCGTTAATGACTTTAAAATATGGATGTGTATGGTTTTTATTATTTCAGAAGTTATTTGTTGGACTGAACCTATATTCATAGTCATTATATATAAAAATAATTAGAATTACGGAAAAAGTGTGAGTATGTTTCATTTTGAAGATCGTCGTTTGTTGATATCTTCTTAACCGTATTGTCGTCAATTTTGACAAATATATTTCCAAACCTTGTAAAAATTAGTTTTTTGTCGTATTTTTTCATGACTTCTTTGTATAGAACCAGTTTATTTTTATTTAATTCTTCAGTAACACCGAGTCTTGTTCCCTTTAATTTGGATGTATTTTTTAACACACAGAGTTTGTTTTGGTATTGTTCAAATTTCACTATTACGGGTCGAGATTTTCCTTTATTAAACCGATGCGACAGTTGAAAAAGGTCGTGCGCACGTCCGAAACGTCCTGCAGACAATATGAAGTTTATGTAACCCACTCGTAAGTTGTCTCTTTGAAGCACATTCACGAGAACAAAACCGTACTATATATATATATATATATATATATATATATATATATATATATATATATATTTTATATATTTTATAATGCAAAATTTTATATTTTGACAAGTTTGATACATGCAAACACTTTAGATCTTTAGATCAACATCCCTGGAAAACTAATTTAATATTTTGCTACAGTACACATATTAAAATTAAAGGTTATAGTTTTATTAAGAAGCTATTTTTTAAGTTTATATGTATTTTGGAAGTTAAAAGCGCTACATTATAAGAGGGTTCATTATATTCAATACCTATTATTTATAATTATGGCATTTCCGGGTAAACCGGAATATGATGTCAACTAATAGATTTTGAAAAGTTAAAACAAAGAAGTGCAAGTCTGTTCATTGCAAGTTCAACCGTTTGGCCCTTAGATGGCTCTAAATGGCCTAAAATAAAAATTTTGAGACGCCATTTTCTCGAAAACAGTTAAATTTAGATATACGATATATAACATAAAAGTAACAATATAGGGTGTAGTCTTGCCCACCTTCACACGTGCCACCAGGATGATAGGAATCCTCCTCTACTGCCCCACAGTTTGTACAGCGAGGGTCGACCGCTAACCCGAGCTTGTGCATCCTTGGCATCAACCAAGTTGCCTTAGATCCGCATGGGTTGGGTAGCATTTATTTTGCGTGTCTGCAGTAGTTCGTCCTTGACCAGTTCTCCTTTGTTCTTCCAGTCTCATCTATTTAAGATCTGCGAGCAGCATTGTTAACTTATACACAGGCAGGGTTCTGGGCCCGAGAATTGGAGCGTCGATCCACTTCTGGCGAACTCATCCGCTTTCTCGACCTTCGTCACCACTATGCCCAGGGACCCATTTTAATCTCACCACATTTGTCGTTACTAGATCACATAGTGCATCTCTGCATTCCTGGACTAGAGCTGAGCTTATCCTGGGCTTACCGATCGCTTTAAGGGCCGCCTGACTGTCTGAGTGAATGCGGATTTCATTCTCCGCTCCCAGCCTGACTTCCTCTTTTGTTGCAACCTACAACATAGCACAGACTTCAGCCTGAAAAAACAGTTGTATGTTTTCCCAGTGGAAAGGCCTCTAATACACCATTTTCCGACCGATATATTCCGCCGCCGGCTGACCCGGAACTGGCTCCGTCCACGAGCTGTCTGTATACCAAGATTGAACGTCAGCTGGATGAGGTGTCCTATTCTCCTTCCATTGATCTTTTGTTTGAATTTCAATTTCAAAAGGCCTAGTAAGCCTAAGACTACTGTCTAGAAGAATCGCCCTCGTGGACAGTCGTCCACCCTTTTGCACGAGGCCATGACTTTCTTCTTGATCCATATGGGAAGCTCAAGAGAACGTTGATCGAGGCGCTTGGTGTAGTCCTCATTGCTTCAGCAATCCCTAAGTAGGCAAGTCTTCAAGGTCTGGCCAGTTTCTGACAATATAGACAATTGATCTCCTGCTTCAGGGGCAGAGGTCTCTGGTACAGGGTTGGTAATCTTCAAATTCATAAGATGAAATAGATATATGATTTTGGTTGGGCACGGATGTAGCATTAACCAAGTTTCAACAAGCATTTACAAATGTCTGAAGGTTGTAGATAATGTAAAATATTCACTAAACTCGTTTTTCGAACTTGCATTGTCATTTTTTCGATTTCACAGTGTTTCTAATGGGAACTATTATTCTGTCTCCAATCATTTTCAAATGTAAACTGAGTTTATCCACTTCTAAAAATTTGATTTTTTTTCCATTTTAGCTTCCTGATAATTTGAGATAACATATTTGAAGTGTTCATACATTTAGTTACATTCCCAAATGACATCTACTATTATTGGTACCAAATACATTTTAGAAAGTACTTAAAGTAAATTTAATCGAAGTTAAACTATTGAAATATCCCAGTTAAATTAAATATTTTCTATAAATAAATTCGGCAAATTCAAATTCTAATCATAAGACTAATACGTTAACAGAAACTAATGGTTGTTTGCAGTGTAAACTGATTGCCTTAAAATAAGTGTTTTTCATTTGTTTTGACTAGTAAATTCGCACAGCTTATCAATGTTTGTGAATTTCTCAGGATCTTGATATATTTTTTTATTCCAGGCTAGACAGACATTAGAAGTAGAATATAATACTTTATTAAGAACGGCCAGTGACAGGCGGCCAGAAGACATACGGTCTTGATATGGATGGGCGGTAGGTTTACCGAATTAAATATTTATTTTCAAAGAAATTGAAAAGACACCCCCTTGACCATGTAGTGTTCCGCTGCTGCTCAGAGTGTGTAAAGCAGCTTGTGTGCTACCTCCCTAATTGTTGATGATAATAATACTGCAGGTTTGTGAACTTGTTAGATGCTGGGACGTCTGGTAGATATGATTCTGGTTATCTAATGATTTTGCACTCATTTAGATATTATAGGCATATATTTGCATAATATGCTTCTATTAAAACAGGAATTCAGTAAGTTTATTTTTTATACAAAACAAGAAAAACCAACAAACGTGTTTTATACTAATGAAATAATGTCGACTTTTTGCCATTTTAGAAACAACTTTATAGTAATACCTGTCCTAAAAGAAACGAAAATCAAGTTAAACGGCATAGAAGGTGAATGGTAATTTATTTAATGTCTTAAACTGTTCTTATAACTTTTTAACCAGTGCAAGCAACATCAGGTAAATTAATGCTGATAATACAGTTTATTGACCTAAATTGTATGTTTTATGTGTTTATTTGATGTTGTCCCATTCTGAAATGTATGCCTATAGTTTCTAAGCATTAGGAATATTGTATGTAAGTACGACTATGAGCTTTAACCCGAGAACAAATACTTGTGACGTAAAAACTTATAGTATTATGTATCTAATTGTATAATGAAAATAGTTTAAATCTCAGGGAAAGTCACTGTAAGGGAATCTGTAAGTTTATCATTAAAGATAATAACATTCACTACCATAAAAAAGATTGTATACCTAGATTATGCGTAAACAGAAATTAGTTTAAAGATCGTTTAAAAATATTGTAGTTCAAGAAATCATGGGATTAAACCGTGTGAAATCGAAATTATTATCCATCGTTTTTCGTTGTACGAGGCATATTCAGATCTGAACACTGAATAGTAATTCTAATTTAACATGGTCTAGTCTCAAGAACTTAATAGAGCAGAAAAGTTGTGACGTCATTTTTTAGGTTGGTACTACTGGTCTGTTTCCAAACAAATATTTGCTAATTAAAAATGTTTAATGAGTTTCCCATATAAACTGTGAAAATAAAGAGTAAAAGGTAACACAACAAAAATACGAACGCGCAATAAAAATGATATAATTTATATGATTACCTACTAATTTATTACAAGTGAGGTTATGAAAATCCATTCATGCGTACCATTTTGTTAAGACTTATACACAAGTTGGTAAATTGTTTACCAACTCATTTGAACTTAACAAAAAAGATATATTTACATTTCATACGCCAAAGAAACAGGCCTAAAGGTATGGATTGTATATCAGTATTTACACATTTTTTACAAGGAATGCATGTAAATAAGAAGCTGCCACAACCTTACATACATTAAAGTAGAAATAATTTAAATTATACCACTGTTATTGTCCGTTTCTATTTTTTGTATGTTCACTTTTACTATTTATTTTCACAGTTTATGGTAGAAACTCACTAAATCTTGGTTTGTCTATTGACCCGCGGTGAAAACTTTCGATATATATTAGTTTCTCCCGGGATAACGAATATCATTTGATTAAAATTAATTAATTAATTACGTTGTCTCATCTTATTAAATTCTAGAGTTTCCCTTTATCTCGATTTGTGTTAAAAATATAAAAAGCTTAAATACAAAACTTACTTGCCATGTTTTAGATTATATACTTAATTAATTTTACAGTGTCGCTTAAACAAAAGTTATAACCTATTCATATGTATTTTTAAATGGATCGGGATTGCTTTTAACAAGTTAATTATAATTCATTATTTCTCCATCTCAAACCGTTTTCTCTTTTGCCAAAAGGTCTTTTATCGTTTTCTTCTTAGCAGTGAGATCACTAACTTGAGGTAAGGGGTATGTTACATTAAATATACATGAACTTCTGTGCCTAATTCCATTTAAAAATACATAGTGTTTGTATACTATGTATTTGCAGAAATATTTTTTTGGCATAAAACCAGACCTGTTTTATTTTAAACATTTTGATTGTAAACACTTTTGTTTTAAACATAATCCTCGTGTTGGAGTTAAAAATTGTTTAAAACAAAAAAGTTTTTAAACTAAAAAAATACATTTATTTCAACTGTGCTAGGAAGTTTAGAATTTCCGTAAACACAAACCATAATAAAGGGGAAGAGTCATAATTTAATAAGTCCCGTACATTGTGTTGATGCAGTTTATTATGAAGACTCACTAGTTTAAATGGATGTTACCAGCTTTAAAATGAGTCGTTTTGATATTATACTTAACTACGTATTTTTATTTGAGCTAGTGCTGTTATTTTTTGTTGAATGAATAATTTAGATATATACAACAGAGCTGTCACAAGTCAATTTGAAAAAGAATTAAAGTCACAAGTCATTCGAAAAATAAAAATATTTAAGTTTTCAATCAAGTTTTTCTTTAAATGATAGTTAAGTTTTATTTCAAGTTTTCTCGTTTTTAGGGTTCAAATCAAAAATCATATCGAATAATATATTAATATTATATTCTGACAGTATTGTCACATAAAAGGCCTCATCTTGTGTCACATAAAATCAAGTGATATAGATATCCCGTCGATGTCTGGCAGGATGGAAAAGCTAGTCGCTAGAATCGGAATTTTAACAGTTCTATCACTTTTAAATTTTAAAAATATATTACAAAAATACTGTCGAATACCTTAAACCGCTTAAAAAGACAATTATCAAAAGTTTTTTTTTTATTAAAAACAATAGAAATTCCACTAAAATTATTTTGATAGTATAAGATTAGATTTTCATTTGAAATTTTCAGATATCTTATCTATTACCGAAACTCCCAAATAGATATTTTAAATCAATTAAGAGTTACATTAGGATCAATTCTGACAGCTGTCAAATTATAATTTCCAAAAAAAAAAAAAAGAAACAAAGATCGTATCTATAACCAAAAATATTAGGTTGATAACTAAAACAATTCAAAAGTATCAGTAGAAGAAAATGTTGACAACTGCAATTTCTTTTAAGTCATTGATATTTTAAAGCATGTAAATTTCAACAACGAAAATATCTATCGAATTGCCTTGTTGCGACGTATATAAAACTAGCATAAGAAACCATAAAACATACTAAAACCAGCAACAATTTATATAAGTAGCCCTTATACCCAAAATGCATTTATTCCGATGACATGTCTGACATGGCTTCTTTATTATTTATGTATTATAATTACATTCATGTGGTAGACAAAATTAGGCTTCAAATACTTGCTAAAACGTTACAGAATAAGATTAGGATATGTAAAATGTATCCTAATTTTTGATCTACCTAATTTTTTCAAACCCTTAAAGCATTTGTCGAGATATTTGCAAATTTCTGTGCCAAGGTCGAGTTATTTATAAAGTCCAACTGGTCAAGATATCTTTTCTAATGTCGCGTCGCCAAGGGAGAAAATTATGCAGAAATGTAAAACTATGTCTTGTAGCAAAAAAAGGGGCTTTGGATATGTCTAGTAGTTTTTGTCCCAGGAGGTACCGATAAGCTGATACTAAAGCTTAAAGCCGAGCAATAAATGCCCATGTACGCTACGTTCCTAAATTCCTCAACGTTCAGCTTAGCCACAGATCGGACTGAATTTTACGCCAGTCTCTAGGGGAATTGTAAACGTTTATTCGTTAAATTTACCTGATTCACCTAAAATCATCCGTTCAGATGCTACAGGGACGAACGTAAAATACATCGAAAACATGACAAAAAAATTAAATTTTATTTTAAATATCTCGCCCTGTGTAAGCCGGAGCGTAATTCTGGGACGTGGTTTTTCAACCGCGCGAAAAAAATGCACCACCTCAAAATCGAGGTTTCAAAAAGAGTTACCCTGTTTTTGAGTTTATTAGTAGTTTGGAGAAAAAACCTTAGTGTGGGGAGTATTTGACAGTAGTATTAATATAGATAGAAGAGATCTAATAAAACTGTCAAATCGACAGGTGACAGGTTCATACAGGCAATCTCAATCCGAAAGACAAAACAAACGCCTTATCGCCTCGTTACACTGCCGTGGGCGTATTCTGACTTTTTTCTGTGCCGATTTAAAAATCTTAAAAAAATGGAATAAGTCATAAGAACGTAGAAGTCTTAAGTCAGGTTTTAATAAATTATTAAAAAACAACTGAAGCATAAAATGATTTAAGTAAAAAAAAACTTAAAATATTTTTAACTCTGACAGCTCTGATACTATTTATACAATGTTTACGAAATAATATTGTAGCTATAATAGTAATCAGTCTTTGCTTGGCCTGTTTCTAAAAAAACAAAAGTGAAATGTATGAAGGTTAGTACCATAATCTTTTTTATATCATAGGAAAATTTCTTTACTTGATATTATATTTTATTTTATTATTATTATGGAATATTTGGACTTTAATTTCCATTGTCGTTTCAGTAATATAGAATAAGATCGCATCAATTATAAATTTTGATTGGGTTGACTCAACTACTTAAGCTGCGCCACAAGGAAAATATAGGCAAAACATATTCCGTAAGACCCATGTGGGGTAACTCTTAAATATTTAACACTTAGTAGCTTGGTATTAAGATAACAAAATTTAAAATTCCGTACTATCGATCTGAATTACTGCCAGCCTCTTTATGGAAACCCTCATTTATAAAAAGATTGCCTATACGTTTCTGTTGATCTTTTGCTAGCTTAATGTAGCATTATAAAATTAAATTTCTTGTTTTAGAAAGGTTATCTTCACTTTCAAAAACAAATATCTATGTATGTTAAAATTATTATTAAACACATAAGCAAACAAAAAAACATATATCCTTAAAATGACTTTCTCATAAATAACCATATGGTATTACCTAACAGGTTATATTTCAAAATAGTATTCAATATACACATGTTATAACTCATAATTTCGTTTTTATCTCGTGTAACATAAGTTGTCATAGTATTATTATTTTTAAGGCGTGCATTTATTTGTCGTTCTGCACTGTTAAAATGGTCCTGTCTTCTAGGGGCAAACATTTTCTTGAATATTATGTATAGTTTTCCAAGCTAAACCAAATTTAGTTATGATGTATATTAAGTAAAAAATATGTAAAAATATATGTTTTAATTTATTTTTCTGTTTTTCTTTATAAAATTATTAGGATAAATTTCCCGCCGAATGTAACTACTTACGTAATACTACTAAATACCCCTTAAAATTGTATTTTATTTAAAAGGGATTTTTATTGGTAGATGTTATGATTTTAACTCTGCTAATTACGCGAACTTATTTAACAGGTCAGAAACTTCGATTATATAATATTACATGGCTTCGTTGGTAACCATCATTCTAATCTAATTGTGGTGTATGATGTGTGTAAGTCAAACATCCCCTGAATGTTTGTTTAAACTTGTTATTATGATAAAATGTCATAGACTATACAAAAATACGTTTATTTATTTAAAAACTCCAACGTTCTATGACAATTCATTAATTTTCTAAAATTAGTCTTTCGCCAATATCTAAAACGGACAATTACTAAATAAAACAAAATTTGTATATATACTTTTACATTTAGTGGTATACTATACTACTATTAATATCTAGTTGTACCTTTCACGTAAAAATTATATTTACAGCGGATTTCTTCGTGATAAGTGTAATATTACATTCACGAAAACAATAATAACGGCCATATAATACATTTTCTGACGGTGTTTTAGCAAAAATTAAATTGTTTTTGTTAATTTCGGTTTATTTTGTCAGTTTAGGATTAGATCAGTGTATTTTTATCTAAATTTCTCAGTGTTTTCTTTTTATCAATGTTTTATATTTTTCTGTTTTTTTTAATAATATACTGATTAATTTTAGATTTGACAAACAATATAACTTGCTTAGTTTTTTAGATGCAATTCTCTGAATTTTTTAATCTGTTAATATTTCTTCCAAAATTTTCATTTCTTCGGCTGTTACTCGTACCCTATTTTACCCCTGGATTGATCTTTGTTCCTCGTAATATGAGAGAACATTCAAAATTATATTTTTAAACTTGTGCTGAAGGATCTGGGTCGAAGTCTATTGAGAATGTGTTATAAGTTGAATTGGATGTGTTCTCAATAAATATTAAAACATAATATAATATTATATTTTAGTTTAATTATTACATACATCATTTTACCATTGATATTTATTAATTTGCATGATTTGACGTTTTATAACTAACACCTTAGTATTATTCGGTAATTACGTTCAGTTTTCTAATAACTATTTGTCTTATGCAGTGAAATATAATTAAACAGAAAGGAAATTTTTCTTTCCAGAACTGTATTAGCGATGGAACATATTTCTAACGTTAAATGATTACCGTATATATACATTACTTAAATATATTTTCCAAGATCCTTATTGCAAAAAACTAACCTGTTAGTGTGCGATATTTTAACAGTGGATGCTGGAAGCCTATAACTCAGAATGGTCCAGTCAATAAACATTAACAAATTAGTCTTTAATAGGATTACAGACTGATATAAAACCGAAATTAGAAACTAGTTAATAAATGCAAGCACAACATAGTATGAAAGCTTCATCATCTGGAGTTGCCAGATCTTCACATACAGAGTGTCTTAGACCAGTGGATAGTCTCTCTGATGTAAGGAAACCAAGCAAAAATATTCAGTAATTTTGACGTACTTAAAGCTGTTTAAATAAGTAGTGATGTAGTAATATGAGGGACTTATAATAACGTAAAGAATCAATAAGTAGCATACTTATAGACCGGGAATGAACTATATAAGTTTACATGTAAAAAATAATGCAATTGATTTTTTTGTAAAATGTGCTAAAAACACATTTCTATTTATATTTGTTCAAAGTTTTGGTTTGTGGTCAATACATGTTTTTTTTTCTAAGTTAAATATTTTAGGGGAATATATTAATTTTTTAATTGGCATCTAGCTTTACATGTTTCGGAATAAGTCTGCCTAATAAGTATAGAGAAATTGTAGTTAAAAATCTTGAACATTCAAAGATCATCCAGTTGCCATAATAACAAAATTTTGAAATTCTGGAATTCATAAAAACAGCTTTACGAATATACAAGGTGATTTCCTTTATTACCAAAAAAGCATTCTTTCCTCGGATAGTACAGCATGCCGATGTTTTATATGTTGGCTTTATTATATATGATCTTACATTTTGCAGCACTTTAGTAAAAATGTCATATATTCTTTAAAAAATGCTAATCATCAAGACTTTATTAGCTTTAAAAAAAACTTGAATCTGCATGTTGGGGTCTGTTCTTTAATCACTTAGTGTCGTTGTGGTTTCTCTAATAAATACTGAAATTAGTGATAATTGTTTCTTTGTTAACGACATGATCCGCAAAAACTTGAACCGAATATCTCAGTCGGAGAACTGTTTAGGAGATCATTGTAAATAGCAAACTAGCATTATTTTTTATTGGTCTTTTTGCATTGAGGAGATTGTCCACCCATTCTGGGACACACTATATCCAAACGCCCATCTTATTAAATTATACACAATTTTATGTTCTGCTGTGGTATTGTTGCAAGCCTTGATTAATGGTCGTTTTAACTATAAAAAAATCGAAGTAAGAATATTAAGTGTAAATTTTCTATTTTATATATATGCTAACTGATCTAATTTTTAGATTAGAAACGAGAGTTACATTATTTCCAGAATGGAATTCCAACTCATAGTTGAAAATTCAATTATAATAAAATTTATAATATTTAATATTATTTACAAAGATCGTAAAAAGAGCATTTTCTGTAACACTGGATTTTTTCCTTATTCTCAAGCGTAGGATCTACCCTGGGTGCTATACTGTTTATTCGGGAATTTGATGTAGACTGGCAGAACATTAATTCTCCATTTAGAAAAGTTTGAGTTTTCAATAATTAGTTTGAAGTTGGAACTTCATAAAATTCATACTATATCAAGAAATAACCTTTTCTGTAACTAGCGTCTTGTCTTTTGACACAACAAGCCATGTTATATTATAATTAAAGTTCGTTTCTTAATATTTTCACGACGTTTAGTAGGGGTTTTACTTTTGCCTTAATAACACCTTATCATTCCGTATTTTTGTTACAGTTTTAATAAGTTTGGCAGATTAAAATACAAACATTTTCTTTTAGTAGAAGATAAATGACGTTTAACCAAATATATATAATGTCATGTTGAGGAGAATATTTAGAGGGATACTCACTGAAATTTCCCTTGTAAGTTATAACGATTAACCCAAAATACACTGCCTTATTATATGTAACTCTCTCCTTTATCGCGTGACATTTATATAATGTTCTCGGCTTAAGATTTACGTACCAAATGTATTTTTAATCTAATATCATTATTTTGTTTCTTATAAACTATGCTCTCTTTTAAAATGTTCGTTATTTCTCTCCTGATGTACAGTGTCCGTCACATTATATATATATATATATATATATATATATATATATATATATATATATATATATATATAAAAGAATGGTTATGACTCACCTCTAAATCTTTTGGACATAAAGCCCTTGCTCTGAAATAATTTCTGAATTGTTTATTATACATGATATTAATTAACAGAGATATTGTTATTTATGTGCTAGAATATTTAAATTTTCAGCATATATCCAGTTCCGCCAGAATTAAGGCAAAACATTTCACTAGTATTTTAGTGTTTACCACTAGACAAATGATGACAAAAATCCAACATGGGACAGTTCCTCTGATAATTCTTCGCCATGGAATACTTAATGTAGTGGCAAAACTATCAGCAAAAGTCTTATTATTTTTTGAAGTTTTGGCGAAAAGTATTTATATTTTGCACGGTCAGGTAATTTAACTTTTACTGAGTTTGATGTCATTTGTAAGTGTTTACTTACCGATCACGCGTAACTATCAACATCAATTTTTATTAAATACAAAATTGAAATTACAATTTAAACAATTATTAAAATATATTGGAGCAATAGAATTAGAGTTTAAAACAACTTTCTTTTCTGTTGATGGAATAGTTAGAATTGTACTAAGCCTCTGGGCTGTGTTTTGTCGCCGTAGAATTTCCTCGAGATCTTCCATGTAAAATCTTGTTTGAAAATTGATTTTTATTTTCCACCGAGTCTTCGATGTATCCCTCAACAACAGAGAACGAACGCCATCCACCGTGCCTTTTAAACTTCTTCTGAATGCGTGTCTGGTATAAGTTGAGAGATCCGACAAATTTTAACACTGTGCAATTTTACTGGGCCAACTTACTGAGGTATTTTGGCCCTCTACCTGATTCGTGACCTTCCCATCTTTCATTACCGAGAATAAATGTTTGGGTCGTAGTGCTATAAATTTCCAAATAATTAAATGTTTGGTTTCCTATAATATTTACTATAATAAACGCATCTTGATCTCAATATCATTTATTGTCATATATAATTCTTCCCTTCTGCTAATCTAAATATCAATCGTACTTTTATATTTAAATAGACTTCATCAGGAAAATTATTTAGAAACTTGGAACATGTATTCTCTTGAGAAAAGCAATTAACGTTGCATATTTCCAAATATCAACAGCTTTATTCAAAAATATGGTGGCTTTAAGCATAGAGTATTCAGCCTATAAACTTTCTGATGACTTTAGGGTTTCA
Organism: Kuschelorhynchus macadamiae; assembly: GCA_030620095.1. Taxonomy (NCBI): domain Eukaryota; kingdom Metazoa; phylum Arthropoda; class Insecta; order Coleoptera; family Curculionidae; genus Kuschelorhynchus; species Kuschelorhynchus macadamiae. The sequence continues at coordinate 20,798 of JAUTXW010003959.1, forward strand.
CTTCTTGAAGCAAAACAGGCTAGCATTACCTTTTCTGTGATATTTTCCAAATTTTTCTTGTTCCACCACGCTGAGAAAAGCTTGAAAGTTTTCTCACATCTATATTTGGGCTTCTCGAGAATTATGGCTGAAGATCCTACTTGCGATGCATTTTCTGTTATTTTATGTACTTCTAGAATATTAAGTTAGCGCAGATAACCTTCATTTTGTATAAATTATTTATTTTAATTTAGCAAATTTTTCGCGCGCTTTAAGTTAGGTTAGGCTTTGTTTCATTTACGTATCATAATATATTCAGTCCAGAGGCGTACGTCTGGCCGACGAAGATTTTGTTTGTATCCCTTGGGTATTTTTGAATAAAGTTTTTTTTGTCGTGATACTGGGAGCCCCGAAGGAGCGGGAGGGGCATTCACCCCCCGTGCCCCCTACCCACCGTACGAGATGTGTATTCCGAAAAACAATAAATTCTAGCTATTTTTTTATAAGACTCGCCAGTTTAAATTTCCTAACTTACTTCAAATTACTAAAAGATGTGTATGTTTCAGAAGACTTAAATGTTGTTTTTTTATTATATTTTTAAAAATACATTAACCAGCACCTTTGTTATAATTTACCGTCTTTTCATTACATGTTGTTCCGTTTCTCTCCATGCTAGCTTATGCCAAATCATAATATTCCCTCTATAAAAATTTAAGATTTTTATAGTGTAAAATTGATTAAAATCCCTGTGTGAATAGTTGAGTGTCGCAACAAAGTCAGTATTATCCTATGTATTGTATAGTGAGGAAAATAAATTATTATGTAGAAGTAATTTTTTTTCAGAATATTTTTACGAGATCATTTGTAATTGCAATTAGAATAAATAAGTGAAATCGTTAGAATATAGCAATATTTTCAAGCATTCTTGTGAAAATTATAAAACCGAAGTAAGGGTTATGTGGTTAGATATGCTTGACTAAAATTAAGTAACCTAACCAATGCACAATATTTTTTAGGTACCGTTTTCAAAAACAGATTTGAAAGTAAATGGTTAAAATAAAATTGTATTGCGTACATGTCCAAAGAGAACGCAGATTCTCAGAGATTAGAAAATAGTTAGTTTAATCAGTATAATAAATGAGTGCTAATTAGTATTTGTAGGTGCTTGTATCGTTAAACCTTCCGATTTGTACATAATTCCTCTTTCATTATAGCGCACAGATTCAAAAAAATCGTATTTATGTTTCCACGTTTCTTTTTTAAGGGTGTGCCTAGATTCTTTATCTTCTTAATTAGTTATTTTTGGGTTTTTTATGTCATCTGTTGCCCGTTGGTTGATTAAGAATGCCAGTTCTTCATTTTCAACTGATCTCGAAGAGTTTCTCTTTAATTGGTACATTGGCTTGATGGTAGTTTTATAAACTTGATCTGGATTTCTATATATTATACCAAATTTTTGTATAACCTACAAATTACGAGTATGTTTCTGTGTTGTAGTACGAACCTCCTGTTGAAGATTTTCTAAATTTGATATTTCTACTGAATCGTCCCGTTTCTGTAGGGGCATGACGTTTGAGAGATTCATTTTCTCTTTAGCTTACCCTTATCACTTTAAGTTTTAAAATGCTTTCAGTGGCATCATTCTTTAAGCTTATCGGAAGGGTAGTTCACTTTCAGTTACCATTGATTAATACTCTGTAAAGGTTAACAAGAAGTGCAATTTGTTATTCTATAACCTAAATAATTATTACTTAAATTGTTTTTAAAGGGGAGAAAATGTCAACTTTTAAACTAAAAATCATTGATATTGGAAATGTTCTATTAAACATGATAAATTTGACATGAGTTAGCACTACATATAAAAAATATATATTTTTGTTAACTTTTGTCTTGTTAAAAATGGATGAATTATTTTTTGAGGGCCTTTTTTACAGGGCATATAAATATCCAGTTTTCTTTAATATGTATACTAAAAGTTTCAAGAAAATGAGAAAATATCATTCCTACAAAAAGAAAATGTTTAATTTGATTGATTTGATATGTGTTCTATATGTTTCAAAAATTAGCCTATTAGTACTACAGTCTATTAAGTTAGTAACTTGGGGAAATTTTGACATTATCAATCTAGTTCTTAGAAGACTGATAGAATAAAAACATATTTATTACTACTTCATTTCAATTATTAAAATTGTATATATTTAAAATGTACCTTCTATATTTAAAATGTATTTGCCTTTAGCAATATAGCCGCTGTTTTATGTCGGGGCAAGTCTTATAACATTTTTAGTTATAATTTAATATTGCTATTATTTTAGTGATATAAAAAATTGTTAGAACAATTTTTTTTGGAGTGTCAGAATTTACAAAAAATAAGGAAAATGTAATTGATCTTCAGCAAGTTGTCAGCTTTGCTATTTCAAACAAAACAACCTGTGTATATATTTCTTATTAAAGAAAATATAACCTAGCTTTTGCCGGATTGGCTTAAGCAAATAAAACACCAGTCCCTTTTTTGTATTACATTAAAATATCATTCTAGGTATAGCGTTTCTTCTATATTTTCAAATAAGATTTGATGACGTTACTTTAGGTGTTTTCATTTATTTGTTTAGAGTTTATATTTGTGTTCTATTCCAACTTTAACAAGACATAATTTTCTTGCCTTTTTGGTTTATTTAATAGAAAGTCGTTATTCAGTGGTCCACCAATGATTCAAATGTATGTCTTAACAAAACAAATGTATATACAAAAAAATTTAACATGAAAATTCGAATAAGAAGACAGATCGTATAATCCATTATATAATAACGCCGGTTAAGTTATATACAGTTGCAATTATATTTTATAGTCTTATTATTAATAGGGTGCGATATAAGATTGGTTAAAGAGATGTGCCATGTATTATTAAGTGTAGGAGAATACTCTATATTTTTAAATATTTTTTTTTATAAATTTAAAAGTAAAGTCCACCGTTTATTGCCTTTAATATAAAATTTTCAACAGATCTTCGTATTTTCCTTTGTTTCGGTTTTTCTAACCGACCAATTTTTTTTCTTGTTTATGTAGTATTAGATAACTTTATGCAGTTGCAAAATAAACAACACTAGAAACTAAATCTAAACAAGTTAGTGCATTAGACATGCTCATAATTAAAGCTAGGGTAATTTTCTCTGTTATAAATCGTTGCTCGTTTTTTACTGAGCTTTAAACAGTTAACATTAATCTTTTCATTCAGTTAATTTACTTCATGTCATTGCCTATTAAAATTAAATGGCGGCTATACGCACAATAATTAAGACCAAACTTTTCCCAAGCTACCGCGAATCATTACAGTATCATTTACCGTAAATAGTTAGTCCAGATACCATTTATTATATAAGCTTCCAGTGGTGGTTAATTTATTAATGGTAAATGAAAATAACAATCTAGTTACTTCTGTGTATAGACAATTTTTATTTAAGATATTTAATGTATCCGATCCATTGCATTTATGATTTTATAAATTAACTCCATATAAATATGAATATGTATATTACATATAGGGGCAAAATATTTTAGTTCTGGCTACATTTACTAAGATCTGAAAGTTCGCCGTTTGACACTTTATCAAGAGACATTCTTGGTGCTGTCATTAAACATGGACACGACAATTTTTGTGTGAATTGCTTTTTTATATTTGTTTTTTTTTAATTCAATTCAAGGCTAATTAAATATACTTCGTTCAGAGAAAGCACAACCTGAATCATATGTCTGTCTGTCTAATAGTCCGTATACAATTTTAAACATATATGACCGCCCATTTCTTCAAAGAAAATATATTATGGTGTTATTAAACGAATTCTTCTTCTTGTAAATTAAAAAATCTATTCCAGTTGAGTTGAAAAACAAAGAACAGGTTGTTTTAAGGAAGAACACATTTTTTTGGAAAGCTTTTATATTCCTGTCAAGTTGCAAAAACTATTGTCAAAGGCATTTTCTATTAACAGAACAGATCATGCAAATCGTGCATTTGTGTACCTAAAGTTTCTTCACTTATTATTGATAGAACTTTTTTTTTCATGAATGTAAGACAGTATCACATTTTGTGTGTGATTACCCTGCTATCTTACTACTTAGGGAATTTATTCTGGAAACAACAGCAAAAATATCTTAGGTTAAAAGGTTTTAACCATTTTTGCGTACCTACGTTCTCAAGTCTTCTCTTCTTCCTTTGTTGGAACGCAATTGGTATCAAAAATAACAAAGCAATTAACATTTTCAGAATTTAGAATACCAAATTATGGGAACGTCTTTACTGACGTCCTCAGTGCCTCTCGGCAGATTGTTATAGTTTGGGTAACGTGTAAGCAGTGTGCAGAATTTGGCACTAGTAGCCAGCACTGAAATAGTTGTGTCCAGAACATGCAGTAGAACAGGGTTTTGGTTTGATATAATATACCTACATTTATGGTATCAGTCGTAAATTTTACAATATATATTTCATATAGTTATAAAACTTGTTTAACATTTTTAATTACCAAATACGTGCTGATAGATAATATTAATATAATATGCTTGCATTGTGTAAGATGCTTACTTTTAAATTGATTCTGACTAGAAAAAGATAATCCCTTTAATAATGTTTGGATAATAACTAGTTTGATATTTTTCGAATACCGTATTTAACTTATCCATCAAAAAAACAAACCTATACTTACTATTTGAAGCTAACATTTCACCCATCTTTACTTGCATGACTATATGTATAATATAACTATACACTGAGACAGTTATTTCCTTTAAATAATTACTTCTAGTTCTAAGCACCCAGTCATTAGTGGTAAAGTTTTTGTATATATTACGCGGATAAATATAAAGAATATGTTTAATATTTTATACTGTGTATTATATTTTTACTTGTTAATTGTATTTGTTTTTAAATATACATGATGCTTATAATATTGTTGTTGAGTATACATATATAAAATCTCGGTAAATAGTTTTTAGAACAATTGGAAATGATTGTCATCAACTGTATATGATAATTATAGTGTTATTTTATGTATATATTACGTAAATATAACGAACAACCAAAGTAATTTCTGGTTTTCTTACTCCCTAAAATCCTTTGCTCGTCCCGTCGTTGTTTTAAAAAATGAATTAAAAAATGTCGAACAATCAGCTGAAATTATACGTTTATGAGCCCATCATTCCTAAATGCAGGTAGTATCGAAAATATCGTAAGTAACTTGTCTTTCTTACTCTAAAATATCCTTTGCACTTTCCTTGAAAATTTTAATAAATAATGAATTAAAAAGTGTCGAACAATCAGCTGAAATTCTACTTGTAAGTTTCTGACTATAATTTCTAAAAGCAGATAGGAAAGGAAACTTATTATCTATTATCTAATCTATTATAGTTTAATGCATTATCCGTATTTCAGGAAGAAATTGACATCAGAAAGGGAACTTTTCTACGTGTGTAAGATATAAAGTCCCCATCTTGCAGCGAAATTTCGGTTTTGTACTCTCTGAATACTATAATACTACTTGGACAACTGTTTTATTATTTTGAGTAGGTAGTTGGCAGTACCTATTTTTTGTTTCGGAGCGCATTGCCAACCTCATTATAGCTCAGTAATTTCCATTATGTACACTTTTCTTAATAAGTTTTTCGTTTGAATCAGTACCAAATTGACAAAAGAAATTAAATACCTTTTTTTATTCCAAATAAGATTCTGAGAGATTGTCTTTGGTTATTGTGTTGAATCATAGCAGCAACCAAAAGTTCTCTTCTAACATCGTTAGACATTCTAGAGTATTCCAAGATTTGTGAATGAAGCTTAAAATCAGTAAAATAATAATGTGAAGAATAAAAAATAGTAAACCTTATAACAAAATATAGAATTAAACCACAAGTGTTGTCAGAAAATCATCCGGCAAAATTTGAAAAATGGCACTGTATAATAAAGCTTAGTTTTGAAAACAAGTACCTCTAAAATGCTTCCTGGGAAACCTGGTGCAGATTAATCAAGCCATATACAGGCTGTTCACTTAAGGGCATTCACTCTATATATCTCGGAAGTCTTTCATGTTAGCGTCTTAAAAAAAATATAAAAAAGGATGAACAACAAATTTCAAAAACTCAAAGAACTAGATATGACTTTTATAATGTCATTGGAAAGCTGAGTTAATTTCCTATCACTTTAGTTCTAAACTTATTCTCATATCACCCTTAATGAGGGTGGGGGGGAGCTGTTGATGAAAGATTTAAATCGCTATATTTTCTGAACTTCTTATCCGAACTGAATGAGCTCAGGCTTATTTAAAAGGAAATTCTGTTGTTTCAGAAATTGGTTACATTGTACTTTTATATATATGATTATCATTCTTTTTGTATTACAGTAATTTCAGTATTACATGCCAGTTCTGCCTGTTGGTAATTGTGTCTCGTAATTTTTGTACCCCCCTGCCCCCTCTTTTAGTGGCGCCCCTGATATTTGAGATTCTGCTGCTGCACAAACATCAGTTAAGAGAAATCTCATTAGTCTAGCAAATGAGCTAAAAAATCAGCCTAACAAGATATGGCAGTTGACCCTAAAAATGCATCGAATTTTCAGTCTTATTTTCCGACGAAGACAAAAATTGTTGTTTTTTTGTTAAGATTATTGGAAAGTCTACAGTTTTTCAATAAATAAAAACAAACTTTTTTGAAAAATGGTATTAAAACTCTTTAGTCGAACTATACTATAAAAACAATAATGTTTTTGAATATTGGGCAGATTATTATTGACATCTTTATTAAATTGTATTTATTTAACAATAATTAAATATTACTTGTTACTTTTGGCTTTCCTCCCTTCACACTTTTTCCAGACTTAGGACTGGTCCAACCTCTGCCAGAACGGTAGTTTGTAGCGTGCTTAGAGCCCAACGGGCCAAAGCATCAACATAACAGTAACGCGAAAACACACGTAAACATCAAAAACAATACTATATCACAAAGAAAACTAAAAATTCTATTCTTCAAAATGTTTTCCATCATTTAGGATGCATCGGTTAGGCTTCGGAGAGTGATGAAATTTTGAATTTTGATCTTCCCGATCATGTTTTCTCTGTACATTCGCCTATTTTTATAAACCAAACTTTTGATTCTTCCCCATAAATAAAAGTGCAAACCAGTTAAAACCGGGAACCTAGCCGGCCAAGAAAATAAACTACCCCTACCAATCCAACGATGAGGATACTGCCGGTCGAGACTGGACATCATTACTAAAGTGGGACAACCATCATGCTGATACCACACGTTCACTCTAATAGCGATAGTCACGTCTTCGAGCAGTTCTGGTAAATCGTTCATAAGAAATTAGATGTAACGTTCACCATTAAGGCTGTTTTCGAAATAAAAGGTCCAATAATTTTTCCTTCTATAATTCCGCGCCAGGCATTGACGCTCCAGGGATCGTGGTGGTCAACTTCACGCATCCAATAGGGACTGGCGTCAAACCAGTAATACTTTTTATGAAGATTAAATCTTCCATTGCTGCTAAATGTCGTTTCATCAGTCCATAATATTTTGGATAAAAAATAGTGGTCTTCGTTTGACATATTTATCATCCAATAGCAATGATTTAATCGGCTATTGAAATATCTATCTATTAACGCTTGATGCAAAACAATGTGATAAGGGTGTATCTTAAAATTCCTTAATGTTTTATGAACACATCCAATCGACATACGCAAATCTCTTGACATTTCTCGAGTATTAGCGTGTGGGTAAGCGTAAATGTAAGCCAACACATTAATAATATTCCCTTCGGGTCCGGTAAACTATCCTGAGAGTCGATTTTTGCATATTTTATTTTTTTTCCAGAAAGTACCCATTTGCAATATTACATTTCAAAAATAAAAATTGCGGAATATGCAAGAGTTTTCCTAAAAAAATTAATTAAAAGTTACACTCGGTCACAATTTGACAGCCTTAAAACGAAAAATTTAGCAATGTTGCCAGATTTTAGATTTACCAATTTATTAAAGGAAATGAAATGACCAATTGCAAATTATTTGGACAATAGAATTGTAATTATTTATTGTTATTATTATAGTTTTAATGAGGGTTTTATTGACGAACCTGGGCTAACCTAACGTTAGCGGGACAGATTCACCTAACAATATAATTCTTGTTACAGAAACAATCCTAACCTAAACCTTTGTTATAAAACAATTTAGTTTTACGTGTATTATAACTTATAGGTATTTCTTTAATTATGAATATGGCAACGTCGCACGTCAAATTAAAAACAAGCATGGCGATGGAACCAGTCGGAAAGATGTTTGAAATCAAAATTACCTTTGATTTGTATAATAATTACATCTTAAAGTAAATTTTGAGTGCTGCTGAGAGTGTTCCACACATTTTCTCAATTTGAACTGTTAGAATGGTGTTTAAAAACAAAAATAAACGAGATTTAAGAGTGTCAACATAGTTTACCGAAACCATTCCGTTCAATTCTTACTCTACGGTGTCTTATTAGAACGGGCTGTACGCTGCCGCTTCTCTTAAACTTTTAACAAGGTGCCGAAATATATTTCTTATATAGTGCGTTCTAACAGGATAACGCAAGGCGTATTCTCTTGAAGACCTAGTCTCATTTCGAAAATATTCAAAATAGAAAGCTAGCATATAGAAAGCTTTTTCGTTTATGTAAGGCTTGGCTTTGTAAACAAACTTTTACTCAAAACATAAAAAATTATTTGGAAAGAGTAATTGTTGTGTTGACAGTGACGCCTTTGATGATTTTGTTTCATTTCCACGGGCGACTCCAATTGCGTTTATTAGGGCGCTTACATACTTATTGTAATTGAACATCATAATCCGGCGTCTTTGCATATGACGTCAAACGATGATTGCGATTTCACTTTTTTTAGAGCTCATCAGGTCGCCTTAAACTATCGAGCTCCGTGTAGGTCAATCGCAAAAAATGGAATCAGAGAAACAACTACTCCGCTGGCTACTAATACCACGACCGGCACTGAATTACACTATTGATTCCTGACTTTCGTTGGAAGAAATAATGTTAATATATTTTTGATTCAGGTTAAACAAACGAAAGTCACAAATCAACAGTGTAATTCAGTGCCGGTCGTGGTATAAGCCAGCGGAGTAGTTGTTTCTCTGATTCTATTTTGTAAGTAAGTAATATTATTTGGAATAAGCAATTCCATGGCCCTTTCGACTAGCCTTAATATTGGTTTAATACCATTTTTACAAGCAAACAATATTATTTAAGTATCTGAACCTATTTTTACAATTACGGTTATTGTACATACAGGTGGAGTGTTCTCGAATTTTAGTTATTGCTTAATAAAGATTTAACAATGGGGAACTATTTATGTCCAATTGATCATTTAATAATATGTTCTTATCTTTATGTTTGTTTATTCCCATACTTTCTAGTAAATTAAGTTTTTTATTTTTTTGTTCTACATGTAAAATTTCAAATTTCTCATTAAAAGTATAGTTTTACTGAATTAGATGTTTAGAATAATTGGAATTATCTTTATGATTTCTGTAAATTGATTTATGTTCAGTAATTCTTTTTTTAAATGTTCTTCCTGTTTGTCCTATATAGAATTTTGAACAAGTTCCACAATTTAACTTGTAAACCCCCGATTTGCTCCCTTTTTTGATCTTTGTCTCGTTGTTTTTAATATATCTACCAAGGGTGTTGTTAGTCTTAAAAGCAACCGTCGCACCTTTGCTTTTAAGACTAACAACACCCTTGGTAGATATATTAAAAAAAAAAGACAAAGACCAAAAAAGAGAATAAATCGGGGGTTTACAAGTTAAATTGTGGAACTTCTTCAAAATTCTATATAGGACAAACAGGAAGAACATTTAAAAAAGAATTAACGAACATAAATTAAGTTGTAGAAATCATAAAGGTAATTCCAATTATTCTAAACATCTAATTCATGAAAACCATACTTTTAATTGAGAAATTTGAAATTTTACATGTAGAACAAGTAAAAAACTTAATTTACTAGAAAGTGTGGAAATAACCAAACATAAAGATAACAAATTATTAAATGATCAATTGGACCTAAATAGTTCCCCATTGCTAAATCTTTATTAAGCAATAACTAAAATTCGGGAACACTCCACCTGTATGTATCATAACCGTAGTTGTAAAAATAGGTTCAGGTACTTAATTAATATTGTTTGTGTTGCATTGTCATTTAAGATCAAACATCTGATGGAGCCACAGTGTTGGCGAAACAATTGTCTTGTTTTTTTTAATATAAAATAAAATAAATTAATTGGAAATTTCAAACAAGCGTTTTTTGTTTCTTGAGTTAAAATTGGAAAACCTGTAATTGTTACAAACAGGCCATATAACCAATTTGCGAAAGCTCCCTTTTAAGTAAGCCTAAGCATATTTAAGGATGAGGGATGCAGATACAGCGATTTAAATCTTTCGTAAGCCAACAGTTCTCCCCACCCTTATGATTATTAGGAGATTAGGAAATTAGCTCAGCATTTCAATGAGATTATAAAAGTTAGATCTAGTTCTGGGAGTTTTTATAAAATTTTTGAAATTTTGTGTTCAATTGCGGTCAATTAGAAACTTAAAAATATTTTTAGTCAATCTCTCTGGACCACTTTTGTTATATTTTTTTTTTTCAAGTCGCTAACAAGAAGGACTTCCGAGATATGGTAGTGAACAGCCTGTATATTCCACAATCAAAACAATGACGGGCATAATATCCGTATGTGGCAAACTTTTTGACACATGTTGTTGCTCTAGAGAGCAAATAAACGATATAGACAAAGATTGTAGAAAATGAGATGCATTAACAATTTTTGATGAGATTATGGACAGTTTTCAAAATGGCGGTTTGAGGTTTTTTTATTGTTAGAGACGTTTTACAGTTTTAGTCAGAAAACTCAAAAGAAGATGTATAGATTCATACCATAAGATTTATATCTTAATGATGCACTTTAAGGGTAATTCGATTCTTGCTCGTACCATAACTTTTACTGTTGATCAAATATTTCTTAAAAAAAATACTTTAAGGGTGTTAAAAAATATTAAACTTTAACACTATGTATCTTAAAAACTAAGGCATTTCGAACACATGTTTATTTGAACTTTTAGTCCTAAAATAGACCAAAAAATTACATCCTGCATTTTCAGCAATAAAAAAATAGAAAAAATATCATACAATTTTAAATCTGTAGAGCCTTAGCATTTTGCTAACTAACGTCTAAACGTTTCAAAATATCTGATAAAAATACGAAACCAAGAAGTTGGAAGTAGGCATTGCTTACAGTAATTATAATAAGTGTGTCAAATTGGAATCTCTAGAAATATAGGTAAGAGGTTCATGAAAAAAAATAAAATTTTGACTGTATCTTAAAAACGAAGGCGTACGTACCCATGTTTATATGAACTTTAAAATAAAGCAAAAAATTATGTCCTTCATAAAATTACAATTGAAATATTAAAAATCAAACTAGCATAAAAATGTCTTAAAATACAGATTCTAATTAATTGTCTTTGCTTTCATTTATACAAACAAAACTGCTGATGCTCGTGAGCAGTGTTGCCAGATGAGATAAAGCAGAAATAGTGAAAATCTGAGAGACTGGCCAGACTTCAAATTACTTAAAAATATTGTTAAAAAAAGAACACAATGATACTGTTGAATAAATATATTAAACTAAAATTAATTTTACATTAAACTCATTGTTAAAATACTAAATTCTAAATTAAAAGGCATTATATAATATGTCATTACTACCCAACTTTCGCATCATATTGTTATTGATAGAAAAATCACATTTTTTTGTGGCCAATTAAACTTTTTGTATATAAAATAGTTTCCGTGGTTTCCACCAACTATGCCTTTTGGTCAATGTTTTTAGTTTTCCTGTCAAAAACTTTCAGCCCTGACGGTTGATTTTTTACAGAATATCCTGACTTTTATTATGTGTTATGCCGTCATACCATGTTTTTTAACTCGCCTTTGTTTCTTGAAATTAATATCTTACACCTACAACACCTAAAATAAAAGAAAAAATAATTTAAAATACTCATAATTAACGTACCAAGCATAAAAAGGACCTTTTCGAGTAGACTGAACCCATTTGAATTCTTTTTCCCAGTCACTTTAATAATTTTTTTTATATCCTTGTAGTTTTTGTTTTTTAGTATGTAAAAACTGAGTTGACACTAGGTCTCACTTTCACTTTCCGACATTATTATCAATTATATTAAATTACGATGGTGCGAAAAAATCACAAATTAATCTTTACAAAAGAAAACTTACGAATGCCCGAAAATACAAACGAATAAAATGTAAACCCCCAGCATTCAGTGGGGAATCCCATGTCTTTTAGCTAAGTAACTACAGGGGCGGAGTGAATTTTCGGGTTATATTTTATTAATAAACTGACAGTACTTTACTAGTTTGATTTAATTCGAATGCGATATTTTATTTCATAATAATTTGTATAGAAACCGTAAGAATTACTACCTTATTCGTGAGATCGTGAAATCGGAACCAAAATCGTATAATCTTACGAATAATCGTAAGATCTGGCATCCTTGCTCGTGAGAAAGGCTCGTTGTGTTGGTCTCTGCTGACGTACTGCTTATGCGGGGTTTCTGAGAATGTCGCAATCGCCGGTCGTGGCGCCTACTCTCCTGGTGTTCGAAGGTCATGGGGAACCAATACAACGGCTCCCCTTTCCAAAAAAAAAGTTGGTGCCTTGCAGCAACTTTTATGGATGGCTCCACCCTCTAGAGAAACTCCTCTTCTATGGTGTCTTCTGGATGGACACTGGCACATCTCTTGGGGATCAGCTTCCTTAACTAGGCCTGGACTGATTTTCTTGGTTCTAGCCTTGATGGCGATGGACGATCATTTCCACCTGTGGGGCTGAGTCTGGAACATCCTTATTGTCTCCATACTGTTGGAAATTTTAATGATTCGTCCCCTTTATTTAAATCACCTTGTTTTTCAATTTATATGGCTTGTCGGATTATTCTGGTCTTATCAGTGGCAGCTCGCGGGTGAAAAAGTAAGTGAAGTGCAAATGAAGCCAGAAAATATAGCAATAGTTCTTTTTCCAGAATTTTTTTATGTGGAGGGGGTAGAATATTTTTTACGACTTACCTAAATTTTGTATACTAAATCAATTCTCCTATCCCTCATAACAGCAAATTTATTTATAAAATCCTCATAAAATGGATGAGTTGTCCTAATCTCCTCCAGAAATTCCTTTTGAATTGAAATATTGCCAAGAGAAGTAAGTTTTTCTTCAGATATTGTATTTCTTAAATAAGTTTTTACACATTTGAAGCAAGAAAAATATCTTTCCACTGAAGCATTTGTCGACGGTATCGTCAAAATAAGGGAAAACAATTTATATGCTTCGGTAAAAATATATTTATTTTTATTAATTTTTTTCACTTGCTCTTGCAGCAATATATTCCAATTACTCTCATTGGCAAAAATAAGACCAAGCTCATTTTTAAGTCGTTGACTTTTTGAAAATATTTCCCATATAACTGTAACAAATTTTCAAATGGGCCAGTCGGAAAATTTAAACTATATTCGGAAAATTTAGCAGAACCTGCCAAACGTGAAAATGTAAGTTTTTCAGTCTTGAAAGCTTAGTGTCATTTCCATTAAAATATGGTCCAATATTTCATAAAAAAGGGTTCTATACTTAGCCCTAATTTCTTCAGGTGAAAGCTTAGCAAGCTCACGTTTGTAATGATTTATTTCTGTAATAGAATTTGCTTTATCAAACATAGTATTAAAAAAATATTCATTTCTTTTTTTACAGAGCGCCTCACGACAGCGTTTTATATTGGATATGCAAAAATGAATGTCAAGCGATTTTTTTTAAAGAACGTCAAATAGTAATGCCAGAAACGTGAATTCAAAATCGTTCATCGCACCTAAAAATCCTTTCGCAAGGCGGATTGATTTTTCATCAGATTTGTAATAAATTCAAAGACGTCTTTTACTTTAATCCAGTCTTGAACAATCACATTTACTAACTTCGAATTTGAAGTTGTAACAACACCATAAATAAATATAACACAAAACAGTGAAGTTAACTGCAAAGGAACCCACCGGTTGCAGCGAAATCCGCGAAAATAAAAGTAAACAACCACCGCAAACTGATCGACACGTGGGTGTAGTGTACTGCGCCTGCAATTCATCGAGAGCGTTGTATGGCGCTGGGTTCAACGTCATCGGATAAGCGTTGTCATGGAAACCTAGTAGGAGAATCGTAAACTAAACATAGCACCTCCAGCAAAGTCAAAGAGGTTTGCGCCACTGTTATAGTTGTTATAATAAAGTTCGATTGAAAGTTTTAAAAAGACATGCCGCCAACCGTCAAGTAAAATATTTATTCGACACGTTTATTTTTTACCGATTACGTGAATAAATGAACGTAAAAACTAAAATTTAAAGAGATGTATAATAAATATAGTTAGATGTTTGCTTTTTTATTTTTCCTGGTGAAGTAGCACTTCACCTGAATAGCAGCCACTGGATCTTATGATGAACTATATTGGCAATCTTCCTACACCCATCGAAATTTATTTTGTGGCACGTTTTCTGATGGTGTAGGAACAGAGCTGAGGTTGTTTGTTTCTGATGCCGAGTTTATGTTCTTCTACTCTTTCTGATATTCGCTTATTAGTTTGCCCCACTCACAGTCCTGGCACGGAATGCTGTATACTCCGTGGTTTTCCAAATTGATTTTGTCCTTTGGATTTCCAAGTAATTTACCTATAGTTTGTAGCTTATGTATACAAATTTGTATATTGTGTTTTCTAAGAATTCTTCCGATCCTGTCTGTTGTGCCTTTTATATATCTAGTAAGACTACTTGTTGCCCTCCCGGTTCATAATTTTTGTTGTTCGTTGTTCGCAGCATTAATAGCTTTCTCTATGGTGCGATTTGCACGGATTTAGATATAAGGGTATTGGCCACAGCTTGAATTTATACTGGGTGATGATGCGATCTTGCACTTAAGTAAATGTCGGTATGTGTTCGTTTTCTATGCACGGTTTATTCGAAATGTCCGTTTGCAATTTTCTGACCAGAACATCTAAAAATGGAAGTTTGTTGTTTTCCTCTAACTTTAGAGTACATTGTATTCTGGGATGCATTGAATTTACGTAAGTCAGAAAATTTTCGAGCTTTGTATGGCCATGTTGCCATATAATAAATATGTCATTCACATAACGAATCCATAATTTGGACTTCAAATTTGCTTTCTCAAGAGCTTCTTTCTCAAAGTATATCATAAATAAATTCGCGATTACTGGTGATAGCGAGGACCCCATTGGTGCACCATCTATTTGTTTATACATTTGCCCGTTAAATGAAAAGTAAGTACTTTTAAGGCAATGCTCCGAGAATTAAATTATATGTGCCTGGAAATCCTCGTTCATAGCCACAATCGACAAATCTAAAATTACAAAAAATCAAGCGCAATTAGCACAATAGCAAAATCCGGAAAGCATAAATAACGACTAACGGCCGCTTAGATATAACGTTCGGCCGCGAGTGAGGGTATAAACGAAGCGTTGAAGTCGCAGTCACTAACACTTCATTCTCTATTCGGAAGCGAGAAAGCTTCGAAAATGCCAAATGTGATTTTGGCCAAACGTCAGTAAAACTATTCTTTTCAGAACAACAGTAGTGAACGGATGTACACCCGGAATAAAAACCCACACACATCCATATATATATATATATATATATATATATATATATATATATATATATATATATATATATAATATATATACATACACCTTCCTTCAGAACGCCTGAAAGTGCATATCTATTGGTCGATAGCACGCTCGATCTGGGGCGTCCTAAAACGTTCGTGTTTATTTCATAAGAGTACTTCTGTATGGTCAGATTTACGGATACTCATAGTAATGTCGCGAAATATATCAAAAGATACAAATTTAGTTTGCAATTTCGTGTAGGTGGCAACTCAGCAGCATATACACTGCATATATAAGAAGCATCTTAGGATACCCACTATATACTTTCACCTAATAGAAGGCCCGGCAAAGCGGCAATGCTCGTTTATATTGATTTTCTTATCAGTTATGTATTATGAGTTTGTTACAATTGCAATAGCTTTACAGCGTTATAAGCTCAACCCCCGGGGATTTAAAAAGAATTTGTCTTTGCAACTGTAGAAAAAAGTTCTAAATATCGAATAAAAGAAATATAATTTTTTAGCCCACTTAATAACCGGTTCTGTTTTCGAATTGTATATACGATGCTGGTCTGAAAAGTTTCCGACCTCATGTGAAGATGACAGCAGTCGTCAATTGCTATGGAACGTAGTTGCGCATCTTTTGACAGGTACTCATTAAAGTTTCAGCCATTTTGGACGCGCAGTTGTTATTTGACAGTGGTTTGAGTGAGTCGATGTGTGTTTTTGTGAAAATGGAAAAAATCGAGTATCAAGCTGTCATTAATTATTTGTTTTTGAAAGGCAATACGCCTACGCAAATCAAAGATGAGTTGGGCACTGTGTCCCGTACACGTACGACTCTGCACCATCATTTACCACAGTGACATTTTGGGCAGCTGAATTTAAACGTGGCCGTAAGAGCTTGGGAGACGAACGATCGGGACGACCATCGAATTAAAGTAAGAGAAATATCAAGGGCTATGAATATGTCCAAAGAACGTGTTTGTCACATTTAAATTAAGATTTAGGCATGAGAAAGCTGTCCACGCCTTGGGTGTCGCTTTTGCTCACGTTAAGCCAAAAACGTGTTCGAATGAACGTTTCCAACGCTCTGTTGGGGCAGTTTAGGCTCAATAAATCCGAGTTGTGGCGCAGATTAATTACTGTAGATGAAACTTGGATACACCATTATAGGCCTGAAACAAAAATACAGTCAAAACAGTGGACTGTAAAAGGGGAACCGGCTCCAAAAAACGGCTGGGAAAGTGATGGCGACTGTTTTTACTTCCCTTATAAAAGGGGAGTATTATAATCGTGAAAAAATCACCCCCGAGATTTTTTCAGATCTTTACGTTTCACGGTCCCTAGGTGACAAAAAACATGTTTTCTCGATTCCGTCGGTCTGTCTTTTCGCGGCATAGCTAAAAAACTACTTAACCTATTGACTTCAAATTTTGGTCAAAAATTGAGGGTCGTATGGGGATGACCTGGTAACATTTTGGTAAAAATATAATGACAAAACAAAATGGCGGCCTAGTGAAATGTTAAAAAAATTATTACTAAGAAATTGCTTATACAATTTATCTCAAATTTTGCAAAAAAAAATCAAGTATTATGTAGGAATCAACCGTTAAATTTCGGTACGAATCCAAGATGGGGGAACAAAATGGCGGCTTAATAAAATATTTAAAAATTCAGCCTGAAAAAACTACCGTCAAATGGGATAAAGTAGATCCTGTGAGGTAAAGTTAACTCTAAGGCTCTGACCTCATTGATCGACCTTCAAGTGCGTAGTACGCCGATGCTGCCATGTGGGAACTCAAGAAAAGTTTTCAAATATTCACCAGGCGGTTTTTAGTAGTACGGAAGGAACGTATGAAGCTTATTTTGTTCGCCAGTGCATGTTTGTTTTTTTGCCGTATTTTTCGTGAAATTGTTATTTGTTAAAAACATTCACCCATATAGGCAAAAGTATACGCTCTACGGGGTTTTTGAAGATTTAAGGTAACTATATACTGTATTTAGATCACATTTATTCTTTCAAAATATTTTTTTTCTAGATTTTGGATTTTTTTTTGAAGATTTGTAAAAAATTGTAACTTTGTGAGGTAAAATGGATTCACAGAATTTTGAAATGGATAGAAATTTGACTTATAATTGTACTATTATACTAGTATGTTGGAACTTCAGCCTTAATTGTTTTAAATCGAAGAAGCCTTATGCAAGAGGGCCTTCATAACAAAAGACTGTGATTCCATATAACGGTTTAATGATGATAAAACCAACAAAACAAGAATAGTGAGAATTTTTGAACATAAAATATAAATAAAATCTTTCACGTTTTACGAAATTTCGTGCACTCTTCTTTTCTTGGAAAGATGGCAGCCTCTTGCGCAATGTTGTTAAATTTAGCCTTAGCATTGACATTGTATTCACAAATTTGAACACCATTCTTTTGGTGATTTCAGAGTATGCCCCGGGTATATACAAAGAAAATTGGGCCAGCCGGCAAAAAGAATTTATGGTAAGGGCAGTGGCGGCGGTAAGAAAAAGAAAATTAAAAGTTAGTGATGCTGCTGAACAGTATGCACTGCCATATACAACATTATATAACCGGGTGCATTGAAAGCACTCACTAAAATACGGGAGACAACCGGTCCTGTCCGAAGATAAGGCTAATAATATGTGCCAATTGGGAGTTTCCCTTAAAATCAACCGACATTAAGCAGATTGTTCAGCAATATCTGAACAATCTCGGCCATAGAGAAGGAAGATTTAAAGATAACTTGCCAGGTTTAGACTGGTTCAGGGCTTTTATGAGAAGGCGGCCTGATTTGACCATAAAACTCACTGAAAATACTAAATGGGTTAGAGCAGAAGTCGGTTATGAGATGATAGAGAAATATTTTTTCGAGCTTCAGGCAACGTTAAAGGATATACCTTCATGTAACGTCATCAACTATGACGAAAGTAATTTTGTTGACCCTGGTTCAGCGAGTGGTTGTAAAACGCGGGGTCAAGCATGCTCATAGGATTTTGGACACGTCTAAGACGAGCACCAGCGTCATGTTCGCAATAACTGGAAGTGGAATATTATTGCCCCCCTATATAGTGTACAAAGCCAAGCATCTTTACCCCGGATGGTCAGAAGGAGGCTACCCAGGAAGCAGATACAACCGAACTCTGACTGGATGGTTTGATAGTGCAATGTTTGAAGACTGGTTCAGAAATATAGTCCTACCACACAAAAACTTTGGTGGGGCCTAAGGTGTTACTCTGAGATAATTTAAGTAGCCACCTGACTCTAAGCGTTGTTCAAGATTGTGAAGCTAATCAAATTAGATTTGTACTGCTACCTCCAAACTCGACACATCCTCTACAACCACTTGATGTGGCGCATTTTCTTCCATTGAAGGCAGCATGGCGCAGTGTATTGGAGAAGTGGAAGCAAAAAAATCGAGGGTCCTTCCAAAGACCGTCTTTTCAAGGCTTCTGAGCGAGTCAATCGAGAAAGTGGGAGTAAATTCCAAAAAATTCTATTTCAGGATTTAAAGCTTGTGGAATAGTGCCATGGAACCCAAACGTTGTCCTTAAAAAAAATCCTAGAAATGTAACCCCGGAGGAAGACTCGGTAGAAAAAGCTTGGTCCGATGCTCTCGTATGACATTTAGAATCCTACAGAACCCAACCAAAGGACGACAATTCACAACGTGGAAAAAAATGGATGTTCCTGCGGGAAAAAGCATTTCGGCAAAAGATTTAATAACCACATTGGAAGACAACGACGAAAACCTGGTTTCTTTGAAGATCCATTAGAAGGAATGTCGTACTCCATCTGCGAAGAGGATGAAGAGCGAAATAGCAACGAAGAAGGGGCTGAATGTGACCTACCGTCCTTTAATCACTTGGACCAAAATTTGAAAATCGGCGATTACGTGATTGTGAAATTTATTACCGATAAACGTGATAGAAAATGTATTGGTAAAAGAGAGAATAAAGGTGAGAAAAATGAGTTTGTCGTAAATGTATTAAGAAAACAAAATGGCAAAAAGCACATATTTTTTGTATACCCGGTTGTTGCTGACGTAACAACTGTTACAAGAGAACAAATTTTAAAGAATTTTTTTTACACGAAGACTTTTCTTCAGTAGAATAATTTTATACTAATATGTTGGACTTATTGCTTAGTTTTGTTGAATTTACAGCTTAGTTTTGTTAAGGTTACTTGTGTTTTTTTAAATGTCTTATTTTCTTTTTATTTGATGTTCTTAACCTAGATTAAGTTTTGTTAAATCGCTGATTTACTAATAATAAATAGTTTAAAACACTTTTTTTTTTCGTTTTTTGCCATTTTATTTTGAAAACTAATTTTTGAAACGATATTTAATTATCCACTTCACCCCATACATTTCAAAAATTAACTTTAAATGAAAATTAATGTGTCGTTCACTTTACCCCCACGTATGGGGTAAAGTGGATCAACATTCGGTGATCAATAATTTAAACAATACAACTGAAATAACTTTAAGCTTTGGGGATATTAAAACGAAGGTACTAATAATCATACATTTTTGTCTTCGAAAAATTTAAATCTATATTTCATAACAATACACTTAAAAAACCTCATTTGATTTGATCCACTTTACCCCATTTGACGGTACTTAATGAACTGATTTCAAATTTTGTGCCATAACTAAATGTAATATAGAGATGAACTAGTAAAAGTGTGGTACTAATTCAAAATGGCGGCCAAATAAAATTTTTATAATCTGAAAAGATCACCCTCTCACGTTTTACATATCTTCGCGTTTTGGCGTCCCAAGATGCCAAAAAATGTGTTATATTAAGTCTGTCGGTCTGTCAGTTCGTGACATAGCTCAAAAACTACTCACCAGATTGACTTCAAATTTTAGTGAAAAATTAAGGCCCATACGGGGATAACCTGCTAATATTTTGGCTAAAATCCAATATGCCGGAACAAGATGGCAGCCTAGTGAAAGGTTAAAAAATAATTACTAAAAAACCATTATCCAATTTACCTCAAATTTTGCAAAAAAAAATAAAGTGTAACATAAGAATGAACTTGTAACATTTTGGTATGAATATAAGATAGCAAAACAAAATGGCGACCTAATAAAATATGTAAAAAACCAGTCTGAAAAAAAATTTCTTATTATATTAATTTCAAAATTTGTGCAAGCATTAAGTGTCACATAGAGATAAGCTGGTAAAGTTTTGTTACGAATTCAAGATAGCGGATCAAAATGGCGGCCAAATAACACGTTAAAAAAATTAACGTAAAAAAATCTTACTAAATTGACTCTAAATTTTGGAGGAAAATTAAATATGATATAAGGATAAACTGATGCGAATTCAACATGACGTAACAAAATTGCGATGTGTATCAATCTAAAAATTACTTCTTGAATTCGTTTTAAATTATGCCCAAAATCAAGTGTGGCATAGGAAGAAACTGGTAAAATATTGGTAAGGATCCAATATATCGAAACAAAATGGCGTTCAATAAAAATGTTTGATAAGACAGTATATATGTGTTCTTAAATAACTATGTACTGAACGAAATTGGTTCACACTTCACTATTCACAATTAAAAAAAATGTTCATAATGAGGGATGTTCCGGGTAAATTATTACTTTAAAAAGGAAAAACCATTACAGGAGCATACCACGCATCATTATTTGACAAGTTGCATGCCGAAAAACGGCCACATTTGCAGAAAAAGAAAATCCTGTTTCACCAAGACAACGCGCCGCGCGTAGTCTCACAGCTCAGCGGTTACCATGGCGAAAATCCACGAATTACGGTTTGAACTGCTTGACCATACGCCTTACTTATCAGATCTAGCCCCAAGCGACTTATTTTTGTTTCCTCATCTAAAAATTGCGCTCGGACAAAAGATATTTTTGTCAAATGAGGAGGCAATTACCTTCGAGATCAATTATTTTGAAGAGAAAAACGCCGAGTACTATTTGGACGGGTTAAAGAGATGGAAGCATCGCTCGGAGAAGTGTGTAGAGGTATGAGGGGACAACAAAAATAAATATACATTTTAAGAAAAAAATGTCTTTATTAGGTCGGAAACTTTATGTCCCTGAACAGTCATATGGAATATCCTTTTGGGGAGCCTCTCATTTTTCCGAGGGAGACTTTAAAACACAGAGTATCGTGCAAAACCACATTTCAAAGAAGTGGACTTATACACTATATTTTGTTGCTCTGACCATGTTTGTTAAAAAGCACCCCAATTACTTTTCCCTAAACAGCGACCGATATGCAGAAGGTATGTCAATCATAACCAAAAACAGATATGGTCATCATAATCCAACACACATCTCCACCTTCTTTGACAGTGGCCCTCACTATATGAGCATAAAATCATACCAGCTATTACCTTCTGAAGTAAGGAGTATTGAGCAGACATTGAAATGTAACTTTTAATATATTTTAATCTGTTTTGTCAGTAATGTATTGTGTAATGTTTAAGTTTTAATTCAATATTAAATTTGTTATACTTTTATAGGTTAGAATGATTTTTTATACCTTTTTTTCTCTGCTTACCATTTTATATGTATACCTATGTATGCTTTAGCTTATAGTTTATATAGTATCGCTAAAACACATTCTTCTTTGTACTGGCGTTGCTATTTCATGTATAAATAAGTTTGTTGGCAAAAAGGAAATAAATAAATAAAGAATTAATTTTCTAAAAACAAAAATTCAGAAAGGATTTTTTCTTGAATATTTGTAGACAAAGAAAATAAAATAGGACAAGCCTATATACAACCATATTTATCCAAGTTTTCCTTGTCCAAAGGACTTGATATTTAACCGTTAGATGTGAATATAAAAGATAAAAAGCAAACAACAAAACAGAAAATAATAAAGGTCTCTATTTTAATATTTGTTAAACTCTTAGTGAATAATAGTTTTGCCAATTATAAACTCTCTCTGATTGAAGTCGATTAGAACAGCTCCACAAATAAGTTTAATAAGAGACATTTTAATGCATTCAGAAATGTAAAAAACTACAGGTCGCGTGAAAGACTATACTAGCTCTCATAAAAGTGAATCCGGACAATTGCCAGTGCCTTAGCAGTTATTAGTAATTAATCTTAGCACAATTAAACTGCTACCCAGAGTAAACGGGACAAGCGAAGTTTTAAGTAAAATTTATATTCGCCTATTTTTAAAACGAGTCGCGATACTGAGATTCGGTTTTCAGCTATATCTTGTAAATTTTATTGCATATTAGGTACCTAAGTTAAAAAATTATTTATTCAGGGTGTTAATCAAGACTAAAATTTTCCAATATTATATTTGTTCCGAAAACTTACAAAAACGATTTTTTAGGTTCTAATTGCTAGATTAGGTTAATTCTTGGTAAAATTGTAAAAATCAGATTAAAACGTTTTTAATATTAAAAAAGATTTTAAAAACTCACGGATCCTAAAGATCATGTGCGTATATTTCAACAACCTGTAATATAAAAAAGAATTTAAATTTAAAAGTTTTTATTTAAATTTTATGAAAATAATAAAGGTCACTATTTTAACATTTTCTTCAAATAGGTTTATTTTATTTTCTAACGTTATTTTTAAAAATATACGGGTCGTTTTTAGAGTCATATTTGTCAATACCAGGTGACACAGGAGACCTGTAACCGGCTGCCGTGTTTTTAGTTATTAAATATCAATTTGAAATTTGAGACATTTCAATAACTGCCTGTAATTTTCTTGACCCCTTCTTTTTTATTCTACATAGGGCCGTGTATATTTTTATGGACTATTGTATTAGCCTAAAATTAGCTTTTTAACGATATATCGCAAGTTAACTTTTGTTTCAATGGCTTAACAGCCATATTTCGACATTAAACATTGCCACTTTATAAAAAAATACAGCTACTTTTTAAAAAATACTTGTATTAAACAGTCCAAAATAAGCTTATTTTTTAGAACATTTCGTTTTAAAAATCGTTTTAGGTAAAAGAATTTTTTCATTTTTTTACGGGAGTATTTTTAATGTCCTTGTTTATTTTTCATAATCATTTTTGCAGTAAAATTACCTTTTTAAATGTTAATCTGTATTTTCAAAATGACTATAAAATAGCCATTCATTCTAAATAAGAACTATCCTGATTTGTCATTTTAAGGCAAAAATGAGTGCGAAAAAATATACAAGGTGCCATTAAAAATATTGGACTTAAATGCTTTTTCAATTAAATGAGACGTGAAATAATTTTTTTCTTTTAAATTTTCTAAAAAATGAAGAAATAAGTTTATTTTGGACTGTTTTAAATAAGTATTTTGTAAATAGTGAGGGTATTTTCAAAAAATGGCTGTGAAGACGTCATTTTGAGATAAAAAGTTATGTTGTAATTAATTTTAGGCTGAATATGATAGTCCATAAAAATATACAGGATCTTACTTAAAATTAAAAAAGTATGAATCAGTTCCGGTAAAACCAGAAAATGACTTATAAGTAACTTTTGTTTTTTTTTCATAGAAAATTTGCTTCTTATGCAGAAATGTCTTAAATTTCAAATTAAACTAAAAAATGGAAGTCTATTACATGTCTTGGTATTGACAAATTTGGCTCTAAAAGCAACACCTGTATTTTTAAGAATAATAAAGTTAGGGAATAAATAAGAACCATATCATATGTCAAAAAATACTTAGAATTTTAAAAAACTTTAAACTGTTTTTTAAAATTTCACCAAGGATTAAGCTGATCTCGCAATTAGAACTCAAAAATCGTTTTTGTAAATTTTCGGGACGAATAAAATATTGGAAAATTTGGACTGGTTTAACACCCTGTATAAATATTTTTTTAGCTTAAGTAAGTTTCTTTTGCAGTGTAGATTTAAAGTGCCAAAGTTTCTTAATTTGTAAGTTAATGACAGGACTTAGTTTTCCCCATTAAAATTGCCAGCATCCGCTAGTTTAAATAATAAGGAATTAAAATCAGGTTACTCTCGCAAAAAAAAAACTTCGGTCCATAATTGGACAAAGTTCAAGCCTTCGCACTTTTTCCAACATACTACGGCATTTAAAACCAGCGACTTATTCACTAATTTCGAGTCAACTCGGCTCACAAACGTCTATGAGGTGGACACCCATATTCCAGCGGTGGTTAGGTTAAATGGTGGCGAAGTCTCGGCGGGTCCTTGATATAAATAACCCTGTAAATAACAGGGCGCTAATAATATAAATAAAAATACCTTAAACCAAATTAGAAGGAAGAAAGTCCGGGCTTAACTAAAAGTCAAACAACACGAGAGAATTTAACTGATGATTGATGATAATAACATTAGATTGTCAAAGACTGGTCAGCTGATGTCGCTTACCTCAGTGCATAGTACTTCTTAGTAATTAATTAAAACTTAGTAATTCTCTAGAACCAAGGCAAAATATCAAATCATGCCATATTAAAAGATGACATCCATGGTGGGGGGAAGGAAGTCCATCATCACACAGTCTTCAGAAAGAAAAAAAACCTATAATTTTAGTGTAAAAACAAACCAACTCCATACGAGCACATGGTATATCACCAGCCATGCCATCCATATAAGAGAAAAATACCGCTATTAAATTTTCACGCTTTGAGTCCAGTCGGTGCTATAGTGCTAGAAGGAGGAAGTCGCATAAGCAACTATGCGTTTGATATTTTAGGTTTAAGCAATATGGGTTACATATAGCTAAATATAGCGATTTTAGCCGTACAATTGGTACCATAAAGAGACTCATCGCTGTCAGTCTGATATTCGAGATGTGTGGCAAGCCATAGTACACCACATATACACTCGAATTCCTGCAACTGCCCCTCTCAATCACTATTGTACCGACTGGACTTAGGGGTACAAATCTACGAACGGTATTAAAAGGTCACAGTTAACTATGTATCAGCTGAACAGACAGGACATGCATATATTCAAAATGCAAATGCAAACAATGTTTCGAATTTCTTTGGAAATATGTTTGGATACTGTAGATTTTTTCAAACGTCCCATTAAAAACTGTTCAGCTGCAAAATTTATTGGGTCACGAAAAATTCCAGGATTAATTAGTCCACTTCGCTCAATACATACCTTTCCTAATATTTTTGTTTACTCTTCGAAGTTTTACTGGGCACAAACAAGCGAATTCAATTATTTCTTTAAGTGAGGTTTTAACAATTTTTTTATTCTCTCACTCAAATGCTGTTTACATAAATACTTATCCCTAGCAAAAACTACACAAGAAACTACATAACAGTGGCGGTTTGTGACCGTAGGCGAGAACTTTTTCGAGCTACTTCCAAATTTACCTAGGTATTATATGAGATAACTGTATTTTTTGTTATCTAAAGGAAAATGAAGCTAGAAATAAAAACAAATTATGTTAAAATGAAACTTACCCTTTTTAAATAGGTGGTATTTCACTAAAAATCCAGTCAGTGCTCTTAAAACAAATTTTCCGAGGTAGGATTTAACACCCTTAAATAATAATGTCAAAAATATATAAACATATATAAATATACACGTTTCTAAATTTGTTTACTTCACATTTTATTTAAAGTTGAAAACTGTGCTCACGTTAACAAGTCATGGGTATCGTACATAAAACATTCAGAAGGTTAATTGTTTCGGAAAATATAGGACTTAACACGTTAACTGCCCACGACGCATATGTGTTGACGCGAACTTCCCCACCGCATGTCGGCATCCGTCTTTCGCTTTTTAATGTAATGCTGCTTAACGGGCACCGCAGTTGATATAGTGCTACGATAGGGTCATGTTGTAAATGCTACAGAACATCGAGTTTCGGCTTTGGTTTCGTACTCGCACGTAGTTTTTTTGTGAAAGGAAAATGGCCGATAATGCTGTTCTAGGGCCTTTGGGAGTAAAAAACGCAAATATACTTCAAATAAACCGCTAACAGAAGAGGGGCAGCTTTATTTAGCTTATCTGTGTGATAGTGAAAATGAACCGGCAGTGATTGGGAAGATGAACAAGTGGGCCCAGAGATACCGAAAGTGACTCAGAGAATTCCGTTCGTTCCGAGGGGGCTCCTGAAAAAGTAGTACCTATTCCTGATGATCTAGTGTGGGCAGAAAACCCTGTGCTAAAAAATATCCGATTTACTGGACAGCAGCGACTAAAAGTACCCATACTCAGTAATGGTAAACCAATAGATTTTTTTAGATTACTCGGTGATGAGGGCTTTTTTGATACGCTCATTCATCAAACGAACCTATATGCGGAAGATGTTTTAATCTCCATCCAAGGCCTCACTCGAGAATAAGTCGGTGGAAGCCTATCGACAAGGAAGAAATGTCGGTGTTTTTGGGGCTCATATTACATATGGGAGTAATTTAGTTACCTAGACTCGGCAATTATTGCAAAACAGATCGAATACGTGATCTCTCAATTTTTCGGTGCTGTATGAGTAGAAACAGATATTTACTTATTTTAAGATGTCTACATTTTGCACAAAATGTGCCACAGGAAGATCCACAGCCGGTTGACAGGTTTTATAAAGTTCGACCAATGTTAGGTTTTTTCGATAATAAAATGTTATCATTGTATGATTCTGACAAGCATATCAGCATTGATGAGTCATTGCTTTTGTGGCGAGGACGACTGGCGTTTTGCCACTATATCACGAATACGAAACATAAATATGGGATCAATATTTTACCTACTTACAGAAAGTAATGGAACAATAATCAAAATACAAATTTATACTGGTGTCACTGACAC
Organism: Kuschelorhynchus macadamiae; assembly: GCA_030620095.1. Taxonomy (NCBI): domain Eukaryota; kingdom Metazoa; phylum Arthropoda; class Insecta; order Coleoptera; family Curculionidae; genus Kuschelorhynchus; species Kuschelorhynchus macadamiae. The sequence goes on from JAUTXW010003959.1 coordinate 48,264, forward strand.
TTTGGGTGGTACAGGACATACAGCTAATGTTGTTCTTCACCTAAAGGACATAGTCTATATATGGAGAATGTCTATAATTCGGTTGCTCTTTCACGCTAGTTATTGGACAGAAGTACATACTTACAGGAATATATTAAAAGCTCAAGTTAACCAACTGAAACGTTGCGCATGGGAAGGAAAGGCACTCCTGTTGAGGTATCCGAAGGGAAAATAAAAGCAGGCGTATCAGTTCAAAAATTTTGATGTTTTTCGTATTCCACTTATTTTTCTTGTTCTAGTTCACATTTTTGTTTGATATATATATATATATATATATATATATATATATATATATATATATATATATACATCTTCCGTCATTCGGAAGCCCGAAATGTCATATTGCACGGGCATTCGAAGCCCATTGCGACCTTTGGAAGCCTACCCTCGGGCTTCCTAAATACAAACGTGTATAAAGCTTTCCTACGTTCACACCAAAGTTAAGGGGGAACTGCACGCACTGATATGGATCATTTGCAAGCCTTCCGCCGCTGGAATATTATGTTAAAACTATAAGAGATATGTATTAGCTTCAATGTAATTTTAATAGGGAAATATGAATAGTTGGGCGCTAAAGGTGAATTTTTATGAAAAAATCAAATCTAGAGTTACAAAATAAAAGTAGATTTGTCCATTTTCGACCATTTTTTGACGCACATGCTTTCGCATATAATTTTTTTTCCACAAAATGGCTCTTTACCGCCTTACATTGATCCTTTGTCTACGTAACTGCAAAATTTGAAATGGTAAATCGTACTCATGTCTTTTTATTTCTGCAGCGCGTGAACCCTTTTGAACCCATTTTTAACCGAAATGTGATTTAAATTACCTATACATACCACATTTTTTTGAGGTTGGACGTGCAGGAAGTTTTTTTTAATGCGTAGGTACTTTTTCATCTTACTTTCAACTCGACTAGACTTTGACGCTGGTTTTTCACTTTTTGCGTGCAGTTCTCCCTTAAAGAAAACTGCACCTAATTTTTTGCTTGGGGCCTCATGTTTACATGTTACTCTCTAAAAACATACGCGTCAGGGTTCACGGTGTCGTACTGTAGTTGGCGCTCTAGTCGTTGTGTGTAAATGATATACAACTCTGTATAGGTTCTACGGGTTTGAAAAGCACCACTAAATACGACTTTAGCCGTACCGGCGACATGGCAGCGTCGCAGAAAATTTGGATTATAATTTTAATAAGAAGATTAGACATTTGTGTATTATGGTTATGAATTCGAAGTGGGAATAAGGCAATCTAAGAAGCTGTCAAACAAAATCCAATATGGCCGCCTTAGGACAAACAAAGTTTTGTTTACCGTATGGTTTGCATTAGAGAGAAGCTAATTATCCAATATATTTCGTAATTTAAGTTAGATTTTTCTAATAGAGACTTAAATATGCCTTCGTTTTGCTGTGTTGTGAAGTGTGGAAGTAGGGGTGATCGCGATAAAGTAGGATTTTTCCGTATTCCAGCGGAATTACATTTTCCACACAAACCAGACCTGAACAAACTTTCAAAAGATAGACGACACAAATGGTTATCAGCTATAAAAAGTGAGGATTGGACTGAAACTAAATTAAAATATGCATCAGTTTGCAGCAAACATTTCTTGAGTGGTAAGTAGCAAAAACATTAGGTGCACTAAAACAAAAAAAAATGCTGTCTGTTTGATTTTGCCAAATTTGTTTTATTCTCAGATATTAGTGGTTATCCTTTTAGAGGAAATGTTGGCTAAGCTAAGTTAATTTAATCTGTACATGTTTGTCTAATTGTCAAATATCATTATACCTTCTTTTTCTGGCTAAATAGGATTAGCTAAGATTTCTTGTAAAAGGAAAGACACTATTATTGAAGTACTGAAATAAATCTTACTAAATCTTTGGTTTCAGGAAGACCATCCAACCTGTCTGACATCCAAAATCCAGATTGGGTCCCATCACTCCATATGGGATATGAAGTATCAAATAAGCCTTCGACTGGCGCTCAAGATCGCTATGGTAGAGCTGTAAAGAGAGCAAAACTAGCTGATTCAAAATTTGAACAGAGTTCCCCTTCCCCAGCTTCAACTTCAGCTATAACTCCTGTTGAGGAGGATCAAAATGCTCCAGATGCATTTAAAAATAATAAAAGTTGTCAAACGGACATTTCAGCAACTGAGTTTTCAGACATGGTTGTTTCACTAAGTTCGGGGCCGACCTCTGGGACATACTTGTTCTTCTGAGATTACGTATAGATCACTGATGAACGATGACAAAAAAACAAAATACTATACAGGCTTTAATTCATTCAAGAAACTTGACCTAATAGTGAAGTGTTGTGAACCATTCATTACTGTTCATAGTAATACACTCTTGGACGCATCAAATCAAATTTTGTTGACATTATTTAAACTGAGGCTAAATCTGGATTTTAGAGACCTCGGGTTTAGATTTAATATTCACCCGAGCACAGCATCAACATATTTCCGATCGGTTATAAATGTGCTGTATTCACGATTTCAAAAGTGTATTGTGTGGCCAGAAAGAGACGTTTTACAGAAAACTACCCCTTCGTGTTTTAAAGAAAGTTTTGGGACAAAAGTGACAGTCATTATTGACTGTTTTGAGTTGTATATTGAAAAACCAAGCAATCTACAAAAGGCAGCACAATGTTGGTCAAATTATAAACATTCGTACACCCTCAAATATTTGATAGGAATAACACCACAAGGAACTATTTGTTTTATTAGTGAAGCTTGGGGTGGACGTGCCTCCGACAAGCATGTAACGATGAATTCAAAATTTTTGGACAAAATTGGTTCAGGTAATATGAACATCATTGTATTTGCTTATTGCTTTATGTTTATTGTTTACCTTGACTTATACCTACAATGTTTTTTATGATTATTTCACTAGAGTGTATTACACCAGCAATAAAATCTGTAGTCCCTTAAAATATTTCTACTTTGACAAAACCAACATCATAGACATGGTATTGCCAAGACATTTTTTTTAACACGCCTATTAATCTTTATTATGTTTCTTTAAATAATAATAATAAACACATTTATTATTCCAAATTAAAGATTTATAAATACCAAAAAAAAAATACATCGAAATAAGTAGATAAATGGAATAAAAGGCAACTTATCAGCTTCCCTTGCAAAAGAAAGAGCTGTTGAATGAATTTGATTGAAGTTGTTAATTTCTACTCTCGTAAAAATAGTCATGCCAAATACCACTTGAGAAAACATTCTGTAGGCAAAATCATTCTGGTTCAAATTTGTTGCCTTTTGGTAATTTCGCTCAAGAAATTTTTGATGTAATCAATGGCCTGGCGGCTTGTTATTTTGTCAAAAATGTTATTCGCAAAATCAGTCGAAATTTTTTTCTCTTGTGGTATTATGTATGAAAATAAAAATATAGGAATAAATTTGCAAGAACCTTCTAATTTTAAGTTGCACAATGCAATCGACAATTGAGCAAAATCATTTTTGTCCTTCTAAGGCATAGTTCTGAATTTCTATTAACAGGTATAAATAGTCATTAACAGAACTGTGCTCGGGATAGTGTGTTTTTAGTACCTACTATATTGTTATTTTTCTAGTAGCTATCTAATATTTTGACTCTCGTAAAGCATCGCTCTACTTGTATAAGTGAGCAATAGATAGTTTTTTTTACTTCTAAACAAACTAAATATTGTTTTACTTTTTAGGTGGCTTGATTCTGGCTGACAGAGGATTCCTTGTAAAAGATTATGTCAATTTGCTAAATGCCAATATAAAGACCCCCGCTTTCACAAAAGGACAGAACCAACTGCATCCTTATGAAATTGAAGAGACCAGAGCAATTGCTCACGTGAGAATACATGTGGAAAGAGTGATTGGCTACATTAGACAAAAATTTCGTATATTAGCAGATGAAATGCCAATAACTTTTTTGTGTGTTGGAGATGATGACCCAATCCTAGATAAAGTGATGGTAGTGTGTTGTGCCCTGATCAATTTAAATCCCCCAATAGTTAATTTGTAAAAAACCTACTTTAATAAAAATAACTGTATATGATTAACTTTTACGAGTTTTATTTCTTTTAAATCACATAACACGTGAAAAACCAAAAGATTTTGTTAAAATAAATTTGTACTTTAATTTTTATTTAAAAAATTTAAATTTTTAACACATAAAGCATAAACTAACTAACCTATTATGTAGGTACTTGAATAAAGATTAAAATAGTTTAAAGAACTCTCTTTAAATATTTAAGAATTATAAACTATTGAGAAACGTCTTATTTTTCAATGCACTTCTATTATAGAATTTCCACAATTTTTTTTTTCATATTTTTTATGCTATTTGCGCAGTCTACTTCTTTAACTAAGGGGATTAAAAGAAAAAAAATCAATTAAAAAATACATTTTATTTTTATTAAAAAATATATATAATAATGATAAAACTTTTATTTATTAAATTAAAAAGTACACATAATACAATAATTGGACAAAAGTTCAGGTAATCTACGATATAATATAAACCAAAACCATAATACATTGCATACTTATCTAGAAATAAAAAAGATTAAAAAATAAAGTTACCATACCCAAAACAAAATGGTTTTATAATAAATCCAAAAATGGCATTACATTAGTTCCAAAGCATATTTGAAAAAAAAACATTTTGACGTACAATAAGGTTCGTATAATAGAAAATCTTTGTCAATACATAAAAATACAAATGAAAATAAACATACACGTCCAGGATAAGAATACATTCTAAATGGATCTCGTCAAAACTTTCATCAAAAAATTTTACATCACATAGTAAACATGACAATTGAATGATTTAGCATCATATACAAGAAACTTAGAGCTAATTACAAAGACTAACTAAAAATTAAAAATCAGAAGAAATATGGTGTAGGTTAAATTAGAAAAAAGAACTGACTTTATTTAAAAAGATTTTAAAAGACATCACAGCAAATTAATTTTTTTAAATAAAGCCCTTGATCTTTTATTTCAGTCTTTAAAGCGATCGACCCCCTAAACCTTAGCAATAAGGTAGAGATGGAAAACAATAATTAACTGAAGTCATAATGAAAAAATAAATTACTTTATAAGTATGGTACATTGTTGGTTTAGGGAAGTTGAAAGCTTTCCAAAAATGAAATAAAAAATCCATATTTTAAAAAATAAAGTGAATGGTGGGTCTCGAAAGATGAAACATCGTATTCAAAATCTGATTAGACCAACTTACAGAGCAGAAAAGTGGCAATAAAATTATGGTTTGCTTTTTTTTATCCTTTCAAATAGTATAACATTTACAATAATTAAAATATAATACAAAGTTTTAAAAATATGTCAAGATACATGCAGAAACGTCAGAGAACTGATAAAAAAATATATACACACTAAAATTAGAACCAAACAAAAATTTTATGGTCAAATATTTTTTAATATACAATCTATACGGCAGCTGATAAAGTTCCAGGAACTTCTTCACTGCATTGAACGCATGTCCACAAAGTTTCTGGAACCTCTGAGAGACCAACACATCCTAAATGAAACCACTGGATACTACAATTATCGTTTTCACATTGGATCATTGGACGATCTTCTTCGAGTTGATTACATGTACACCAAGTCTGTGCCATGTGCCTTCCTAGCATAAAATATTTTCCTAGGAGTTCAGGAATAATTATGTTTTTATGAAAATCCAGGGCTTTTGGAAATTCGACACTCCAAAAATCTTCATCCAAATATATTCTTTTTTGGAAGAATTTCTTTGGAGACCAAACTATAAAATCACAGTACTTTAGACCAGATAGTTTCAACTGTATCTGAACTTGATAATAATACGAATGATCTCGGTTTAAAGCAAAGTTATCACCATCATATATTAGACATGAGTTCTTAGAGTTTATGTATTTTGACCATTCCATATTTTTAAGAACATATGGGCACTTGACTTCTATACAACCTTCTCCACAACAATCGCATGACACTAAACTATCTGGGGTAGCTCCAAACGATGGGAAGGCTGGATTGAGTAATAAACCACAATTTTCAAGTTTTAAATTTACATGTTCAAGTGTATTTGACGATAAATAATTTTGAAGAGCAAGCTTTTCATTGTTTGTTCCCCACTGAGTTGCTTTGGTTTTGAACAGAAACTTTAGAGGATAACAAACACTCTTAATTAATGACAGAGATGGTTTTGAAAGTGATGTCCTGCATGCTCTTTTAAAATTTGAACCAGTGATGCGTCCAGTTCTTTGCCTAAACCATTCTTCGGAATGAGTTTGCTTAACTGTGGCTTTACAGATCTTTTGGCAATCATCAAAAGATAATGACTGGTCAATTTTCTGTCCAATTGAGCACAACTGCTGATAAGAGAGTGACTCATAATACTCCTGGTAAATATTATAAATCACTTTAAGTTTTGGTTGACAAATACTTGATCCTATTCTTGATGCAAAAGGTTCAATAACTCTTGCAAGAGCTGTTTCGTCGCCAACATTTTCACAAGCTGTCAACAGTTCAATAAGTTCTTCGCCTTCAATGGCAGGTATGGGACTAAATAAACTTGAAGAGTCTGAGACAACTGTTTTAGCTTTTTTTGTTTTGAGCTTAAGGTCACATAATCTTACAATGGGTACATCTTTTGTAGAAGGAGCAACCCACTGAGCTAACATATCAGTCGATGAAGTAGAAGTAAGCGAGTTGTAAATATATTCTGCTGCATATAGAACAGCAGCAACATGGCTACAGACTTCAGATAAACCAGCCATACAAGTACAGTGGCCAGTGTTAATACTTCCATTATCTTGTGTCAGGACCCACACATTTAGATGGGGTTCCCTAGCACGCTGACTATGTCGAACCTTTGCAAGTATAACGGAAAGCTCATTGACCTTTTTCATGCCACGCAGATGAACAAAACCAGCCTCAAAATACTTGTAGCCACTGAGACTTTTATAAGCTTTCATTTGCTCTTTTGTGTAAAAACTATGAGTTAGCACTAAATACGTCATTACATCAAAGGCTTGAACAGCTGGTAGGGATGCAAAGTCTTTATCAAGGTCTTCATCCATGATTTTAAAAGGATCAATGGAATTTATAAGACGAATCTTGTTCTTATACCTTTGAGCAACGTCAGGTTTTTCACTCTCTAGCTGGACAAGGTAGTCACTCTTTTCAGACTGTGGTAAATCCATGTTAATTTTTTATCACTTTATCTACTAGGTCACTAAGAAAGTCTTTTAAATGTGCACTTATCACTCTTCTTAATTAACACGAACTAAACTAAAAGTACATCTGCTTGCTCCCAATATCAACTAATTTCATGACCAGGTACAGGTAGCCAGGTAGCTAAACGCAATCGACCTTTCTAGGCCGTAAAACATTCCAAATCATAAACAGGTACCTATGAATATATTAGTGGCCTTTCTTAAACCACTTAATAACTAAATCACTTTAAAATATATAAATTAAGCAATAATATCGAGACACAACTGCTGTTATAACCCTGAACTTTCATAAGAAAATAAACATCAGCTGCTGGCAAATGTATGTCCTAAGCCGGCCATATTTGATTTGACAGGTCACGTGTTTTAGATCGCCTAATTCGTGGCCCGGGCTTCAAAAAAACGCGCGAAAGTGAATTTAGTGAATATTAGTGACGTAGAAAAGATAACAAATTGTGGCGCTGGAATATTTTTATATTAATGAAACTTTCAAAGCGGATTCTAGAACTTGCTTTAGGCACTTGTATGAACGTTAAAGTACAGCGAAATGGTTCTGGTTAATTGTTAAGCGGTAGGGAAAATAATACTAGCATATCTTGCGCTAAAGACAAAATAAATCCTACAAGATCCTCATTTTGATCTTTGACACATTCTTATTAGGTTAATATCATTATCTTTTTAATTAAATTCACATTCAACTATTTTCTACGGATTAAGATTTAGAAAATTTGTTCAGAAAAATATGTAAAACACAATATTAGAAAATGTATTTAATTAGAAAAATATTAAAAAGTGTATTGCACGGCAGTATGTTAAAAGCATACACCCCATCAAAAATCAGAATTATAACTCAGCAAAAATTCCTGGAAACAAAAACGACCTTAAAACGTGAAGTATAACTTTAAAAAAATAATCCTAGTTTTTTCTTCAGTGTCAATCCTGTGCTAGGCAATTTGAAAGGTCTGCACAAAAGATCGTAATTGACAGCTAAATAAAATGTTTCCGTATTTAGTATAGTTAAAAGGAGTTATTTATAGTGTAAATAAACCTTGCTGGCCTTTAAAACTGCCACCACAAAAATTGTATTTTATGTAATTTTAGTGTTTGAAATCCATTTGTTTGTATGTTTTGATAACCCTGTATATCTGACCTAAAGTTTATTACTGTCTAAACTTATTATACTATAAGCACCAACTTTAATCAGAAATAAAAATTTCTTAATGTATACCTATTTAATAAACTTTTCCATATGTTGCATACTTTTTTGGACACACTTGGCATATGGTTGTGAAGCATTAGTCCCGCCTGTGCACTAGCAAGAGTATATTCTAAGCATTAACAGGACAAATATATATATAAAAAAAGATCATCTACTTTTAAGCAGATTTAGCAGTGAAACATGAGGCCAGCTTTCGAGCTAATATCAAATTGTATTTAGTGTCCAAATTTTGTATTTACTTTGATACAGGGTGTTTTTTTGGTTGGTGACAAAAAACGCAGGACATAATTTTTGGCTCACTTTAGGGCTAGAAGTTCATATTAACATGTGGCTCATTTTAGGGCTAGAAGTTCATATTAACATGTGCTTGCAAGGCATTCGTTTTTGAGATATGGAGTGTACATATTTTAAGTTTTTTTAGTTTTTATTATGGAACATTTGATGTACTGTATGCTACGAATAATGCCTACAGAGTGGCTATGAAACATTTCAGAACACTTTATAGGGCATTACTTTTCCACAGGAATTTTTACTACAGTGCCACTAACCATTTTTACTATAAATGAAAATTCCTTATTCTGTTCTGTAACTTCTTGGTCTTTTACATTAATTTAATTTTTTGAACTGTTTAGAACTTATCAATGGAAATGTATATTTACGCTTAATCATGGCACACATGGCTCCTGGAAAATGGGAAAAAATGGTCAAATTGTAATTTTGTAAATAGGAAAGAAATTTCAATTTGACAAGGTCTAAACCCAAGAAACATGATTTCTTAGTTGACTCCAGCCGTGAGAGCTTTCGTACTAAATAGATGCTTCCTTTGATTCTTGTGAAGTCCTTGATTTCTTGAAGTCATTAAAAAATATTTGTTGGAGGATGGGTGATGTATTCTTGTACACAAGTCTAAATCATTCATTCATAACTAAGATGGAAGATCTCATTTCACAATATTTAGGTTTTATCTAGTAAATATTACAACCTTTTAGATATATTTTACATTATAAAAGAGATAAAATATATCTTACCTGAATCTGTATTAGACTATGAACACGTATTTTCAACACATTTAATGCATTTTTTAAATTTTAAAACAAAACCTTCATTAGAATGACGCCATAAATGCACTGATTGGGAACTTCAAATCTTTTTCAACAATTGGTTCCAATTACCCCCCTAATCCGATTGCTATAAACAGCAGTTGGTTTTAATCTGTTAGTAACTATATAGACTTAAAGAATGTTGCACTATTAAAACTTTACATTTTTTATAGCCTCCCTGTGAGTGGTAAGGTGTCACAACAAAAAATAATAAACATTTTCTTGTATTATATAATCCTATTGTTAAAAATAGTACTTGACAGCAGTTAGTACTTTAAATATGTAAATAACTACACATTTTTTTAATAAAGTTTTATATCCAAAGAATTAGTTTTATTTTCTTTTGTTAGTCAGTAATGATTACGACCCTTAAATGTGCAATAATTTTTTTACAGATAAACTATAAGTTTTTAAGCATTTATTTTCAAACTACGGGTTTTTACATATGGAGGTAACCACAATCTATAAAACTTTATATTTTTTCATTAATTGATGATTAATTCAAACGCCACATAAGATCAAATCAAAATAAAACAATGGTAAAGTACCACAACAAAAACAAAAACATTTTCTTGCATTAATAATCTAATTGATAGTAACAATACAATACTTTGAAATATAATACTTAAAATTGTAGTAAATATAATAAAACCATTTTTTCTATTAACACATAGAAAATATTAGTCTATTACAAAAATGTCTTCTTCAGTTTTTCGAATTACCTATTCACAGTTAAAAATGTTTACTTAATATAATTCTCCATTAATAAAAAATAAGTATGATAACTTTAGAATTAATAAAAATGCTTGTATTGCTTGAGCATATTGGCAACGCAGCTGGGCTTCGTATAATTCAACAAGTATATATATTTTTACACAGTGGGCTTCTTATTTTCTAAAAACGTATGGGATTCATAAAACCTGGAAAATATAACTATTTCTGTATATCCAGAAAAAGTTACCCCTCTGCCTTTGCTTGCAATAACTGTAAGATTTAAATTGTTTTTCAATAAAATACACTTTGTTCAAACCAATATTTAGGCCGGGATTCGGGTAGTCTGTGGGACATACCGGGCTTCATATTAGACAAGAGATGTGTATATATATAAATAATATATATATATATATATATATATATATATATATATATATATATATATATATATATATATATATATATATATATATATATATATATATATATATATATATATATATATATATATATATATATATATATATATATATATATATATATATATATATATATATATATATGTATATATATATATATATATACATATATATACATATATATACATATATATACAGATATATAAACATATATATATATATATATATATATATATATATATATATATATATATATATATATATATATATATATATATATATATATATATATATATATATATATATATATATATATATATATATATATATATATATATATATATATATATATATATATATATATATATATATATATATATATATATATATATATATATATATATATATATATATATATATATATATATATATATATATATATATACATATATATCTATATACAGTGGAGTTCGGATATAGTAAACCCGTTTATTGTGAACACTCGGTTACAATGAACACTTTTTGAAATACACAAAAAAAAAAACAACACAACACATGTAAATTTTTACCGTTTATAGTGAACCCGGATATAGTAAACTTTCGGATAAAGTGAACTAAATTTCGTCAAGGTTAAGATCCATTTTCCGTTTATAATAAACTTTTTCGGGGACTCCCCCGGTAATTCCCCGAGAGAGAGCACACATTTGTTTTGGTTTGATATTGATTTAGGTTATGATTTAAATTTCGTGGAGAAGATTGACGACAGACCTTCAAAATGGAGAAGCAAAAACGAAAAGCATTAACTTTGAAAGAAAAATACGATATTATACAAAAAATTGAAAGTGGTATGAAACAAAGTGATATTTGTCGTGAAATGAATTTGCCCAAAGCAACTGTGTCCATTACCTGGAAAAAAAAAGATACGATTCTCTCGTCCTATGGTCAAGTGAATACAAGTTGTAAAAGGCTAAGAAAATCAGCTCATGAAGGCGTCAATAAGGGGCTTTTACAGTGGTTTACCCAAAAAAGAAAAGAAAATGTTCCCATAAGTGGTCCAGTTCTTCAGCATAAAGCAAGTGAAATGGGAAGTAAAATAGAAGGAAGAGATTTTGTGTGTTCCAGAAGTTGGATTGAACGTTTTAAAAAGAGAAATTGTATCTCTGGAGGAAAAATTGTTGGTGAGTCTGCATCAGTTAATATAGATGTTGTTAATAACTGGCTCACAACGGTTTGGCCTGATCTTTGCAAAAATTATGACAGTGACAATATTTTTAATGCCGATGAGACCGGCCTTTTTTACAAACTAACCCCTTGATAAGACAAGTTCCAAGGAGAAAGGTGTGCAGGTGGAAAATTGTCCAAGGTTCGAATTACAGTTCTGGTTACTGCAAACATGTCTGGGACAGAAAAGAGAAAACTGTTTGTTATCGGCAAATCAGTGAACCCAAGATGTTTTAAAAACAAGACCCTACCAGTCAAGTACAGGTCAAACAGCAAAGCGTGGATGACATCTGACTTATTTACCGAAGAACTACACCAATGGGATACTGAATTGAAGAAGAAAAACAGAAAAATTATTCTATTAGTAGATAATTGTCCAGCACATCCCAATGTTCCGTTGAATCAAATCAAACTGGTTTTTATGCCACCCAATACCAGTTCAAAACTGCAGCCCATGGATCAAGGCATAATCCATTCGCTCAAGTGCCACTATAGAAAGATTTTGCTGATGAAGATGATAGAAGCAATTGATGATGGACAAGAATTTTCAGTGAGCTTATTGGATGCTGTAAATTTTATTCACCGTGCTTGGCAGGAAGTTAGCAAAAACACTATTGCAAACTGTTATAAACATGCAGGATTCTTAGAAGCAGAAAATGGCTTTGACTCTGATGATGAATTACCTTTAACAGAATGGCTAAAAAAACATTCAGGAGATCCCGAAAATACCGACACCCAGAAAGCCCTTGAAGCAGAAATTAGGAATAGGATTGAACATTTCGACTTCGAAAGTTACGTTTCAATAGACGATCAAGTTATTCCAACCGAATCTTTGACAGAAGAAATTATCCAGTTAGCTTCAACAGGTACCTATAACATGGAATGTAACTTTAAAATAATGACTTATTTACGTTATTTTTTTCAGAAACAAATGCAGAATTGAGTGAAGATGAGCTGGACGAGGAGGCTATTGAGGAAATGCCCATGATCAATGTTCCTTCAGTGAAAGACATGATGGAAAAAATAAGAGAGATTCGCACATTTTTGGAGTCACGTGAAGTTCCTGAAAAAGTTTAGAATTCTTTTTGTAGCCTTGAAGGCTATATAAGTAAAATTAACTTTTCTAACAGACTCGTTCAAACCAAAATATCCGACTTGTTTATCCAACAATAGGTGGATACATTTTTTTAGTTATTTTTTTTAAATATTGTTTAAACTTGTTCTTGTTCACTTGTTACTTGTTTTGTATATTTATTTTTCACCAACATTACCTAATACATATATTTTGAAAAATATCAGTATATCGTGGCATTTTTTTACAAAACCAACATACCTACATAATATTATATGTTTATTATGTAATAACAATAACCTCATTCATCGGGTAAACATCTGGTGTGTACAAAAGTTCATTTATTGCTTATAGTAAACCTCGGATACAGTAAACCAATTTTGATGCAACTTGCGAGTTCACTATATCCGGACTTCACTGTATATATATATATATATATATATATATATATATATATATATATATATATATATATATATATATATATATATATATATATATATATATATATATATATATATATATATATATATATATATATATATATATATATATATATATATATATATATATATATATATATATATATATATATATATATATTGTTTATTTATGGAGAATGTGGCTATCTAAAATATCGATTTTGCAGCAGACAACGGTGCGTCGGTAGGCACTGGACAGTTAAATCTGATGTGTTTTTAAGAACCGCGGGGTTAGGAAATGTTCGATATAAATATGTGGTACTGGGGTAGCCCCAAGGCTATATAGTGCGCATTTAAAGTATTAAATTAATGTAAAAAAAGCTTTAGCAGACCTGTAGCTCCATCGTTATCACGAAAGTCCTCTCTGTCTAAAATTACACTTAATTCCATTTTTATTGTAACAGAATCTATAATAGGATAATTAACTTTAATTAACTCTAAAATATCCTCTGGAAATTGTTATTTAAAATCAACAGTTTTTTTCCGGATTAATTGTTCTAAAACAAGGTGATCAGAAAATTTAAAGCGGTTTTCAATCTCTACAATAATAAAATCACATATCCCTAAAGCTATTCGCTTCTTTGATTCCAGAGCGCCTCTCTGCCGTTTATTACCGTTTTGTCGTTCATGAATTTTTTCATCATTTAAAAAGGTTTCCCGAACCCCCTGAATCGCCTGTTTAAAACGTGTTGTTATTTTATGTACTTCCGTAGCAACTAAATTTATGTTTTGTAACTTGTTAAAAAATATCTCAGTGAGATAAAATTAAATGAAAAATATTTAGCCAATAAATAAAGTCACTGTTGTCTAAATGGTTTAATAATCCTGTAGCTTGTTGTAAAGTAGCCGAATCGTCTTCCAAATCAATAATTCTTTCTAGGCAAATTTTCATATTTCACATTTAACATGCTCTGCAGGCATAGAGTGCTTTTTGATCTTCTCTTCTAAATGTTCTAAATAATTCACCCCTGTTTTACACTATATATCGTTTATAGATAAAAACAACAAACATGGAAAACAAAAATACATGTCCTTGTCTTTACAGCCACATATAAAGTAGCATAAATCGTACATTGTTTTTTTTTAAATATCGATTTACACTCTTGTTTTTATCTTGAGTCATTAGTTTTAACGTTAATTGTGGCAAAGGCCGACCAACCTCCTTACATTTTAAACTTTTTCGAAACTTCAGCAATTGTATTCTTTGACCGCACGATTTCACAAACTAAACACGATTGCGACATTTTAAATAACTCGATAATTAGTCATCATCGTTCATCCATAATCATAAAATTATTAATTATTACCTACATAAATTTCATGCTACGCCTCAAACAGGTGCTATTGCTGCATATCCAACAGTCAAATGCTAACAAGGTCACCACAACGACTAAAAGTAGATTGGATTTCTTTCCCTCTTAACGATCTAAATATAGATTTATATTTCGCGACATCGACACACCATGCGTGATAGATGACTATTTCTATCGCACCTTAATGCATTATTTTCCTATATGTACTATCTTGTCTTGTATATATCTTGTATATAAAATATAGGGGGAACGAATGGCAAAATGCAATTTTGACCGGTGATACACAAAATGGATAAAATAAGATCTTTTCAAGCGGGAATTGAACAAATCGAAGATTTGTAGAAATAGTTTTGAATTTTTTAGGATGAGAAAAGTGATTTACAAAAAATATAATTTAAATACGCTTTTCTCATTTTCTCCTGTTGTTTTTTTTAGGACATTGACCATTTGACCTCATGGTCGAGCCGCCACTGCAACATAAAACATTTGTTTATTACACTCGCATATCGAATTATTTAGTTCCATTTAATCTTTTATCTGACCCGGTTAGCTTGTGTTTCTAGGACGAAATTCGGTAAAGGTCGCCCATGCCGACGTAACTTAATATGTTATAAAACTTCCACAATACAAATTAACACAACGTTTAACTCTAGGGTCCAGAATACCTAGAAATCCACAATTACGAAATTAAAATGTTATGTACCCCATTAATATTAAATATTACTGCACAGTGTTGCAGAACGTACCGCCGAGAATAAAATCACAGACTAGACATTTTTTTTAATGTATCGCAAGAAAAGATAAGGTTTTGACGCCATCACTAGATGTTATGTATACTAATATATCTAACTATTTATTCGTTGGTCATCATATCGACTAGCGCATTCACCATAATTATGTTTCATTAGGTTCGCGAAAAGGATTGTTCAATAAAAATAGATAAACGAAGGGAAAATAATTATATTTTCTATGTTAAATGTCCCTCTTTAACTCCCTCAAACTAGAACTTAAAAGGATATAAGGTTTATATATATATATATATATATATATATATATATATATATATATATATACCAAAATAAGGAAAATATATAACGCCGTTAGAACTAGTATATAGCAGAAAATGGATTATTTGGGATGACCGCTAAAGCAATGGAATTTGGCTAACCATAGATACGTGTTTCTGACTTAAGGTCTTCATCAGTACAGTCAACTAGTTGAAAGACGAGTACAACTAGTGCCAAAATGAATACACAAAACAATACCAGAGTCACCAACAGGAGCAAAACCGACATTTGTGATTACCAAGAGAACATCCGAATTAAATATATTAAATATATATATATATATATATATATATATATATATATATATATATATATATATATATATATATATATATATATATATATATATATATATATATATATATATACAGCGCGTCTCAGATTCGCTTCTCTATATAGGGATCTCGGCTCCTATTATACCCACAGCAAAGGTTAAATGGGGAAAATTTTAGAGGAAACTTATTGCATTCGATATCTGGCTTCAGATTTACGATCGATCAATAAGTTTGGGAAATATCGGCGAAAAACCGAAAATGGCGGATTTCGTTTTTCGCCACTATATCCAGAACGGTAAATTTGGCAGCTGTCAAAATGTGACATTATTCGGGCACATTTTTAAGACAAATAAGATGACGTATTCGACACGTCTTCATTAATTTTTGTTAACTTATGACCGCCATATTGGGTTTTTCGATTTTTGGAAAGACCCTAAAATTTCCAGTCTAGTGATATCTCACAAGTACATTAAAGGTTTTAGTGTCATCAAAATATCACACTTCGTAAATTAGGTTTCAATGTTTTTAAAGGAGGCCATGATTTATTTTGTCACAAGATTACATTAATAAGTAAGTAATGTATTGAACGCATTGAATTTTCAATACAACATGAACGTAAATTACGACTTAAAAAATCTAAATGAGCTTTAACTACTTTGTAAGTGGGTAACATTAATTCACAAATCTGCAAAATGACGTCCATTTGCATCGAGACATTTTTGACAATTGGTGACTGTCTTTCGTTCATATTTCTAAATGTGTCCAGAACTCTTTGTTTCAGGATTTCTATGGTCACGGGGGCATCAAATTCATAGATTTCATTCTTCGTGTGACCCTAGAGGTAGAAATCCAAAGGCGACAGGTCAGCAGGTTAAGCAGTTCCTGACTTGAATGGTATCGTGAGCCGGACATCCGTCTTGTTGAAACCAAGTTCTTCTTAATTCATCTGCCGTTAGAATAGCTCGTAAGGCTGGTACAACCTGGTTTCGCAAAAGGGCTAGGTACCTCTGCCCGTTTAGGTTGTAGTCAAACAAAAATGGTTCAATAAGTCGATTTCCTGAAATGATTAATAATTTATAAATAGGTGCCCAACAGTCAAGGGCGCCAGGGTCTGCCGGGTGGTACTAGAAACTATAAATTATAAAGGGAAAATTATCTTTATTAAAAAGTAGATATTTTCTTTCCAAAAATAATTATCGAAACATCCCGTAATGATTAAGCTTGTATACAGTTGAAACCTATTCAGCTTTATTATGAAAAAGAAAAACATATTTGGTTAGCGGGAAGTAATAGCCGTAATAAATTATTTTGTTGGTATTGCATATTAATTTCGGAAATACTAAATCAATTTATTTCAGTGATATAATAATCTTAAAGAAGTACACCGTGCCTTAATAAAACATAAAATATCAAAAGAACAAACCCCTTGCGCTTTAAAATTTAAATTATTCGGAAATACAGCTGAACGCCTTTCTATAAATCATAATGAAAATCGAAAAATAATTCGACATTTGATTAATATGGTATTTTTTCATAACGCAAGAACTAGGCTTCCCGGGTAATAATATAAAATTAAATTCAGACAATCAAAATAATTTTAGAGAATTAGCTAAATCTGCAGAAAATTTAGATAAAGTGTTAATAAATGTATAGAACCCAATTCTATTTTTATAGGTTCTTCGAAACTACAGTACAAAATGATTGAATACAAATGTAATACAATATCAAAAAAGTAAGTTGACTGACTAGAGTAGAACGTTTTACTTTTTTTTTATTAGATTATACTCTTTTAGTATCATTAAAGAACTAAACTAAAAAGATTATATTATTTGACCATCATTTGGTACCTATTTAAAAAAGATTGGTTAGATTAACTTACCAATGATCCCACACCAAACGTTACTTCCAAATCTGATCTGTAGACGTCTCTCTGCCACTTCGTGAGGATTTTGCACAGCCCAATTATGACGGTTGTGTCTATTAAAGGCTCCACAATTCGTGAACCTGCTCTCATCGGACCACAAGACATGATTTACAAAAATCTCCTAGTATACCACTCACAGAACTGTAGTCGTCTTGGAAAATCAGTTTCCTTAAGTCCTTGTACTATTATGGGTTTGTATGGATGGTACTTATTCTTTTTTAAAACTCTACTGTTGATTTTGGCACATTAGTTTCCTGTTCTACAGTTCTTACCGATGCACTAGGGTTTTCGTTGATAGCTTGTAAAATGTTTCTGTCTTCTAGGTTATTTGAAGGCACCATGGTTAATCAAATTAACTACGATTTTCCTGAATTGGGTTTTATGAGGCTGCCGTCGTTCGGGGTACATCTCCAAATACCTTGCTGAGGTAACGTCGGCGTTTCTGTATGATTGAAAGTACAGAGCTAACATGTCAACCTTTTCTTCATTTGAATACGGAATGCCGGCCATTTTCTATAGGTTTTGACAATTTATGTGTCAGATTTATGATTTTATTGGGATAAAAGCGTACCTACTACTTATTAAAACACAGCTTTGATACTTTCAACTATTTAACTTAACGTCAAAGTCAAAATCCAATTTTGTTACGGATAAATCATGGCCTCCTTAGAAAAAACTGAAACCTAACTTTACGAAGTGTAATATTTCGATGATACTAAAATCTTTAATGCACTTGTGAGATATCACTAGATTGAAAATTTTAGGCCCTTTCCAAAAATCGAAAAATCCAATATGGCGGCCATAAGAAAAATGAAAGTTGAGGCTGGTTGCGGGTTAACAAAAAACAATGAAGACGTGTCGTATACGCCATCTTATTTGTCACATTTTGGCAGCTGTCAAATTTACCGTTCTGGATATACTGGCCAAAAACGAAATCCGCCATTTTCGGTTTTCCCCGATATTTCCAAAAACAATTGATCGATCGTAAATCTGAAGCCGGATATCGAATGCAATAAGTTTCCTCTAAAACTTTCCCCATTTAACCTTTGCTGTAGGTATAATAAGAGCCGAGATCCCTGTATAGAGAAGCGAATCTGGGACACACTGTATATATATATGTATATATATATATATATATATATATATATATATATATATATATATATATATATATATATATATATATATATATATATATATATATATATTTATATATATATATTATATATATATTTATAAATATATCTATATATATATACGAGTATATATATATATATATATATATATATATATATATATATATATATATATATATTTGTTTATGGCATAGTGGTCAGCCCGGTATATAGAAAGGGCGTTCGTCCACCCGACACTTCTCGTTGGTATTCGGGTATATACTTTTCGAAATACTTTTTTTCATTACCATTTTAGTAATAGGCCACTGAGAGGGGTAAGAAATTTCTCAAAAAAAAACATTTAACATATTAATTACCCCTTTGTTCGCCCATGCTCTTGGTCAGCCCACAGTGATACAAATCTATATATGAAAAGGTTTTTGGTCAGCCCAGCATTATTGTCAAATCTATGGGCCTTCCAGCTACCGCATATCACGCGTTTAATCTCAGTATGTTGTTGATTTTAAGCCAGGACACATTATACACGTGGTTCGAAGAATTATAAACTATGTCTTATAGAGGTAAACTTTGTGTAAGTTTAGCAAAGAAAATAAGTGTAGAAGAGAACGAACAGGTAGGTACTATGCATCATTTTATTAAACTTTTGTAACAATTTTTATTATTATCTAATTAGAAAAATAAAACTAGTTTCGACTTATTTAATTTTAAACTATTTGTAATAAGAAATTTACAATCTAAGCAAGTCATCGAAAAATCAAAGTACATTACAGTAAACTCCGCATTAACCAATACCTACCGACAATCGACAATTCTTGCAAGTTCGGAATTGCAAATTCGGGGAATCACTGACCGGTTCTGTCTGTTTAAGATTCTGCATTTATTTCTCAAGTTTTAATAATGGAATATGGAATAGTGTTGGGAAAACCGCTGTTTTGGACATCATTTGACAGAGTTTGCATAACATGTACAAGGTCAATTTGTAAAGTTCCCTACTTTAGTAACTTCCTTCCAGTTTTTTAAAAATTATTATTTAACGTCGGCCTTGTTCCACTACTGAGTACTGAGTAGGCTTGTCATCTTTTGAATACCCTTCACCCGGAGA
Organism: Kuschelorhynchus macadamiae; assembly: GCA_030620095.1. NCBI lineage: Eukaryota > Metazoa > Arthropoda > Insecta > Coleoptera > Curculionidae > Kuschelorhynchus > Kuschelorhynchus macadamiae. Next base: position 68,562 of record JAUTXW010003959.1, read on the forward strand.
TTTACAAGTTTCCTAAAAAACTTTTTAGGTTCTCATATGTTACACATTAAATGAAACAAAGCCTTTATCTTTTACATTTATTGTAGTAAATTTCATTCATATACTTTTAAAATATGTATATTCAAACAAAACATTAACAAAAATTTAACAAAATCATTAAAACAAATTGATTGTTAAATGAATATCAAAGTACAAACACAACTGCAAAAGTTGGCTAAAACATTTAATTGTTCGTTTAGACAAGACAAAATGTCATGTTTATTTATACTGGCTAGCATGTTTAATATAAACATATAATGACGAACAAAATAAATATAAAACTCTGATTTGAAAATGTAATGTTCGTCTTAAGATCATCCTCATTTTTTACAAATAATTTTATGACAGTTTTCTTCACTCAGTTCTGAAAAAGTTTTTTACAAAGCAGCATAATGAAATAGCTCTGATATACGAAACTCATCCCTGAATTTTTTTTTTAAAGAAGTTTCCCCGGAGATATTGACGTCAAACCCGGGCTCATTTTTTGTTCGGGGGTTCTCCAGGTGGATTCCATTTTATTGTGCTACGAAATTCTTAAAGGGCGGGGTTAGAAAGAGGGTTAATTTGTTAAAAATTACAAATTTTGGAAATTAACCGCCGATTTATCGGGAGCGCCTAACCGATTTTAGTGTGCGGGAGCTCGCCAAGTTGCTTGTATTTGTTTTGTACTATAAAATTCTTAAAAACTGGGAGTAAAAAGGGAGTTAATTAGTTCAAAACTTACAATTTTTTGAAAATAATAGAAAAATGTTCCATTTTAAAGATGTTTGGATTACGCAATATTTGTGTTTTATGATTTGAGGTTTTAATTTAAAAAAAATGGAGGGATGAAAGGGATGATAGGGGTAAAAAAGGGCGAAAGGGGTAAAACACTGAAAATGTGATCCATTTTTATTATATTTATTATATCATCAAGATTTAAGGTCAATCCGTATTTAGTTTATCAGATGCAATAAGGGTAGCGGGAGAGGTGTGGCGGAGTAAAATATAAAATAATATCTTAGATGTCATTTTATAAGTTTTTGATGTCAAATAATTCATTTTCGGGAATACAATATTTGTATTGTTAGCTTTCTGTATACAGGGTGATTAAGAAATATGTTAAGGGGTAAGAAGGGAGTTCTGCTGCACGAAAAAAAAAGGGAAATTTTTGGAAAATATGTAGTGACATACAGTTTGATTATACCATCAAGAATTTAGGTTAATCCGAATTTATTTGTCAAATGCAACACCCCGCCTTAAGGGTAGCGGGAATGGGGGAGTAAATATGATGTTGCGTGTCATTTTATAAGTTTTTGAGGTCAAATAATTCATTTTCGGGGATACAATATATGTACAGTGACCGGCAGTAAGTGCGCATCATATGGGAAATATTGTTATCATTAGATTTTGACAATTTTCGATATGTGCAATTGCTTCTGCATCAAAAATAACCGAAAATAAAAAACGTTGAACAGCGCCGTCCGTCATTTCGTGTTTGGCGGAAAATGTTCAAAAATTAAAAATTGTCTCAAAAAACACTTATTTGAAAAAATTGCAAAAATGTTATTAGAAGAAGTTGTTCAGAATGACATTATATTGCTATGTACGGTTTTGAAAAAAAATCTGAGGTAAAAAAATAAAAATAATTGTTTTGCCATAAACAAATTTTCAGTTTCGAAAAATATATTTATGATAAAGAAACTCATTAGTATAGCCAACAGTGATATTTTAAATAATATTTTGTAAAGATTCGCAAGCTATTTCTATTTTATTCGAAGAAAATTTGAAATCTGTCAATTTCCAGGTCTTCAGCTGCTTCATAAAAGGTCACTGAAATATATCTAAGACATTATCATCTCGATACTGTTTATTAATAATCAAAGACCATGCATCCACGCAATTTGAATTAAAGTTTTTTATTCGAACAATTAGTAAATTGACTTTTGGCAAATTGTTGGAATTGTATCTATTATCATTGTTGACGCGTGGATCGACGAAGGATATGGCCGAGGGGTAAATCGCTGAAGCAATGTGGTGTACAAGAGCTAGAAAATGTAAAAGCAATGCGAGCAATGTATTGAAAATGTAAGCAATGCACAAGCAATGCGAAAAATTGGGAAGCAATGCGAAGCGATGTGAAGCAATGTAAAGCAATGTGAGCAATGCGAAGCAATGCAAAGCAATGTAAAGCAATGTTAAGCAATGTGAGCGATGCGAAGCAATGCAAAGCAATGTAAAGCAATGTGAAACAATACAAATCTATGGTTTGTAACCTATTATTTTGGCGCTCGTCTCGTTAAATTATATAAATAGAAGAGAGATAACCTATGTATATCTAACGTCGCTTGAATGTGTGGATTTTTAATTTATTATATCCTGCCTGTGTTTGACGTATTTTTTTTGATGTTGTGATATTTGAAAATATCTTAAAGGATAAAGCTATGTTAATATTACACATATCAAGATCTAATAAATAATGGGGGGGGTGGGGGAAACTTAACAATGTAAATGAATAAGTATGTTTTATTTTGTCTGAACGCCAGATGTGTTATACCTGTTATTCTGATACAGAAATACGGTAAATTTATTATAAAAATTTAGTCGTTATAATTTACTTACAGGGTACAATGTGAATGATTTTGTTTGAGCATGATATCACTTTTTGAATAATTTGTTTTGCAACTTAGTAAGAGGTATTTTGCCTCTTACTAATATAACAACGATATAACAAAACATAGAATCAAAGTAAAATCGTGTTTAAAAAAACATATAATGTTTTTTTTAACAAACAATTTTGTGGTATTGTAAGTTTTGGTGTCCTTTGTGGCCTGATCGACATTTTAATTCTCTATTTGCTAAAATTCGCAATTATAACAAATTATAAATGTATAATAAATTCGCCTCGAAGTGCAAAAAAATATTTTAATGGAAAATTTTAATAATCGTTACGTCCAACTCTCAGAATCAATTGAACATTTTTCCTGTTCTGTCTGTAAAAATATTCCCCAGTTCAGGGGTAATAGCCAACAAAATATCAGAAGCATCTTCTAATATTATAACCACCTTTAGTAGGATTAAAAGATTTTAAGGAAAACTTTATTTTGAACGCTCTGCAGAACTGAATTGGTGTTGGATTTCTAGCATTTTCACAAGCATTTCTGATGATTTTCAAGCGTCGAGTTGCAAAAATCGGTATTTTTTTTGTAATATTTTCCGTAACACTAAAACCGAAGAAATAGTCAGCTTTCATTTATAGGTTGATTACATTTGATGGTATTAGTCACATTTTTTGTAATTTTTAACAATAACTTTTAAATTTTTAAAAATTATTTTATTATTTTATATAAAAATTCATTTTGTTCCGAAACATCCATAAAAGCCTGACAAGTTTCCAAGTTACCCGCATTTAGAAAATCAGCTAATTAATTATTCTCTTCAATAAAATTTGCAGTTTCATTGGCTGTATACTTAAGCTGATAATTTTACCCTCGATTTTACCTTAGTTTTTTTTTAATTATTTGGTGTTCATCTGTAATCTATATGCTAACCTGTACTGCTTAACCTTATTTAGATTATACACGTTCTCTTAAAAGCATTTATCAGATTTTTTAAAGATAAATATATCTAAAAAAGAAGTTATTTGTTAATAATTTTAGCAAATGTGGCACGCCAAATAAATAAAATATTGGTGGTTAGCGAGGTGGTTACTAGGGTTTTTTTCCCGATTAGGCTTTACCTGGGAAAAAAAATGCCGATCCCGGGAATTCCCGGTTACACAATCATTAGATGTTTTTTATTTATATTACGTTCTAAAACACCGTCAGTGACCGAAAGAGACATGCCTATTGCCTATAAACATAATCTTAATATACCGAGCGTTCGAAAAATAGACTGAGATACTTTAGAGGCTGATTCCCTGCCAAAAAAATATGAAAAAAGGTCCTATAAACATGGGTCCGGAAATGCAGAGTTTTCAAAATACAGGGTGTAAAACTAAAAAAAAAAGCTTTTTTTTCAATATCTCAAAAAATATTAAGGGGCTAATTTAGCCCTAAAAATATTAAAATTATTAAGTCCAGTGGAGTCCCGGGGGACACATTAGCAAATATTATTGACGTATGCTACTGCCTTTTTTTGAACTTTTATATATTTTTTTATTAACCATCTAAAAATACAACTATTTTGTCTCTTGCTTTTTTTTCGCATCTCACTTCGTTTTCAAGGAAAAAAAAACACTTTATTGCGTGTCATTGGACAAAATTGGATTATGCATTTTTGTCTCGATTTTTGTTAAACAAATCACATAATAACTTAACTGGACTTACTACTTTTATTCCCTTTATGGCTAAATTAGCCTTTTAATGCCCCAAATAACATTGCCAAATTTCAACAGAATCGAGTAAATATGTTTTAAGATATTAATAAAAAAACGTTTTTTTGTTAAGTTTAACACCCTGTATCATGAGAACTCTGCATTTCCGGCCCATTCTATAGGAACTTTTTCATATTAAGGAATCACCTTCTGAAATATCTCCGTCTATTTTTCGAACACCCTGTATATAATGCCCTGTTAGCTGCTAGACCTATTCAATCGACAGTGAAATGGTATTTTTCTCGGTATTTTCTCTTGAGGGAAATTTTGTAACAAAATCTGATTCTACTCTAAACGCTTTAGTATTTTTGAAATCCATTTTTCTCTAGGAAAACAAATTTAGGATTTAATTTCTATTTGACATTTCATAACCCTTTTTTTAATTCTAAATTATTTTTAATCATATTGAGAATGTTGAGTTTTGTTTTTGTTAACCGACGTTGTATGTGTAGATAATTCTGCTATAAGGGAATTTGTTTTTTTGTTTTTTGTTTTATTTGATTATATTTACTGACCAGGAAAAAATAAAATACGTCTTTGCCTAATAATTTTTCAAAATGTTTTTATTTAATGATATTTTCCCTGAGACCCGGGAATTCCCGGGAATGTAATAGGTACTTGCTTCCGGGACACCCGGGACCAAAAATATGCCGGGAAATAAAAAACCCTCAAAATGTTAAAAAATGCGATTATTTTCAAATCATAAATGTTCGTGGAATTTGTTTTGTTAAAGACTTCGTTAATCTAAATACAGTGCCTTACTTGTTGAATTTCTTTTTTTACTCTGTTTATATATATAGTCGGTTACATTAAAATATGTAAAATTAAATAAAACCGAGAATAAACCTTTTATTAGATGTATTAGTGTCATAGTTTATAAGAATCTAAGATAGGCATGTGCAAACTGATTTTCTTGAGTTTAAACGGTTTAGGTTTTACAAACTGCCAAAATTCGTCAATGTTGTCAATTTTAAAATGTCGGTAATAGGTAAACAGCAAAAACATAAAAATATCTAAAATTTTTCTTGTATTCTAAAAATTCACTAATATACAGGGTGTTCCATTTAAAAATATATAACAGGGCCATGTCTTGTCTTCATGCAACACCCTTGTCCTTGTATACAAAAAATATATGCCTCAAATAGCTTAGAATGTACTCTAAACTTCCGTATTCAACATTTTTGTCGAATGACAAAAACTAAAAAGTTTGGGGGGTGACTTTTAATATAATATTTATGGTTTTTAATAAGGGATATTTATTTTTTGGTTTTTATGTTGATATATACTTTATAAGTGTTGATAGAATTATTTATTATATTTATGCTATTTTAGTTTTATTACAAACCATAAATCCTCGAGGGGTAAACCGCTTGGGACAGCAGGGCGTAAGCTAATATTTAAGTCGATATTTGAGTAATGAATTTTGCTTTTTAAACATTAAAAACAACCATTAGCAATGAACAGCAATGCAAAGCAATGCGAGAAATGCAAATCAATCTAAAGCAATGCAAAGCAATGCAAAGCAATGCGAGCAATGCAAAGCAATACGAGCAATGTAAAGCAATGCGAGCAATGTGAAGCAATGCCAAGCAATGCAGATATATTGAAGCAATATTAAGCAATGTAGCAATTGGTGTACAAAAATAATTTCTGAGGTTTACCCCTCGGATATGGCACAATTTAAGAGCAGTTTGGCCTTCTGCTAATTTTTATGTAATTTGAATATGTTGTAGCCGATACCAAGAGTTTTTCTAATTCCGCGAAAGTTCTAACTCTTCCGGGTGTACAAAAAAAATGGTGTTAAACTACCAGTTTTACTATTTCTATCGTAACTACAAGTACAAAAAATTAAAATAAATATTTGAAATTGCAAAAATTGTAAGCTTTTTTACAAATATCGAGTTTAGTTTCACATACCCAAGTAAACCACAAATTATATTGAAGGAATTAATAACAAAAATAGCAGTTAAATAGATAAAATAAGTGGTTAGGGCATAAACTAGATTTATTATAGTTTGGAAACGGCAAGATGATAAATACCTGGAAAATTAACAATATTCCGTGCGTGAAAATTCAATTATTTTTGAACTAAATATTTAGGTCGAAATGGTTGGCCGTTAAACTAAAAACAGATTGCATATTTCACATGTGATGGTCTTTCTAACATATATAGCATTATAATGTCATCCTGAACAACATTTTTTGTTATTTTTCCAAATAAGTGTCTTTTGAGACATAATTTTTAATGTTTTTAAATATCCCGCCAAACACGGAATTACGAAGGCACTGTACGTTTTTTGGGTTCTTTTTGATGCAGAAGCGATTGCACATATCTGAAATTGACAAAATCTAATAATAAAAAAAATTTCCATATGATGCGTACTTAGTGCCGGTCACTGTATATACATATTAAAACACGTTCTGTATACAAAGGATACCTTGCCGGTTACATGAGAAAAGTGGTCCCGGTTAAAATCGCGAATTTTTTTATATATTTTATACTTTGGTGAAGGAAATATATTCTGCGAATTTTAGGAAGATCGTATGTCTACGACCAGAGATAGAGTGTCCCAAAAAAGTCTATCTTTTTAGTGTATTTCTTTGTAGAAAGTAAGAAAAACATATATAGAACTCGGTACTTTTTTATTACCAAGTGTCCCAAACATATCATAGCTTAATTTTATTTTTGAAAAATTCTTTTCCTATCTTAGTTCTACATTTTCTTTTACCCAGAATTAAAAAAGTGTATATGTTGTTTAACCAAGATTTAGTTCACCAAGGTACGGTGTCCTTTAGCGACATTCTGTCAAGCACATTACTTTGGTTTTTATATCATAAAATTTAATATACTGGGCGATAATAAAAATAAAAAATCACTAAATGATTTTAAGTTAAGCTTTGTTAAGAACATTTCTTAATTAATTGTTCATTTTAGATAATTTATTTATGATAGCGTTGTTCTTATTGAAAAGTTAAATTTACAAAAAATAAAAATTTTAGTACAAAGATCAAATAAACAGCCCGCATGGAGGAAATGTTTTTTCGGATCAAGAATATTTGAACAGTCAGCATGCAGGAAATATTTCTTCGGATCAAGAAGATCCTGGTTACATAGAAGTTACACCAGAAACTCTTTCAAAAAAGATAATAGAACTGCCTAACTCCAAACCAAGTAATATAAGTAGCCCGCGTGGAGGAAATTATTCTTCTGATGAAGGAAATGACGATTACGTAGAAGCTTCACCAAAAAAGACACTAGAATTGTCTAACTCTGAATCAAGTAACAGCCCATCTATTTGTTCAGATACATCTGACTGTAGCAATGAATCTGATGGCCTATCAGGCCTGCGAATGGCAAGTTGCAACCTGTAGTTATAGGCAATTCTTAAAACGAAAAAATGTTTCATTTTATTACATCACGTTATTCTTTTTGTTTATTTCTAGACGCCCTCACCAAATATTATTCAAGAAGATCTCAGTCATAAAAGTTCAAATCTCTTGCCCATACCAAATATTTTTTATCATGACGAAAACAGTTCATCAGAATTACCTCTTACCAATATAAATGTAACATTGACTGGAGATGCTGAAAAAAAAATCTTAGCCAAAAAGAGGCTTTTTGCAGATCATAACTCAAAATCATACACTATTTTGGAGAACGTTCTCGAGGTACGTTATTTAGCTTATTAGAATTTAGTTCATGGTACAGATAAATGTGTTACAAGTTTACTTAAAGTTTCCTTAATACCTGAAGTAATTTAACATTCTATATTTTTTGTTAATTTCCCACAAAATTTTCTCTTATAATAATTTTAGTTTTATCAGTCTGAGAGTTACGTTTATTGAACAAAGTAATAGTATATTATGTTCTTTAGGGTCCAAATTCAGTTGAAATCATGCATACTATACATAAACCTGTGGTGCCCAAAGTAACTACTGTTAAGAACACAGATAGAGTTCTTCATAATTTTGGAGTAGTGGTTGCGGTAATGTAATGAAACATTGTTTAAATTAGATATTTTATTAATTTTATTTTAGGATGAGCAATCTTCAAACTTAGAGAAAATTGATAATCATAGACGCTGGACAAAAAAAGCTTTTGTCCATATTGCTATATTGAGGTTACACATTTTCCACGGCACTTAAAACGAAGACATGAAAATGAAGGAGCTGTGAGAGAAATATTAACGTTGACCAAAAATGACAATAAAAGAAAAATTTTATTAGACAGCCTTCGTAGGCAGGGAAATTTTTTACTTAACAGTCAAATGGAAAAAACTCGCCCTGTTAGGCGTCCAAGGGCTGAGGAGTCTAGAAATGATTACTTTCCCTGCAATTTCTGTTTAGGGTTTTTTAAAAAAGAATACCTGAGGCGACACAAAAAAAAATGTAAAATGAATACAAATAAAACAAAATTAAGAGAAAACCACTTATCAGAATCCCAAGCTTTTTATATTTGTATAGGCCAAAATAAAGAATTTTATGACTCTCTTCGACTAAAAACACAAGTTTTAAATAAAATGCGTGTGGACGAAATATCTAGAACAGTTATTGGAGATATATTAATTTGCAGTTATGGCGAGAGTCAGCTGAAAAGACATAAACGTGTGCAGTTAGCTACAATGGTATCTAATAAACTTAGAGAGCTGGGAAGGCTCCTCATTGCTTTGAAGGAAACAACTGGAATTCAAAATTTAATGGAAGTCCTTAAACCCGAGTACTTTGATAATATTGTAAATTCTACAAAAGTAATTAGTGGATGCAATGAGGAGACTAAAAGTTTCAAATCTCCTAGTTTGGCACTTCACATGAGCACTAGATTAATTCAAGTTTGCGATATTGCAAGTAAGCTTATTATTAAAAAAAGCAGATTCATAAACTGTGAAAACTCAGAAACTGCACTTAAAAATATCAAACGTCTAAGGGCATTAATTTCTTGCCATTTTAATTCAGAAATTTCTAGCCTTGCTCTAAAAGATCTGAATGAAAAGCAATGGGAGAAGCCAAAAATATTTCCTCTTACTTCAGAACTTCAGCAATTTCAAAAATATGTTATGGATCAAGCAAATAAAGCTTCCGAATATATCAAGAAAAATGAACAGGTGGATATTCATTTTCGGAAATTATCAGAGTGTGTTATGGCTTTGACTTTACTAATCAACAGGAAACGCATAGGAGAAGTACAGTTTTTAAAGCTAAACACTTACACAAGTAATACAAAATCTAACAACGCTGAGGAGTTTTTAGAATCTCTCACAGAAATCGAAAACTTGTTAACAAAACATTTTAAAAGAGTTATAGCTGGGGGTAAAGGTAGCAAGCCTGTGGCTATTCTCTTTCCCAAAAAAATTCAACTTCTCATTGATACCATGTTATCCGTTAGGTCGAAATGTGTACCTGATTCAAATGAATATTTGTTTGCTAATCCAAAAACTACAAACAGATGGCTTAGTGGTTATCACATTTTAAAAAAATTAGCTGATTTGTCTGGTGTTACAAATAAAGACCTGTTTACATCTACTAGACTTAGGAAACAAATAGCAACAGTCCTTCAAGTCATGAATGTTAGCGAGACTGAAATGGACCAGTTTGCCAGTTTTATGGGCCACACAAAAAAAACCCACCAAGAATATTACAGGTATTTAGAAATAGTTATACTCGGCGCACGATTTTCTAATTTTAGTTATGTATAAACAGTCACATATTTAATACAAAATTAAGTTTCAGTTATCATCAGCTACACACTATTACTATTACAATTAGCTTCCTGAATTTTTATCAAGTAATCAAATAATAATTCAATGTTCATTCGTTCTCTCTCAAGGATTTTTAACTGATGACCAGAAAATGATTCTCCACCTGCCTTTACATCTCTTTTTACTGCTATCATCTTATCATCATCTCCTCTACAAGTGGGTCTACTGTAGGACATTCTTCCTACTCTCCTACAAACTAGTACCTATGTATACTGAAGTCGCAGAGGACAAAAATTACGACACACCTATCCGTTCTTATCGCATAGATTAGATGACTAAGAACCCCGTTCTTCTAGTGGGAGTATATAACCTCATGATTTAGGAGCACTCAATGAATTCTTGGCTCTACTCGTGCGTGTGGATTTTAAGATCCTGGTGGCATTTACAGTTATAGCCTAAAGGCTCTTGCTTCTCATACTTCTTCTTCATACTTTTCTACCTCTTATACCTTCCCTTGTATCTTGAAATTTTGCTGAATAATAATTAATACTTGTCATTTTTAAGACAAGCAAACGGATAATATATAAAATTCTTATTAATATTATTATTTAGGTTACCTCAAGATGTATTTCAAACTGCAAAAGTTTCAAAAATACTTATTGCCATTAATAAAGGTAAAGGAGGTCAATACAAAGGAAAATCCCTGGATGAAATTAACCTTAGTGATATAGAGTCATCAGATGATTCAGACTACGAGTCCAGATATAATTCGAAAGTTGGTACTGAGTTAAAGGCCGATAAATTTAAAGGTAAAAACACAGCTAATATAACATACAGCTCCACATCTCTCTTAGCGGGAATGGTTTGCGCCGATCCCTTCGCGCACGGCGGTTGGCAGCCATTTGGTGGGAAAAGACGACTGTGGCGTGCATGATTCGCTTCGCATTAATATTTTGCGTTCAGCAGCCATAGTCGTGCGTTGCGAGAGTTTAATTACATAGATATTTTTAAATTGTTTTTGCAGTATAATGAGTGAAAAAAAGATTGGACATCATCATGTTTGTGCAGTGCGATCCTGTTTTAATAAAGGCTATAACTCCAAGAAGAAATTTTTTCGATTTCCCAAAGAGGCTGACCGGTAAGTACTTATTAAAAGTTTTCCGGGCTTTTGTTGGCTTTTAGTGTTACTGAATTAGACAAATTTGAAATATGTTTTTGAAGCATTATCTTTTTTTAATGACTGTAACACACAAAAATGTATGGATGAAAAAACACTTTTTCACATTGCAGCCACGAAAGCTAAGTTTTTGGAAAAATGAAAAGTTGTATGAAAGATATTGTTAAAAACATATTTTTCATAAAATATCTCTTATGGAATTTGCAAAGAACTGATGCTTTATAACACTAATATCGATTATCTTTAACTAAAAAAGTATTGTTTTTTGTTTTTGAAAGTTCCTGCCTTCTAATCCAGTTCAATAACTCAAAATGGTGTTAATTCTTGTTATTGCTTCTAAACATATGCGCAAATTAATATCGATATTGGATTTGGAATTACGTCACATAAACACACATAACATTAAAGATATTAATAAATTAAGATAAAGAAAGAAGATTTTTGCAAATAACTCGGGATCTATTAACATTTTATTGATTTCTCATAAAAGGAGTCTATTTTTAATTAACAATTTTTTTATACTTTTCGGTAATATTTGTAGTCGGATAATTATTGTAAACAAAATTAAAATGATTTCGCTATACTATATTATTAGATTGAATTTTTGGAGTTCGCGCTTTTTTATTGGAAATTTCTTTCTCTTTAAGAATATTTCTAAATGTTAGTAGTTTCCGAATAATTTGCAATACACTAAACTACCTTTTTAAATAATAATTTGTTATTAGGCTCTGAAATTGTTTACGTGATAGTTTGAAACTTTTTCATATTTTTCTAGACGTCAGGCGTCATCCGCGCCATTTTTTTATATCTACTTTTGGTTTATATTTGATGGTTACTTGTTAAACAAAAGCCATGCATTTAAATGATTTCGCTTTGTGGAGACTTTACCACAACTGTACTAAATTATGAGATTAAGACGATGAGAGGTTATTAAATTAAAATTACTATTAACAGATTTCTGGAGTCCATGCTTTTTATTAGAAATTTTTATCTCATTAAGAATATTTCTAAAAGTTAGTAGTTTCCGGGTAATTTGCAATACATTATTTTTTAAAATCTTAATTTGTCAATAGACTCTGAAATTATTTACGTGATGGTTTGTTGAAGATAATTAAAGTCGTAAATAGTGTTTTTTATAGTTCTTTACGTTTTAGTTACCGCATGGGTTGACAAAAGTTTTAGTTTTATTCGCTAATTTTTCCTTAAAATAATTTGAGGTTTCTTTTATTTTTCAATTACTTATAGATTTATAAAATGTTTCGATTAAGACAAATAAACCCGTTGATAATACATCTAATCAGTTTTTCAGCCTAAAATGAAATTTTATTTATTAAAAAATCGGATAGGCGCCTCTTTGAAAGTATAGAATATGAATTTATTATTTTCGAACTTGGTTATTAAAATTTTAATTTAGGTACTTAAATAAATCTTGCAGGTAAAGGAAGATATATTAGATCAATAAAAAGGCTTTTATTTGGTGGGGCAGGTAGAGTAGATTTTTTTCGAATAATATAGGCCATACTTTGAAGTAATTAATGGTCTGGTATAGTAAAATGCAAATGACAACCCCGGCCGGCGCCTTTCGATCAGATAAAAATATTTTCTTGGTAGGTATTTCCAATGGTCAAAATCGAATAAAATTTGCATGAATATAATATGTCCTTTAGAAAAATAAAAAAAGCAATATTTCTAATACAGATTTATTATCCCGAAACTCCAAAGGGCCGGCGACTGTCTTGGTTTATGATGTTTTATTGCTTTTAAACGTGTGGTTATATAATTAGTACGAATGGAAATAAATATTTAGGTGCAAAAAATGCACTATGTCCATTAATTATCGAATGCACTGTTGTACAGAGTAAACGGGACAGGTGAATTTTTAGGTAAAATTTGAATATTTTTAAAACAAGAGATATTGAGATGCGGTTTTCAGCTATTTCTTATCTTGCAAATTTTATTGAATAATACCTATTTAGGAGTAAAACTCGCTTGAGCCAAAAATTTATTTATACAGGATGTTAAACAAAATGGCAAATTTTTCAATTATTTGTTCTGAAAATTTAGAAAAAAGATTTTTTATTCTGATTGCGAGATTAGCTTAGTTTTTTTAAAACACAATTTTAAGAGTTTTAGAATTTAAAAAGCAGATATTACTTCCACATCTCCAAAAGACGGGGAAGTATAGTATCGGCAAAAAAATGTCCGAAAAATTATTTTCGCTAAATCGATTTAAAATTACTCAAAACGTGTAAAAAACCTAATTTCGGCGAAAAAAATGTTTCTGTCTGTCGGTCTGTTTGTTTACCCGATAACTCTCGAAGGAATTGTGCTATCGAGCTGAAATTTGGTACACAGGGAGGGGTCCATAGGAGAATGGTTCGGATTGTTTTTGGGAAAAATCGGCTTAGGGGGAAGAGGATGTAAATCGGTAAAAAATAGTTATTGATTGTAAATTGCCGAGTTTAAATGACTCAAAACCTGTAAAAAAACTAATTTCGGCGAGAAAAAAATCTGTTTGTCTGTTTGTCTGTCTGTCTGTATGTCAGATTACGCGATAACTTGGGCTATTGCGCTGAAATTTGGCACACGAAGAGCAGTCCATAGGAGAATGATTCTGATCGCTTTTATGCAAAAACGGCTTAGGGAAAGGTGGGGTTAATCGGTAAAAAATAGTTATTTTTTGTAAATGATCATGTTATATGTCCTGCTTGAGATTTCTGTGAAAATAAGGGGTTTAGGCTATGTTAGGTTAGGTTAGGGGATGAAAATTATGCTGTTTAAAAAATCGAGTGTTACGTAGTTCTATGGGTTTTTGAGGGTATTGATTTCAATTTCAAAACTCGTTCATCATTTTAATAAAATTTTAGGGGAGGAGAGTAGGTTGAAATTCTAAATTTTATTTTTTTTTCGTCTGAAAACAAGGGTCGGGTAAGAAAATATATAGGTACTAGTTTGACACGATGTGGAAGTAGTGATTCCATTGGCAGCGGTTTTTTTTGAGGTATGTGTGTTTTTTTGAAAAAAAAATTTTTTTTTTCATAGTACATAGTCATAGTTGTTTTTTACTAGAAAGCCCCTAACTTTGATTTTTTTACAATCTATAGAGTCTGCACTACACAAAAAATATATAGAACGTGCACAATAAATGACAAGATTAGTTAAAAACCTAGCGATTCTAACGATCGTGTGCGTATATTTCGAAGAAATTCAAATTTAAAAGATGTTTAAGTTCTAAGAAGTACTGAATATTTTCTGCAAGCTGGGGTCTTTATTTTCCCTTTAACTTTATCATTTTTGAAAATATAGGTGTTGCTTTTAGAACCAAGTTTGCTGTGACCGGGTGATACATGAGACAAGTAACAAGCTGATATTTTTGTGGTCTTAAAAATATCTATTTGAAATTTGAAACATTTGTCTAATTCCATAAGAGACAAATTTCCGATGCAAAAACAACTAAAAGTTACTTCGAATTTTGCCGGAAGTGACTCTGCTTTTTATTTAAAGAAAAAAAACCTGTATATTTTTTGCACTATTTTATTCAGCCTATAATAGTCTTCTACTATATTCCACAAGTTAACTTTTTGCAAAATGGAGGCTGGACACCTATTTCAAAATTCAACATTGCCGCATTTTACAAAAAATACAGGCGCTATTTATAAATATATGTTTTAAATAGTCCAAAATAAACTTATTTTTTGAATTTTTTACTTTTCTTTAATCGAAAGAGCATTTACTTTAATGGTACCTTGTATATTTTATAAGTCATTTTCGCCATAAAATTACGTTTTTAAAGATGTGTCGCATGCTTAACTTTATTTTCAAGATAACGATATGCTAGACATCCTTGACAAATCAGGTAGCCTTTCTCTAAAATAAATGGCTATTTTATAGTCATTGTGAAGTGTTCTAAAAAAAAACAAAACAGTTTTAAATTTTGTACTGTATAAATGCATTTTTTTTTTATAAAGCGGCAATGTTGAATTTTCAAAAAAATTGCTGTCTAGTCGCCATTTTGAAAACAAAAATTAAAATATCGTTGAAAAGCTAAGTTTAGGTTGAATGCGATAGCACAAAAAAATATATACAGAGTCCTACTTAGTGTTTTAACACCTCGGAAAAAACCGGGTTTTTCCCGAAAAAATCCGTTTTTTTCCAAAAGATTAAAAAAAAACAAAATATGGAAAAATACAATTTATAATTATCCTAGTTTTTATTTTTGTTAACATGAAAAATAAGTTAAGAAACAAAAAATGTTCTTCCTTAAAATTAGTAAAGAAAATTTAAAAAGTTAAAAATAAAGAACCAAAATGTATTAATTAAAAACTTTAAAATTAAATTAATATACTTCCAATTGGAAAAAAGCCGGTTTTTTTAAAACACTAGTTCTACTTAATTAAAAAAAAAATAAATTAGGGGGTCAATTCCGGTAAAATTGAGAGCCAAAAGGAATTACTAAATAACATTTTTATTTTTTTATACTATCTTCGTTTTTTTTTAAATTTTACAGAGCTAAGGTATGGGCAATGAAAGCCAATCGAGAGGATCTGTTAGACAAATTGGAAAAAGCTCATAATAGCTACACTCTTTGTGAAGACCATTTTGAAGAAAAAATGTATACTAGTCATCTTCATACACGATTGAAAGCCACTGCAGTTCCTACATTATTTCCATCTCTTGAAGGAAGTTCTAAGAGCATTAAGGGTGACCACGCATATAGTAGACCCTTGCTACTTCCTACGAAAATCAGAGTTCTGGATGACAGAATTTTAGTTCCAGCTATCACAAATACTGACCCAGGTATTTACGATATTCTATAATTTTGTATTGTTAAGTTGTAACAGCTAAATAAAAGTTTGGTTGGTGTGAAGGAAATACGTTTTTTCTACGATCTTTGAATTATTTATAAACTGATGTTATTTTCTTCTTCTAGTAGGTCAAACAAACATAGTCAGAATCAAGCCTACAACCACGGCCAAAGACAAGGTGGAAACCGAGGTCCAAGTCGAGGGTGAAACTCAGGACGACCGCGACGTAGACGTGAAAACCGAGGACGAAATCGAGGTGGAAACCGAAGTTGAAGTTCCAGGTTCCGAGAATCAAACTGAAGCCAGACCCTTCGATGCTAGTAGTCCCCCTCTGATGTCTCCAAGTTCTACCCAAACATCAGCCAACTTATCTTTTGATACTCCGAGGAAGAAAAAATATAGACGCAACATTAAATCTCTTACTACAGAAAATCAATATTTGCGAAAAAAAGTTCAGACACTCGAAAGACAATTAGATAGTCAGTTAGATAATATAACTTTAAATCAATATATGTCTCTGACATTCAAATTTTGCAATTCGGTCGACACTGCTAAAATTATTAATATGCAGATATCACAAGGGCGAAAACATCCAAAGGGTAGACGTTATAGTAAAGAGTTCAAAACTGAATGTTTGTCCATATATTTTGCCGGTCCCCGAGTTTATAAAAAATATTTAATGCATAAATATAGCCTTCCAGCTCCCAATACATTGTTAAAAGAAATTCGAGCTATTAAAATAAGACCAGGATTAGAAAACGCTGAATTTTATAATTTGTTAAAAAAAAAGATTGACGGTTTTCAAGAGCAAAATAGGTATTGCCTACTATGTTTTGATGAGATGTCTATTAAAGCAAATTTGTTTTATGAACGGTCTCAAGACTGTATAATTGGACTGGCCATAGATGACAAAGAAGAGAAGATCTTTAAACCAGCTTTGACTGCATGCGTGTTCATGTTAAGAGGACTTTATTGCAAATGGAAACAGCCTCTCGCCTATTTTCTTTGTCATACTTCTTGTCCGGCGCAATTATTGCACGAAAATTTAAGTAAAGCTTTGCAAAAATTGAAAAATATTGGCTTAAATGTTTGTGCAGTTACTTCTGACATGGGTTCTAATAATATCAAATTAAGTAATATTTTAAATATCTCTATTCAAAATAGCCGTTTTTGCCTTCAAAATCGTTACCTTTATTATATTTTTGATGTGCCCCATATTATAAAAGCCATTAGAAATATGCTAATGAAGTATGACTTTTACGTTGATGGTAAAAAAATTTCTTGGCAGTACATAATTGACTTTTATGAAATAGATAAAAAATTTCCGGTTAAAGCAGCACATAAATTAACTGACTCACATATATATCCCACAAATTTTCAAAAAATGAAAGTTAAACTTGCCACACAAGTATTTAGCAATTCTGTTTTTGTAGGCATGAGTTTTTACATCAGATTTGGTTCTCTACCTGCAGAAGCCACTGAGACTGCAGAGTTTGTTAAGAGAATAGACCAGCTCTTTGATATTTTAAATTCGTCACAAACTTCACCCGGTAAAAGGTATAATGCAGCCTTCAAAGGGGAACCCTTTCAAATGGAGTTTTTGACTGAATGCCTATCTTTTTTAGAGAAACTTGAAGTTAGAGATAGAAATAATGTAAACTTAACGAAAAAAGTTAAATTCATTAAATGTCTTCAAATTTCTATCAATAGTATTCTAAATTTATTTAATTATCTTCGTGAGAATGCTAGTTTTGATTATTTATTTACCCGAAAATTAAACCAAGATTGTCTTGAAAATCACTTTGGTAAAATTAGAAGTGAAAACGGCAAATGCATCAACCCAACAGCCATACAGTTTCACAGAACTTTTAGAAAGTTGCAGTGCGTTAACTTACTTAACTCAGGTGCAGAAAATTGTGAGGCAGATGCAGATCAAATGCTCTTAAGGCTTCCCGACTGTAAAGACGATTCTATACCTGAGGAAGAGACCAGTTCACTAAAAGAAGTAAGCCTCGAAATTAATAAAATAAATTATTCCCGAGATGAAATGTTAGAAAAAAATTTTATAAGGTATGTGTGTGGATATCTTTTAAATAAATCCCTTCGAGTTCACTCTTGTGATAATTGCATTAAATATAGCAAAGACCACAAAGATTTAGATGATTCATCCGTTTATTGTTTTTTAAAAGCATATGAAAATGCCGACAAAGATACGTTTGGAAACCTACAAATGCCAAATGATAAATTTGTAGAGTTTATTTGTAAAGTCGAACTAATATTTCAAGAACACTTTGAAACACTTGCAATAAAACCTAACCTTTGTAGCAATCTTTTTGGTTTAACTAAATCATTGCATTTTATTCATCCATGTGAATACTTTCCCAAAGAATTTGTCATTAATCTATATATAAGAGTAAGAATCTATTATACGCTAAAAACAATAAATGGAAACTTCAAAAATATAAGCAGGAATAAATTAATAATATGGAAAAATTTATAAAAATATTTCTGTTTAGTTTACTCCATAAGCATTTTTTACTATTAAACATTTGTGTAATTTTTTCTTTTTCATTTACTTAATAATAACCATTGAAATCATAAAATACCATGGAATTTTATTTAACATCATTTTCCTTTATCTATTAGTATACATACCAGGTGTCAACGAACATATTGGACAGGCCATAACTTGTAAAGTATTAGATGTATCAAAACGAAATTTCATATAGTTAAATGGTACATAAAGAGGAGAGTTCTCGTATATTTTTCACTTTCAGTTTTTTTAATGGAACACTCTATATATTTTTACATTTTTGGATTCCTGAGGCAATTTTGAATCAGATTATGACATTTTAAAAAGTTTTGACGCCTACTTGATTTTTACATCCATTTTTAAAATTGCAACTAGGTGGCCATGGCCGGACGCTAATAATTAATCTAAGGACCTGAAATGATGACAGAATAATACAATCGCTAAGTTTTAGTTATTAGTCTGATAACTAGGAGCAAAAGAAGTTGATAATAATCAAATTTTTGTGTCTAACTATTTTTTTTCCAAATGGCGACCCTTTTTAGACAAGCACTTTTTGAAAAGAGGATTTTTTTGCGAATCTAACGGTACTAACTTTTTTGCGATTGGATTAAACATAAGCTCAAAAATTAAATATTACTTAGAAAAATACTAGATAATCAATTATTAAATTTTATCAAGTGTGCCATGGATAGCCATGCTGGATATTAAGTAGGATTTTTTGTTTGGACAGTGACACTCACCTGTTCTTTCTGAGCAGACATACGATTGTGTCACTGTCAAGACAAAAAATTTTACTTAATATCCAGCATGGCTATCCATGGCATACTTTTTCCTAAGTTATATTTCATTTTTGAGCTTATTTCTAATCCAATCGTAAAAAAGTTTGTTCCGTTAGATTCGCAAAATAATCCTCTTTTTAAAAAGTGCTTGTCTAAAAAGGGTCGCCATTTGGAAAAAAAAGTTACGACACAAAAATTTGATTTTATCAACTTGTCTTGTTCCTAGTTATCAGACTAATCACTAAAACTTAGCGATTGTATTATTCTCTCATTATTTTAGGTCCTTAGATTAATTTGCGTCCGGTTATGGCCACCTAGATGCAATTTTAAAAATGGCTGTAAAAAATCAAGTAGGCGTAAAAAGATTTCATATTCTGATTCAGAATTGTCTCAGGAATCCAAAAATGTAAAAATATTCAAAGTGCTTCATTTAAAACATTGAAACTGAAGTCATTTCCGGTAAAACCGGAAGTGACCGGAAAGTAAAAAATATGCGAAAACTCTCTCCTTTATGTATCATTTACCTATACCAAATTTCTTTTTGATACGTCAAATACTTTACATGTTATGGCCTGTCTAATAGAATCGTTGACACCCGGTATATACAACTCTACGCTACTCTTTATTAAGACTATGTCGGTTATTGGTTTTTAATATCATTAATAATATTCTAATTATTCAATTAAATCGCTTCACAAACTAGTTATTTATTACAATATTCAAAATCAGTTTAGTCTGGCTCTGACTTTTCCCACCAGCGAGAAAAGGAAACGACAATTTCATCTCACTTGGTTTTCGACCGCCAGAATAAAGGTGCCGACCCTAAGAAGGGGAGCTGTATGTTATATTAGCTGTGGTAAAAATGTTGAAGCTTATAATTCACTGAGATCACAGAAGAAGCCTAAAACGGTTGCTGGAAAACAAACGGCAATGAAAAATGAAAATACAGTAGAAAGTGACTCTTCTTTGACTTCTTGCAGCTCTAATGAAGGTATTATTTTATAGCGCATATTTGCTTAATAAATATCACTTCCAGCAAACTGACCTTTATCGTTTTAGACGTAGTACATATATTATTTGGTTTTAGACGTCCGTACACCACGCCCAGCTTCAAAGAAGAAAAAGACTACTCAAAGACAATCTTGGTCTAAGGAACAAAGTAGAATTGTAAGGCAGTTTTTTGATAAGCACATAGAGGAAAAAATTGCTCCTAAAAAACATGAAGTGGAAGAATTAAAGAGAAAATATTCAACACTTTTTAAAGACAGAAACTGGGTTGTAATTAAAGCATACGTTTACAATTGTTTTAGACAAAAATAATTTTACTACTTTTTTATTTTCACCTGTTGTTACTGCTATTTTGACAAAATTTTCAAAGAAATGTTTCAGTTTGTTAAATTACATTTTTTAAAGAAATAAAACTGTTAAAACAACCATTGATTTTTTTTCGAGTTGGAAAGGAAAAAATACAAAAAAATTTAGAGTCTGTCTTCAAATTATATATTATTATGTAATCTTTACTTGGCAATCAAAATTTGGTTAAAAATATAAGGGACCAAATATATTGTATTATGCGAGGTATTTTCTTTTCATAATTTAGTATCGCAAAGAGCTGGAGATATATAATATCAAATTCAAATATTCATGGGAAATTATATAAAATCCAGGGTTGCCAGAGTGTGGGCTAACCAAAATGCTGTACGCTAAAAGCGTTTGTATAAAATCGGGCTGACCAATAGTCTGTTCACATCATCTATGTATAATGTTACAAGAGCGCCCCCTAAATGAAGGTTGCAGAAGTAGATAGCATATAAGCTACGTATAGAGGGTACAAATGTCGGCCCAACCTAAAATCTGCAAAATATCATTTTGAGGTTAATTATGTCCAATTATCACCATATACACTGGGATACGTTGGTGAGCCCAAAACCGGGCTACCCTACGTTCTCGCGGGCTAACTAAAGAACGCTTCATATATTGTACGGGCTGACCAATAGTTTACATATATATACATATATATATTTATATTTATATATATATATATATTTATCTATATATTTATAAATATATCTATATTATATATATATTTATATATATATATATATATATATATATATATATATATATATATATATATATATATATATATATATATATATATATAATGTACATGGATAGACTTTACAAAAGGACAAATGGACTAAAAATTGAAAGATACGAAAAAGTCACTTTTGATAAAAGTTTTTGATTGAAAAATAAATAAGGTTTGCGTTTTCAAAAATTTAATTTTTTGTACAAGGGGTATAAAAAAACTATTTTGCGTAATATTAAAAAAGTCTCATTTTGCAATATACGAAAAAAAGTCACTTTTGATACAAATTTTTACTTGACTATTAAATAAGGTTTGCGTTATCAAAAATTTAATTTTTTATACAGGGGGCATAAAAAATACAAAAATGTTATTTTGCGTAGAGTAAAAATGTCTCATCTTGCAAGATACGAAAATGTCACTCTTGGTAAAAGTTTTTGCTTCAAAAATAAATAAGGTTCGCGTTTTCATTTTTTTTTATACAGGGGGCATAAAAAATACAAAAATGTTATTTTGCATTTGAGTAAAAATGGCTCATTTGAAAAAAAGTAACTCTTGATAAGTTTTAGCTTCAAAAATGAATAAGGTTCGCGTTATTAAAAAAAAGTGTTTTGCCTAAAAGCATACCTCATTTATAATTTTCTCTCAAAAGTACAAATTAAGACTATCAGTTTTATTACATTACAGGTCCCAAATATTCTTAAGCATACGTTTAATTAGAGTACCTACTAGTTTCTAAATAATTATGACCCATAACACGTACTTGTCAATGTCTTTATTTCACGAAATAATTATCGTTATGATTAGTTTGATTTTCATGTTTACTTAAGGCTGGTGTGTTTTTTTTTGTCAAATTTGTGCCCATTTAACGGGTTTTACAGATACTGTGATGTCTGACCAATGGTATTTGGTACATGTTTTTTTTTTGTTTTTATTCGTTTTGCTTTTTAATGAGCTAAAATTTTTCTTCAAAAGATTGAAACCCCTATGACAAAAAGTTATGTCTTGTTTTTTGGAAATAGATTGAAATTTTTCAGAAAGCCCGTGTATTTATGAAAGTGATAAAAAATTATTTTCATTTTTACTTTTGTGTACTAAGTGACAGTGTATTTTTTTTCATGCGTAAGTTAAAAAAAGTGTTAATTAGTTTTATGGGGCAGCTATTTTGCATAAGAATTTCTTTGGCTTTTTGTTCTTGGTAAATTGGAACACTTAATTTTACTTGTGTTAGCTTGTGTACCACATTCTATTTATAGAACTTTTATTGTGCAGCAAATCTCATGTCAAGAAAGTTAATTTTGTTATTTTGTTCTAATTTGAAATTAAGTTTCGGATGAAAGGAATTAAGAACATTTTCTGTTATGTTTTTTGGAATAGTCATAATACAATCATCCACGTATCTGTAGTAAAAAGGTATGTTATATGGTAAACTAGGAATGATTTTCCAGTTTACCATATAACATACCTTTTTACTACAGATACGTGGATGATTGTATTATGACTATTCCAAAAAACATGACAGAAAATGTTCTTAATTCCTTTTATCCGAAACTTAATTTCACAATAGAAAGAGAACAAAATATCAAAATTAACTATAAATTCTATAAATACAATGTGGTATACAAAAAAAACTTGGTCCGGTAGATACTAACCGATATAAAAAATCTAAGCAAAATATATTCTAACATCTTAAACAATTAATACCAGTATTATAAAAATTCTATATTAAGCAATTTCCAGCAAATTAATAACTTAATAAATATAAATTTTAAAGTGTTATATACATACCAATAATAGTTTCTTGCAACCAATCTTTTGTTTATCACAAAAAGGAAAGGAATTAATAAAAACGTATTCGTAAATAACTCTATTGGCATGCATTTTTGATTGGTAAATATACAGTACCGTTTAAAGTGTGTAGTAGTCTATGTGTGACTTGTTTTTAAAAAATTTTTAAACATAGATGTTACAATGTTTGTAAATTGTCTTAAATAAATTAAGGTAAGCCGAAAAGAATTACTATCTATATGTATCCTCACAGAATTTTAGAAATAAAAATTATAATGGAAACCACTAAACTCCCAAAGCAGTAACTTTATTTTGTTTTAGATATGAAGACTGATGAAGGCCATAAAATGGCCGAAACGTTTTTAAAAATAAAATACTCCAACAACAATGATGTGTTATATTGTGAACACTATTCCCAAGAAAGATTTTTTTAATACTATATATATATATATATATATATATATATATATATATATATATATATATAAATTTTTCATTTCACTTTTGTTTTCAATAACGTATATATAGAAACTAGTTCTAGTGGCTGTAATTTACTTAAAGTATAATATATTGCAGGAATGGGCAGGTCCTGTTAATAAATAAAAAATAATTGAAAATAGGGATATAGGTCTGTAGTTAGAGGGTTTATGAGAAACCCTAAAAGATATTGGAAATACTACAGTTTTAAAATTCTTTCAAATATGTCTTTCTATGTTTAAAAGGGGATCCTAATATTCAGAGGTATCCATTTTAGCAAATTATAAAATCCAATAAAAAAACTGCAACTATATTTATTTAACTTAATATACCACAAAAGTCCAATATTAACATTAAGCAAATACATATATCACCGATTACTAACTGGAATATTATCAAATAGTCTCATTAAATCACTTTTCAGTTTTGAGGTTTGTGATTCCTTTTTACTTAAACTTCTTTCATAATTAAAACATCCTCGCAGACTTATACTTGAAGCTTTCCTTGGCGTGGCTGATATTGACCGAAAATTGTTTTCAATAGGAGGCAAAAGTAGCAATTTGTTTCGTTTGTTTCTATCATTTGGCTTTCTATATTGGGTTTTTAATGGAATTGCGGTAATAAATGGTAGAGAAGTATATTCGATCGACACATTACCTGCTAATTCTACGGATGATTGCTTATTGAACTTTAATGAATGTTTTTGTTTAATTTTATTAGTGTCTAGACTTTTAATGGAACTTATCTTGAGATAATCATTAATTTCTAAACCTCGTGGTTTCCATGGTAACGAGTTATAACTTCTTGTGGGACTCAAACTGTCTTGATTAGCCAATACTGACTGACTTCGATTTACTAAGCTACTCAGATTTTTGGTTAAGACGTTTTGCCTAATACCAAATATTTGTGTTTGGTTAGTTTTTATGGAGACTTCATCCTTTGCCAAATTGATACTGCTATGAAACCTTTTTGCAGAATTAGTTGGTGTATTGTGGCCAAGTATGCTAAAAATACAAATCTACATTAATAGAGGAAACAACTAAATCTGCATACTACAAAAGAAAATTAAAACTACACCTAATAGTTAATTAAAGTTTCTTTTTTTCACATTTTCATAACAATGTGCTTCTGTAAACTGTTCTAAATAGATATACAGCTACCATATAAAAGTTGGAAGACATATCAATAAGAGGATAATAGTATTTATCTTAGGGTATAAAAGTAAGCTATTATGATTATTATACAAGCCAAGATTAGTTTATATTACAAATGTGTTGGGCATAATGTCAGGTTTGTGTTTTATCAGATGTTGCTATAGGAAATAATAATGAAAAAAGAGAAATAAAATAGAACACTAAAAAAATATCAAAATATAATATTGCATATATTTTATTTATTTATATATTAAGAAAAATATATTTAAAAAAATATGTATCCACTTAGTTGAAACTTGTTGACAGAGAATATGTAAGCGTGTTAAAAATATCTTAAAAAAACTAGTAAAATGGTAATTATTTTGCATTCTAAATTGTGATTGATTATAAGTCCTGTTTTAGTGCGTTCCAAGTGATTCTCTTCTGTGTTATAATTCATAACAATTTATTTTTTAAGATCATTATGGTTCTTAACTGTGTATGTGGTATGCAAAAAGCTTCAGTATAATTTCCCCAGCCTTACATTTCCATGGGTAAATCAGAGATGTCCGTAATTCAAGTAAAATACTTGGAAAAAGTAATTCAGATACTTTTTGTAATTTAAACTACTGTACTTCAAATACATTTTATTTTATGGTAATTATACTTGAAATTCAATTACATCCTAAAAAGAATTTGGTATATGGTAATTGATTTCACAAAAAAAAGTATTTGAAGTAGATATGAATTTTACTTGAATTACAAAATTAATTGAAGTACTACCAAAAATACTTCAAGTAACGAAAAAGTATTTCAAATACTATGATGTTTTTAATTCAAATACTTAGGTTGCAAACGGCAACAACAAGTGAGTTCTAGAAATAGAGGCGATCCGTTTGCATTTGCATTCGATAAGGGGTCTTCAGGATTACTTTCATAGTATCATCTTACATTTAACACGATCCATCTAATAGATAATAGGTATATTCAATTAATCAGAAACTAAAATTGTTAACGGAGTGTTCTTAGCTATGTTCGTTTAAAACATTTTACATAATTATCAAGAAGGGACTGAATATGGTAAGATCAAAAATGAAAAAGTTCTAGTGCCTATAGGAGAAATATTACTCTGGTGGAATTAAGCCGTTTTCCGAAAAAAAATTGCATTTTATTTCGATAAAAGTATTTCTTGAGTAAAAGCTAATTAAGCACAAGAGTAGCAACAAAATACATAATTATTTAGCTTTGTTTTTTTCCTGTTTTGTGCTTACGTTGGTGTAAATGGAACAGAGGCCCAGACTTCTCACTGCATCGCTAAAAAATTTGAGTTACCATACCGACGTATGGTAAAAAAAGTATATTTATACATATACTTTTTAGGCGTCAATATCGCTAATAAAAGTGGCACCTTAGTCAATATTTTGTTTTTCTTTGCATAATTAAATTACTTTTGCAATATATATAATTGTGTTTATTTTGCATGCCCATGTTTTTGTCAATACTATTAAAAATATTTTAAACTATGTATTTGGTTTCAAGTTGCAAAAGTGACTTTTTCATTAATAAATCATTTTAAAATGTTTATATTCTTTTTATATATTCTCTTTTTACCTCTTCATGCCTTTTTTTTATTGTACTGTAATAAGCATAATTTTGTGGTTCTAATAATTCAGTTGATAACATTTATTCAGTCTACATGTCACCTGTATATTCAATCTAAAACCTAGCAACGCTACGTTGACATTGTTTTTAGTTGACTCTGCATTGCACATCTCATGAAGATTGGCTATTGGTTACATTTCCTTTGACCAGCATTGACGTCTTCCAGTACAGCTTGGTTCCATCGAAAAATATGAACAATTTCTTTTCAAAAAAAAAAAAAAAAAACGTGGAAAAACTTGAAAAAGTCCAGTGAGCAAAAAATAAATTGATATAAGCAACAAAAAAAATATGAGTACATATTCTAAGTGATGGTACCAAAATAGGCCTCTTATAAGAATCTCAAAACAATTTGGAGCCAATTTATATGGCATTCTGACAGTTTGCTGGTTGGATCTGAAATATATCTTAAAAAATATATATATTCACCAACTTAAAATGTTTTTGTCATTTTTTCTAAATATGTTGGTACTTGAAATACTTTTAATACTTCAATTACAATTTTTTACTTCAACTACTTCTAAAATGATTTGAAGTACAAAGTACTGGAATTACTTTTCTTAAAAAAGGACAGGTATAATTACTAGTTTCTTGATACTTCAAATACTTTTTGTCATTTGTATTTCATAATAATCATGTTATCTGATTTCACATCGGCAACGCCGCTCTGATATAATTCGTGGTCGCGAAGGCATGTTCGCGAGTGAGATAAAAATGTCACGTTACCGATTAACGGGTGATGATACTGGCACGAGGAAGGAGAAGCGGCAGTCGAGAGTAAAGTGTAAGCTCTGAAGGATTGCTCGGTTTCGAGCAGCAGGACGTTTTGGGCGCCGCGTCTAGGAGACTGTCGGCGTTGATTGAAATTTAGTCACCAGTTAATTTGGTCCGTTTACCTTCTTTCTTGGGTGTATAGCAAGAGTAGAGAAAGCATCTACTGTAAGTACTCTTATTGAATTAATAAACCAGTGACCCTGCAGCATCTCTTCGACCATCCAATAACGAATATCTTAATGGTGGACTTGATAATTTGAACTGAAATTTTTCTATCTTATATTTATAAATCACTAACTAGTCGTTTAAGTTAGTAACGCAGTATTCCTTGACAAATTGTAGGACCCCCTTTTCCTTTTTTTGGAATAATTAAAGAATAATTTAGTTAGGAGTTAATGTT
The DNA here is from genome assembly GCA_030620095.1 of Kuschelorhynchus macadamiae. Taxonomy (NCBI): domain Eukaryota; kingdom Metazoa; phylum Arthropoda; class Insecta; order Coleoptera; family Curculionidae; genus Kuschelorhynchus; species Kuschelorhynchus macadamiae. The sequence goes on from JAUTXW010003959.1 coordinate 96,265, forward strand.
TTTTATTTCTATACTAGAGAAAAGGGCATCTCATTTGGCTCCCAACGTTAGGGCTGCATAAACCAAGGATATGCTAGGTAGTTGTTCTTTTGTTAGTAATATTTTGCCGCGCAATATTTGATTTGTGATTAAAGTTATAATTTACTTTCGTTTTTATACTTGCTCGTATATATTCTTAGTATTTCGCATTGTAATAAAAATGCCTCCCAACCGGAGAAATAAAAAACAGGTTACTAAAGAGAGCAGTGATGATGATAGTTCGTTATTTTTCGGAATAATTCCAGTAATAATTCGACATCAAGAGATGTAAAAGATTTACAGAATTTAGTGTCTCAATTAGCAAAAAGAATGACAGCCATGCAGACAAGCATTGTTACGTTGGCAGATGTTGTAGCCAATCAAGTTAAGCCGGAATGTGGCGGTAGTTTTTTAGGTGGTAATATTAGTGCACAAAGGGAATGCGATAGCAAGCTTTATATTTCTTTATGGCGGGAATTGGGGGGTTCGAACTTAACTTTTTATCCTGATGGTAATATACATCCTATATTTTTTTTAAAATAAATTAAGCACCTTTTTGAGAAAGCGAAAGTCCCTAGTGACAGTAGGTTAGGTTTGGCAATAATTGCTCTTCGAGGCTCACCAGCTGACTTGGCTAGCAAAGGAGAAATCATTTAAAAATTTTGACGAGTTTCAGGCGGCATTTCAAAAACGGTATTGGAGTGTAGACCAAGAATGCGAGGTATTTTTTGACATAAAATATGGGCAGTATAAAAATGGCAATGGTGCTGATTATTTTTTGAAAAAAATAGGTCAGGCGTTCTTTTTGTCAGAGAAATTTGAGGAGTTATAAAAAAAATTCAATATGAGAATCGAATTGAAAATAAAATCAATATTAATTTATTGTATGAAGTCCACTATTTGTCGACATTGTTATAGTGATATAAAATTTTCGGAAAGATACGTGATACATGAAGAGGTACTTTTTCGAAAAGGTGACAACTTTTACTCTGGATTTAAGGTTTGTGTTCCAAAATGACAAATAAACGAGTTAATTAAGCAACAGCATTCAGATATTGGCCATTTAGCGTATGACAAACTCCTTTTCTCATATGAATAAAACATTTTATTGAAAAAAAATTAGTAAACATATTCGACAAATAGTTTGTGCCTGTGAGCTTTGTCAAAAGACAGAGGTGTCAAAAACTCCTAAGGGGAATTTAATTATGTTATTATTGAATGACCTGGAGATCTGGCATGCTTGGATCTTATGGGGCCATTACCAACTTTCCGTGGTGCAGTTACGCAGCTTTTAATTATTGTAGATTCATTCTCGCGATTTACAAAATTATACTCTTCAAAAGCAGTGTTATCGTGCGGGTCATACAATTTATCAACCACAAACTTTTTAAGTTTGTTTTTCTTTCTTTACGTGTAATCATATCCTCCACATAAAATCCGGAAGATGAATTAGATAGACCTATGATATTTTCATATGAAAAAAAAAGATAAACATATAAATACCAGCAGTTGCAAAAATCTTTGAGCGATGTCACTTCAAAGTCAGATTGACAAGTCATGACTAAATGTGTGTATTAAATCTAGTAAAATACTACGAAAATGAAAATTCACCGGCCAATATCCCGGAGACAGTAGCAAAAGCTCTAGGAATCGATATAAGGACTGTGCAGAAAATTGTGTATGAAAAAAAGCATAATTTACTACCGAAGAAGATTAAGAAATGTACACAAAAAAAGCCAAAGACAGAAGACTTAAGTGACAATGTAAAAATGGAGGTTAATAATGCAATTTAAGATTTATACACATCAAAAACTAATATAAAGAAAGAAGAAAAGAAGCTTTAACAAATCGAGGCATATTGCAAATTGGACTAAAATCGTTGTCAAAATTAATAAAAATGTTGGGTTTTTGATATAAAAAGGACTGTAATCGAAGATTTTAATGCGAATTGCCACATATAGCAAGTTAGCGTATCCAGTTTTTAAATAAATACACGGAAAATGTTAATTCCAAATTTAGAAAAGTGGTATTTTTAGACGAGACTTGGATATTTTCTGATGAAAGTGGTTCGAAATCTTGGCAGGACGAGTCTGTAAAAAGTGTCAAGAGAAAAAAGGGATGTGGAACGGGAAAACGGTTCATCATTTTGCATGCAGGTTCTTCAACAGGATTTCTCCCAGGTGCAAGTTTACTGTTTTCTTCAACATCCAAAAGTATCGACTATCCTGATAATATGAACTGTGAACTGTTTGAAAAGTGGTTAAAAGAACAACTGATTTCAAATTTAGATGCTCCATCTTTAATCATTCTGGACAATGCATCTTATCAATCAAAAATCTTAAATAAACAACCTACTTCATCCTGGAAAAAAAGTGATATTTATGACTGGCTAATAAAACAAAAACAAAATCCTTTACCCAATATGCTGAAACTAGAACTTCTTTTAATGACAAAATCTATTAAAAAACCAACAATATATGCCGTAGATGAAATATTACGGGAAAATGGACATGAGGTTTTACGACTGCCGCCATAACATTGCCAGTTTAACGCAATAGAATTAATATGGGCTGGCGCAAAATCATATTACGAAAAACACGTAAACGATGGTCTTACATCAGATGAAGTGCAAATTGTTTGGCAAGATTCATTAAATTATATTACGCCGGAGTACTGGAAGAAATCTGTGGAACATACGGAGAAATTAATCGAGAACGAGTTCTAGATGTCGAAATAGTACCAAGGATCATTGCGCCATTTAAGGACGACTCAGAAGATGAGGACTTTTTAAGTGATGATGATATTTTTTAGTCTATAATATTAAAAAGTTTCTGAAGGATTATATTAGTCTTTGACGTGTATAAATCATAAATTGCATTATGAATATCCATCTTCTTCAGAAGTAAATTATGTTTTTTTTTTTCATGCACAAGTTTCTGCACATTCCTTATACCGATTCTGAGCTTTTGCCACTGGCTCCTGGATATTAGCTAGTGAATTTTAATTTAAAATTTTTTTTATTAGATTTGACACCATTTTTTTGCTTACTTTTTTAGTACATTTGTAATTTTGTAGGGAATTTTTTTTATTAATTATAAGACAAAATTTGATATATAAAAATCGGTAAAATCGCTTTACCAGAAACTCGGGGCTAACGAAAAATACATATATATATATATATATATATATATATATATATATATATATATATATATATGTATATATATATATATATATATATATATATATATATATATATATGTATGTATATATATATATATATATATATATATATATATATATATATATATAGCCTGTATTTTTCGCATGCATGGCCCTTAATTTTAGACTGAAATTTGAAGAAATCGGATAAGTAGTTTTTTAGCTATGCCGCGAACAGACACACTGACGGACAAACGTACCTACAGACAGACGGAATTGAGAAAACATGTTTTCTGGCATCTAGGGACCCTTAAACGTAAAGATCTGAAAAATTCTCACAAGGGAAGTAATAACTAATTATCTTTTAACAAAAGTGTATAATATTTTTGCAAATTTTTTTGTTATCACAATACAAAAAAAAAACAAGTTTTCTTTGCACAGGGGTGGCCCGCATTTAAATAAATGACACTGTATAAGTGGTTAGATTTTTAGGTCAAGTGGGGCTCATAATTTTTGGTGATTGATAAAAAAATCTCACTTTCATTAAATGGCTGTATAAACAGAACGTATCCTGATTGTTCCACTGATTCGAACCACCTTCTGACTTTATTAAGGCGCTTGCCATTCTATGTATTTTTGTTTTTGCCAACCAAAAAATTTTAACCAAATACATTACCTATTTAGCGAATTTTCTTATTTAGTCCCTCGGCATTTAATATATAAAATAATATTAAGTGGCTATCTTAATAATATTGTGTAATATAGTAAAAAAAAACTATTTTCTTTTTCCCTGTATATTTGTAAATAGCCCATGAGCTTTAATAGCTCGATAAAAGAATCACACAACATTTTGGTATTCACTGTGTTTTCTGATTTGATTCATAATGTTGGTGACCTTTGGACCCGCACGATAAGACCGCATTCGACTATAATATTGAAAGACTGAAATTTATAAATCTGTTTGCAGATGATAAATTGATTTCGTGTAGTGGTGTGAAAACTTGGGCGAGGTTATGATGCGGATGAATCGGCTGCTCACGAATTTGGAGAACTTTTTTTTGACAGTAAATAAACTCAAGTTAAATGTCTCTAAAACCAAGGCAATAATACTTGGTAGCCACCATAAAATTAAAAGAGTTCTGATGCTTATGAATTTGAACTTAAGATTGACAATAAGGTCATTGAATGGGTCACTGACATAAAGTATCTTGGTTTTATCCCGGAAAATGTGCTATCATTTAAAAAACACTTACCAATATATCCAGAAAAAAATTACAAAAAAAAACTGTTTTTCTTTTGAATCTTAAAAATTTTTTTTTTGTACGAATTACTGTTATTGGAACTATTATTCAACCTCATTTTGATTATTGGACTTCTGTTCTATATCTTATTGGAAATGGACCCATTCAATCAATTACAACATTGGAATGGTTCTCAGTGAGACAGAGATTATATTGTTTCACAATGATATTTATCTTTAAACTAAGTAGGGGCATGCTTCCTACATATTTTGATGGCTTTTTGGTTTTGTGGGTGAAATTCACAATTATTTCACAAGGAGAGTAAACGATTTTCATGTAACAAGAGTTAATAGCAATTCGGCAATGGGTTCTTTATTTAGGCCTTAGCAAATTAAATCTGGTTCCAAATGTTAAGGAAGCTGAATCAATTAATATTTTTAAATTTAAAACAAAGCAACACATTTTATAACTGTATGTATGCCGACTTTTAACATATTTAAATTTTAGTGTTTGACACATTTGTAATTGTAAGTAGGTTACCTATCTGAAATAAATTTCATTACTTTAGTTACCACTATTAGCTTTAACCCATCTTTACCTGTGCTACATGTAAGCTGTGTTCTGAATAAAAGAAGTGTATTCGGAATCTACTTGTATGTGTACCGGCCAACTTGGAACAATATTCTGGTATTATGCACTAGTGACTAGTGAGAAAACTGGCTATGTAACAATGCTCATATTTTCTGATTCTCTGAATTATCTTAATACATATATGAGAAGAAAATTGTCCATATTATCGACTAAAACGCTTCAATGGAATGCTGTAATATTTGGCGGAAACAATTTCCAAAAAAGAGAAATGACATAGTACATTTAGATTCTATTTTTCACCATATACAATTTAACATTAAATATTCATTTACTAAATTTCGGTGTGTCTCAGTTTTCAATCACACCTTTCTTATGCACTTTTTGCTCGGGGATACTCAACATAGGTACGCAGGATATTTGGCCTACAATGGAAGGCCCTAAGGCTGATATCTGGTTGGGATAAAGGAATGACTATGTATGTGTTTGTGAATTTAAAAATCCTAATTCTCCTTTGTATACACGTCTTGGTTTGTGTAATGTACATTAAGAGAATATGGGGCAGTTCAAGACATACACAATCGTAATACCTGTTCAAGGTACAATTTGGTTCCCACATACTGGCACTTAGGTAGGTGTCAGGATGGTCCTGGGTACAGGGCTATAAAATTGTATAATGTACTAACGATACATATTAGAAGTCTATCTGCAGTAAGCTTTAAAAATAAGACACTTTTTGGCTTCTAATGCATTTTATTTTTTCGATCAATATTTGAACTATAAATTTAATATGTTATGAAATTTGTGATATATTTATTATGATGATTTAGTAATTTTATTTTTCTTTTATTTAGTTTTAAGCTAAGATAAACTTCAAAATTAGTAGCCTAAACGCATATTATAACATATGTAAGCACATTGTGATTAACATGAATAAATTATTGACTGATTGAAGACTATGAGAAGGTTGCAAAATTGGTTTGGCCAGAATGTGAATTGAAATAAAATAAAAAATCACAATATTTTTGGTACTGATACTTCTTGTGCATTGGATTATCTGCAATAAATCCCATATCTCTGTGAATGTGGATATTTATCATTATTATTTACTGTAGCTAGAAAGATCTGCATTTAATTCCAGGATGTCACACTCAGAGCTATCCGATTACTTAATGCTTTGCAAACCACCAACAGTAATACTATTTAAATTCAAATAAACTCACGCTGGTATTCAATAACTTTACACCCTCATAAATGTACTGCTTACCATAAATGTGGGAATATCTGCTTCCATTCCTCTATTTCACTAATATCATATGGAAATGGATTATTTTCTAATCCGCTGAAAATTCTATCTAATTTCTCTAATTCGAATTGAACTTTTTTTCCGATTTCTAATTCATATTCCTCACTCCAGCTGAAAGAACTGCTTGAACTCAGCTCACTTAATTTAATGCTGAGATCCAAATTTCCTAAAAAAAAAAACATATTTCTTTTATGAGTAAATTTTATAAACATCAATAGATGCCTTTTTAAGCTTGTTACAAAATATTGTATCTATTCAGAAACCTTTTGAAAAAGAAAATACCGAGTGTGTCTTGCATAATTCTTCTTCTTCTAACAATCTTATTGTTAATATTTGAAAAGTTGGGATTATGAATTAATTTTAACTTTTCTCGTAGAGGGTAAAACTATGTATAGAATGAAAAATTTACAGGTGATTCATTCAGAAAAAATGCAAATTATGCACAAGGTGTACTTTAACCTCATGTACATAAAGTACACTACACAGATTTAAGACATTGAAGAAAGGGTGAGTTATGTCAAAAGCAGGCTCATTCTTTTCATAGACTTAGATTCGGCTGCCAAACTTTACTTAAATCACAGTTCACCATATAATAATTCAATTGCTTAAATCCATGAAATAAGTAAACTGTAAAAAATGTACTATATACTTATTTACACTTACGTACTATATTCAAAAAACTATCTTGAATGTTTAATTTGGGTTTATGAAATATCCCCACATTCACTTTCCTTTGAAAGTTGACTATTTCCTCGCAGTATTATCTGTATAGGTTAATTTTTTATTGGATATAGACATTTTGTGACATAAGATTTGGAGTCGACCCTTTTTGAAACAGATCATCATGGAGGTAGCATGAAGTAGAGAAAAAACTAACCGTAAGTTTAACCTAATTTATTACATTAAGAAATTACAATCACAACTTAGAAATGCAATTGACAAATTTTCATCTTCATGTTATTTTGACATGTTTATCCAAATATTAAATTGTAGTTTTGGCAAGTGGAACCAATTTTTAGCAAATTGTTTTTGAGGTACATGGGAAACATCTTTGATTTTAGAGGATTAATTTTAACTAAACTTGTTTTAATGGTTAGTTTAATATGGAAAATATTGCTGCCTTTTCTAAAAAAATGTTTTACCTTAATCGCAGTAGGCCTATGAGGCTAGATTAGTTTTGACTAAAATTTCATTTTTTTTTTTAAGACATATTTAGTGCATGGAAAAATGCTAAGTTTAATACAAGCAGATAGGTGTATACCGTTTTTTGATCAAATATGTTGAAAGATTAGAAAAAAAAACATAACTAAATACAAAAAGTGTCACAACTATCACATGTCAGACGGTTCAAATTTTATTGCTCCTGTGGTTCTCGTTGTGGCACAATGTACTTTCTACCTTTCAGATTTGATACAAGATAGCTATCAAAAAATTTGAATATTTTTAGGGAGGTAACCACAATTTAAAGCACTGTACTTTCCCCAATTTGATAAATCCTTTAAGAAAATTGACTCTCAAGACATATCGCTCCGTTAATAGAAAAGTGACACAAGTCAAAATTTATCAAAATCCGTATTATAACTTAAAACCAACCTAAAACCGTAACAGATTTTTGTGGAAAAGTGACATTACTCTAAACTTCTCCGGTTGCCGTTAGATGGAACTAGTGTCGTTTTTTTATTTTTGTAGTTAACCCTTTGCATTTTATAGAAAAGTGACAGATGTGATTTATATTTCGTAAGAGAAGGTTGTGTTTGTGAAAATTTTATAGAAAAACGTTCGATTTGGTTTTGTGTCGGTTTAAATATAGGTAAGTAAATATTATGTTTGTTTTAAAGCGTCACTTTTAGCATTGTGCCATTTTTCTATATAAATTGATTGCATTTATGTAAAAATATGATCTGACAGATAGTCATAATTACTAATGTGTCATCTTTCTACAAAAACTAAACGTTTTTATAAGTTACTGCAATCTGGAAAAAGGTCATAATTTATAATGTGTCATTTTTCTTTGAATTTTGAGAATAGAAGTGTCGTTTTATGTCGACGGCCTAACCTCAAATTTGGAAATGTGACACTTTTCCATAAATTATTATTGTAAAGATACCTAGATACTGACATTTTGTAGGTTATATTATTTAAAAATAATATTATTAGTAATGTCTCAGAGAGCAAGACTGTTATTAAAATTAGTCCAAAAACAAAATGGGCCTAATATTAATTCCCCGTTATGTTGGAAAGTGGTGGAAAACAAACCTAATGAAACAATAAGCAGTACCACACAATGCTGTGAAATTAATATACAACCTGAACTCACAAATAATACTTGTAAACTTGTACCTGATGCTGATACAAAGACTAATGATAATGCTAAGCCTTTAGATAGCTCCTTTTTAGATGTTTCTGTTGAAACAGGTAACTAAATTCATTATTAGTAAGATTTCTTTCATAACAGTTTTTTACATTAACTTAACTATACAAAATAGTATTAATTATTGCTTGAATTACCATTTTCAATAAAGTATCATTCAATTTTTGTTTTAGATGACTTCTTACCTGTACTTCAAACCGAAAACACAATCAATGGAACAAGCAGTAGCACACAATACTGTTATGCTGATCTTATTAAAACAAGTAAGTAAATTAATTTATTTAATAGTAAAAAAATAATTTACACTTGATTTTTTGATTAGTGCTTGACGTAATATATTTTTTCTGGAAACCGACCAGAAAATGTCATTTTTCAGTCAATTTTTTGACTTGAAAGTTGCACTTTGCCGATCTAGACTCGAAAGTAAAAAAGAGAGACCGGTATCCCAATATTTTCTTTTAAGTCACGACGCGACGCGACGGTGTCGTTATTAAAACACCTTCTATTTGGTACAATTTTGAAAAAAAATGCCATTTCAATACCAGACGTACGTTTTTTAAATTAAATAATGTCACGCAATCATCAAAAAATTTTAGTATATTATTATTTGTTTTTTAACTAGTGCTCCCAATTTTTTAAAATTTTTTAGGGCCAAGTAATACCGAACTAAGTTCTTTTCCCAGAAACAATAATAATATTATGGATATAAATAACGATCCTAATACTATTTTACAAAATTTTGATAATGGAAAGTATGATGATCCCGAGGATGATCCATTTCACGATTCCGATGATAGCGATAAAGATCCCGATTATTTAGATTCTGGTAGTGAAAGTTCTAAACAGTCTGAAACTGAAGTAGGTAAAATAGAATCAGAAAATCAAGAGGAAGCACGGGACGCGGACGGTGGAACCGCAACCAGAACCAAGAAGCGTAAGCGCGATAAGTCGACGTGCAGGAAAAATGCTGCCAAAATAGCTAGAAATTCTGGGAATCAATATGTTTCATCTTCAAGGTCTAAAAAAATTATAGCTGCTCGAGAAATGAAACCTCCCTGTAAAAATACCTGCAAACTTAAATGCAATACAAACATCGCCATTGAAGTTCGAAAAGAAATTTTTAAAAATTATTGGGCGCTCGGCAATTCACAAAGACAACGAGATTATTTATCATCATGTATGACCCCAATTAAACCTAAATATCAATACCACAAGCATGAATCTAAACGTCGCGATAATACTGCTTTTCATTTTAATATTGGTGGGAATCATATCCGCGTGTGCAAACCCTTTTTTAGATCTACATTGGATATAACTGACAGACCCATAAGAACAGTGATTGGTAAGCGAGATCAAGATGGCGGAATGATTTCGGCTGATCTTCGGGGAAAACACGGTAAACATCAAAAACTAGATGCAAGTATCAAAGAAGGAGTTCGAAGGCATATAAACTCCGTTCCAAGGATCGAAAGCCATTATACAAGGGCACGTTCTTCCCGTGAATATATTGAAGGTGGAAAGTCTTTACGTGATCTGCATAGGGACTATGTTAAAGAATGCATAGAAAAAAAGATACCCCATGCAAAGTATTCAATATACCACCAAGTGTTTACCCGTGAATTCAATATCTCTTTCTTCACACCTAAGAAAGATCAGTGTAGTGTTTGCGCGACCTATAACAATTCAGGAGAAGAAGAAAAAGTAAATCCTAAAGATGAGTATGAAATGCATGTTTCTGAAAAGGAGCTTTCTCGTTTGGAGAAACATACTGATAAACAAAAAATAAGTAAAACTCATGTGGTAGTGTGTTTTGACTTACAGGCAGTGATGCCTTGCCCCAAGGGAGATACGTCTTCTTTTTATTATCTATCAAAACTTAACGTTTTTAATTTTACGGTCTACGAAATAAATCAAAATCAACAAGGCGATCAGTGCTACTGTTATGTATGGGATGAAACCCAGGGACAAAGAGGAGCCAATGAAATTGGTTCTTGCCTTCTGAGTTACATTGAAGAAAGGGCAAAATTAAATCCTGAAGAAAACATTGATTTCGTGTTGTATTCTGACAACTGCGTGGGGCAGCAAAAAAACCGATATATTTTAAGCATGTACATTTATGCTTTAATAAAATACCCAAATGTGAAGTCTATAACTCATAAGTTTCTGATTGTAGGACATACACAAAACGAGGGCGATAATGCACATTCCCTAATTGAACGCCAAATTAAACGATCTTTAAAATCAGGTCCCATTTTACTGCCAGCTGAATATGTCGGTGTCATCAAAAGTGCAAAAAAAAATGGAAATCCTTTTTTGGTAAGGGAAATGTCCTATCCAGATTTTTTTGACTTAAAACGACTAAATGAAAAAGTAGGAAATATGGAAAGTTCAAGAAAAAGCAATGATAGGTTAGGTTGTATGAAGGTAGTCAAAATTATGAAAAATGATCCATATACAATTTATTATAAGACTTCCTATACAGAAGATAGCTTTAATGAGCTTCCAATAAAAAGACCCAGACTATCTATGAATTATGGCAACTTTGGTTTGGAAAAATTGTACAAAAATAAAATAAAAATTGGTGATAAAAAGAAAAAGGGTTTATTGGAACTTCTGGCCAAAAAACACATTCCTATGTGCCACGCTGATTTTTATAACAATTTATAAGCATACAAAGTGTTGATTTGTTATTTTTTGTAAGTTTTTATGTTAGAGCGAATATGTTTGTAAATTATACAGTTGTTGTTCATTGATTTATAATTTGAAACTCTGAAACCGACATAAAAAACAAAGTAATGCTTAGTTTTTATGAAAAAATGTCACAACTCGAATAAAGGTTAGAATATCCCTAATATTTATGTTGTAGTTTCAAATATTTTAATTAAATGTTATACGATTTTAAATAATACATTATAACTTTAAATTATAACATAATAAAAAGTTTAAATAAAGTATTTTTCATACTCAAATTAATGCAATTGATATTGTTGAATTTTTAAACTCTCCTACTGAAAATTTACTAATTTTGAATTATGTCACTTTTCTTCTAACGGAGCGATATGCCGATATTCATTTTACATAGCAGGTGCAAATATAATCATATAAAATTCCGGTAAAAACGATTTTAATAAAAATATGGAGATTTCAAGGAGGCCAGTTTTCAAACTAGATGACTAACTTTTTGCACAGCCATCCTGTAGGCCATAGCTTATTTTACTCTTTAGTATATCAAGTAAGTATTAATAGGATGCATTATGACTGGGGTGGAATTTTTCGTTTTTCAATACAAAGCTGACATACCTTTTTTATTATTGCACTCATTATTTTTTGTAGCAGACACTGGCAGAACCCCTAATACCAAATAGATCTTGATAATTTTTAGTTCTGCAAGAATTGTTTTTGATTAAGCTTACTTTAGTTTTTCAGAATTTTGTTTTAGGTTTTATACGACTCTAAAACGTGTTTTACCTTAGCCACAGTAAGCTTATGAAGCTTGGATTAGTTTTGATAAGATAAGATATACTTAGTAGGGATGGATGGAAAAATGCTAAGTTTAACACAATCACTCAGGTCTATAAAATTTTGAGATCAAATATGTAGAAAGAAACATAACTAACTACAAAAAGCAACACAACTATCATGTGTCAGATGGTTCAGATTTTATTGGTCCTGTGCATTGTGGTACAATGTCCTTTCTACCTTTCAAATTTTGATACAAGATAACTGTCAAAAAATTTGGATATTTTTAGGGAGGTCGCCACAATTTAAAGCAGCACTGTAATAATAAATAAATCCTTTAAGAAAATTGACTGTCATAGCATATGCCAATATTTGTTTAAAAAAAGTACTACTCGATTATTTTATTAAGAACAATTGAAGCAGCATAGTCCATGATTGATATTTATAAACTAATGACAGCCATAAATAAATCTAACATCAAAATAATACAAAACAAGTAACAGGAATGGAACAGCAACTCAGTGGCCTTAAAAACCTAGAAATACATATTGGCAGATGACCAATTTGAAACCATTCGGAACGAATATAGCCGTTTTTGAAATAAAATGTAAAACTAATTTACGATTTTTGATAGGATATGGTGGGTATTAAAGGATATCATATAGCGGGTGCAAATATAATCATATAAACTTGTAGTTCCAGTAAAAAACGATTTTAATAAAAATATAATTTTGGCTGGTTTTGAAACTAGATGACTGACTTATGTTGCACAGCCAGCAATGTATGCAACAGTTTATTTTACTCTTTAGTATATCAAGTAAGTATTTGTAGGATGGATATTCAAAGTTACTCCCCTATTGACATGTACTATCACTGGGTCGGAATTTTTCATTTGGCGATACAAAACTGAGATCCTTTTCAAAATTATTGGCTCCTCACTAATTTCATGTTCACTCATGCAGTATTTCAGACTTTTTTATTATTGCATTCATCATTTTTTTAAGCAGAATCACTGATATCAAAAATATATTGATAATTTTTAGTTCTGCAGGTATTATGTTTTTGAAAAAGCTTACATTCGTTTTCCAGAATTTTGGTTGGTTTTAGGTTTTATAAGACTCAGAACATTGATTATTTGCCAATTTCCCTCTATCCTTATAATGTTTGCAAAAATGGTAATACAGCATTTGTCAAACTTTAGTACTGCTTACACTTTCCATAGTTTTTATTATCAATTCCATATCTTTTGTAATAACTTTTTATGTAGAATACCCATATCATTTTTCTAAAAGGTCACTAATTTGGTTTTAAAATAATATTTTGCACAAGACAGTGCAGTGGCAGACAATTTAAAGTCAGAATGTCAAATTTGACAACCCTTTAGTTTTCCTGGGCTTCCCTGATTTTTATGTGCCCTCTTTCATTAAATCATGAATTTATTTTCGACACACTACATTTGGGCAAGCCAAATTAATTAGAATCCTTCTAAAAAGACGTTTACGACCATTTGTTTCAACTCTGGAGAGATTGGTTTCTTTTCAGCATATTTATTGCCATAAAAATAGAAGCTGTAAGGCTTAATTATCCCGCAAAATTTCATATATAAACTTACCTTTTTCTTAAAGCCAAATAAAAAAGCTGCTTTACTTTTGTCTCGCTAATAAAACAAATTGTTAAAATAAATTATCACGTACCAACTTATCTGACATTTGGAGACAATAAAATTTGACTTATGACAGCAGCCTACTATGATACCTTAATCTACAGGAGTTTTGATTTCCTCGGGTGCTAATTGCATTTTAAATATTTGACTTTATCATAAAAGTTTCTTTACGTTAATCCGACAGTGTATATAACGTATTTAGAACACGTAGATATTTGCTTTAAAAACACGATTTTACTTAGTGTTAATGAAACTGAATTCTGGAGATTCCCATAAAGTTACTCAGTGTAATTAAAATAGTAGTGCTAACTCAAAACTTAAGTTAACAACTTATATTAAAATGGTTTTAAGCGCATAGCAAAACCAACCTCTAAATTAGAGTACACAATGATCAATTTAGAGCATTAAGTTATTTGTCTAAGTGGAAACCTCTGGGTTGTATGTAATGCTGTATTCTCTCTATTTACTTTCGAACATAATAACATAAAAATTTAATTTAAGTTCGGTAAATAATTTACTATGATTAGTATTGTGGTTTTAAAACTATTCAATTTATTTTTTTGCGTTTTCTTGGTTTTTTCATAACTCCACAAAAAATAGATAAATATATAATGTGTCTCAGATTGGGGACCGCACCGAGGAGAAAATATTGTGGGAGGAGTAACTGATGAAAAGCCAACTGATAACTATAAAAAAAAGGTCCATATTTTTTCTGAGTTAGTATCATTTTTAATTTATGAAATTTCAAATATTTTAATTTAATAAAACATAAAATAACATTTTGCCAACAGAATGAGATATTGAGGGGGACGTTCCCCCCATACGTCCATCTTTGACTAATTGATTGATTAGTTACCGTCTCAATGCCGTTCAAGGCCTATAGACGAGGAAAAATATGTTTTCTCATTTCCGTCGGTCGATACGTTTGCCTGCCGCAAAAATTAATGGTAACATAGGGAAGACCTGATAATATTTTACTAAAAATACAAATAGCCGCCTAGTGAAAAGTTTAAAAAATTATTAGTAAAAAACGGTTTATCTAATTATTTTCAAATTTTGCACAGATATCAAGTATTGCGAAGGAACTAACTGCCAACATTTTGGTACTAACCTAAGAAGACGAAAGAAAATGGCGGTTTAATAAAATATTTAAACATTCAACCTGAAAAAAACTACTTAATAAAATGAGTTCTAATATTGAGCAATAACTAACCGTGGTATAGAGATAAACAAGTAAAGTTATGGTACTAATTCAAGATGGTGGCCAATTAAAATTTTTGTAATCGTGAAAAAATTACCCTCTTAGGTTTTACCCATCTCCACGTTTTAACATCCTTATAATTGCAAATAAATATGATCTATTAATGTCGTCGGTCCGTCTATCAGTTTGTCTATCAGTGCGCGACATAACTTAAAAACTACTTATCAAATTGACTTGAAAATGAGAGGTCATATGGGGATTAATGTTAAATAAAAAGATATCCAACTTTGAAGAAGAAAAAAAATAAGTGAAAAACTTATCAACGAACAGGTACGGTCAAGGAAATCGGAAAACGAAGTAAGCTCCTTAAATCAAACGATAAAAGAAATGCTGGCTAGCTTAAAGACGTTGGTGATAGACAATGACTGGTACCAATCTGAATTAGGTAAGCTAAGAAGTGCGGTAAATATACAAAAGTTACCAGTCGTGAACCCAGATGAAATG
This sequence comes from Kuschelorhynchus macadamiae, assembly GCA_030620095.1. Lineage (NCBI taxonomy): Eukaryota > Metazoa > Arthropoda > Insecta > Coleoptera > Curculionidae > Kuschelorhynchus > Kuschelorhynchus macadamiae. Next base: position 111,778 of record JAUTXW010003959.1, read on the forward strand.
AAGTCAACTCCAAAAGCACAACAATTAGAAAAACCAAAAAGACGACCCCAGATATTGATAATTGGAGATGCGGTGGTCAAAGGTTCAATTCAAATTATTAAAAAAATCACTAACAACAGATATGATATAAATTGTCAACAGTTGGATAGGGTAAACTTCGAAAGCCTCTCGTGAGAATGTATTTCTCTGTGTAGAGGTTTTTCTAAAAGTGACTGTGTTCTGCTATTTACCGGCATATATGAACCAATTATGGGCAAAAAAATACAATAAGACACCATCAACAATTTGACTGAGAAAACAAAAACACTAATCTTTTCATTATTGGCCCCCCTCTACGATATAATCGTCCAGTGTGGAACGACAGCACAACAAAATGCATTTATTGGGTCAACGATAACCGGTTCCCATGCATGTTTCATGCCATTGATAACCAATTCACGGAACGGAGCTTTAGATTATCCAACAAAATCTGAGCTTTTTTCGTATATCTTTCGATTGTTTTTTGATCGACGCAGGCTATTTTCCTCATTCTCTCAATCGTCACCAGGTGTGGAGATGATTAATGATTTCGTCGATAATAACAGCCAGCAAAAGTTTTGTCAACTGCCCAACGTTCCAACTCACAATTAGAAATGGCAACTGGTGCTAATTGTTTCCATTATTTTAATTAATATGGTATCTTTAGTAATAGCTTTCTACATGTTTTATGCACAAACCAAAGCATACTCATTTATAAAACATTACTCGCATTCCGACACAATATTCATAATATTTTATTTATTTTCATTCCATGGTTGAACTTCTGATATATTTCTTTAGTCCTTATTAGATTTCCAAAATAAATTGAAATTTTAAGTACATTTTACACAGCAGAAGTTCAGAATTTCATACTTTTAATACTGTTATTAAATATAACCTCAATCATAAAAGTTTAAGATATTTAATTTAAATAATTAATACTAATAATTCAATAATTTACAAGCATATGGCCTAAACAGGTTGAGACAAGCCTATATCTTTTAAAAAGTGAATAAAATAAGTAAGGGATATACCTTCCAAATCACTAGACTCTGTTGTAAGTGAATTGATTGGTGTTCTTAGTCCTGATTTGCTATTTTCATCTAGGATATTACCAAAAAAAGACGTTTGAATCATATGTTGTGATTCTTTATTTTCTGTTGCTATGGGAAAATCTATACTTCTTGTCTTTTTCTTACCAGACTTCATATCTGTTCAATATTCAAATCCTTATTACAATAATTTACCTGAAACGGTTAAAAATAAATTATTTACAAATTCAAAGAATTGAAACATTTATAAACAAATATAATGCTCTTAGTAGTGTTTTAGTCAATTAACTGGTGATTAGCAATTAGACCAAATTTAATTTTAAAGAAAATAACTTTTTTCTGAAAGTAAAAACCATTAATAATCTTTGACCTTAAGATTTGAACCATGGGTCTATGAAGGTTAAATATCATAAAAATCTTAGAATATAACAAATTATTAAACCTCTTTTAAACATTTTCTTAAAAATCACTAGACTTAATACAAAGATTCAAAATTACCTTAAAATAAAAACAAAGATTATTAATTAAAAATTTGGCACAGCGCACGATCACCATTTTTCTGACATTCTTGACACTTTTTGATGATTTGACCATGGTTTTGCTAATTATCTCCCATATTTATTTATTCAGAGAACATACATAGACCTACTGGCAGTATTAGAATATCTGAAATTAAATGTAGTCTTGAAAATATCAAGAAAAAATCTAGATGACACTTAAAATGATATACCATAACTGGTATGAGATTGCAAATAGGCAAAATAAAAGAGTCACATACTATGCAGGGACACAATGTCTCAGAGTCTTTGAATCAGACCATATGCACATTTAATTCTGTTTAAATTATTAAAATGTGTTGTTCCCAGTTAATGTTAAAATCGATATGAACAACCAGAAACTTTATGGAATTTGTATTTGATATTGACTTATGTTGGAAATGTACATACAGTGACTTTGTATGTAAATTTCCAACTTCTACTGAATAAAACCCCCAGCTTCTCAGGCAGGCCATTCATATACAGAGAGAGGAACAAAGGTCCCAGTATTGATCCCTGCGTGACACTCTTCTAAATTAGCGTCTGTTTAGAGAAATATTTTTTCCCATCATGTGTGACGCATAAAGTCTAGCTTCTGTTTTCCAGATAGAAAGCGATAAGCATAGAGGCTATTCCTCTCACCCCACACCTCTCCAACTTATCTATGAGAAGTTTATGATCAATGTTATTGAAAACCTTTGAAAGATTATTATCGAGTTTATTAATAATCTCAGTAACCTTTTAAAAAGCAAAAATTTAAGTAGATTTTATCTTTAAAAAACAAAACTGACACCAATGACAGTAAAGACACTGGCCTTCTTATGTATAAATACCATCTTGGTCATTTTTAATGAATCTGGAAAAATTCTCTACGTAAAACAGTTATTAATAATAAAAGTTATTGGAACATATTTATATTTACCTCCTGAAATCAGAAATATGGAGAGAACAAAGAGATTCAAAAAGGCTGCAACTGAATATGCTAAAAGGAAATGTTTTTATTCTTTTAAATTTGACTTTTAATGATATAGTTGTAAGTATGTGTGATTTTAATCTTTCAGTTTAGGTGTTTGTAGAACTTATTATAATTGTGACTACTGATTCCAGAAATAAAGATTTGTAATTTAATGTTTAGTTATTGTTAATAGCATTTGCAGTATCAAAAAAGATCAAAAATGGTTCTTGAAAATATCCAGTATACTAACTAAATCCATAACTAAATAATTACTGTTATATATTTAATAATTACTATGATCGATTGTAATTTTTTTTATTTCTAGGCTTATCCAACAGAGTTTGCTAATCAGTTGACTGGTGCAAATTGGAAAAGACATATTTAATAATAAGAAGAAATTTTTTAGGTCTGTATGTATATAACACCCCCTCATTCCCCACTACTTAAAGAATTTTCAAAACTTTATGTTAGTATGGGTATAAAACCTTTTTTTGATAAAGATTAGTGTGTTTTCGACAGTTGTGATTTTAACTTTACTTTTTGACCTAAATTATCTGAAACATTTGTAAATATGGTCTGAAAATCCAATATAGAAATAAGAATGTTAGTGAGTACTGGAAGAATGATTACCTATTCTAATGACTCCCCTAGCATGTTGAATCAAATCCTACATAACTGGATACCAACTGAACAAATGTTAAAAGAGAGTGTATTCTAAATAATGATACATAAAAAATATATAAGGGAGAGAGCAATGTGTGTGGAATTATTTATCTATTGTGGTTGTAGGTTGCATGGAATTAATCAATTAAGTTGTTGTGAGCAATCCAAAGTGTTTTTGAAAAACCATTTTGTTTATGTAATTAGACAACCAAGTTTAATATCCCCCGGAATATTAAAATTGGCTTTTTATTATTGCATTGTTGTCGTTTCGAAACGGTTTCAGGTAGGGGGCTGAATTTTGGTAAGAATTATGTTAGTTTAAAAAACTTTTAATTGAAAAGAGTCAAGCACACTATGCATCGAAAAACGGTTTCAGTGAATTTTTGTAATTCTTTATGTTTTAGTCCCCAACCTATAATTTAGTTCTAGGAAATTTTTTTGGAGGGTTTGTCGGTTAGTTTCGACGTTATGGCAGTTCATAGGAGCAGCATCATAAATTAGCATATTTATTAACATTCAAGAATTTGAGACTAAAACGTAACAAATTATGTTAAATTAAATTCCAATTATTTTTAGTTGATATGAAAATTATTAAAAATTTGTTTATGCTGTTTATTGAAAAATAATATAAAAGGTGGTTGAAGTTTAACAGTATTAGATTTTAATAATTCATATTTATAGATTTACACATATTGAACTAACACTCTGTATGGACCACAACTAAATATTGCAAAAAGGAATAGCATAATATAGTTACTATGTAGACAATATTATACAGGACAGCTCCTAGAGTGGCCCATATCAATTAAATGTTTAAATATAAAGAAGCCGAAGAATTAGTAATTCAGTTGTAAGTTCATTTTAAATTGCATATATAAACAGACAATTCTAGTATTTTTTTAGATTTAGTTAGACACACTATATACTCAATAATTATAAAGAACGGGAGAAGAACAATTAATATACTTTCATTTAGTCATCTTGAATCTAATATTATATTAATAACTATACTTTTTCTGCTTAAAATAATTATCAAATACTTTACTGTATTTACTTAGTAAGTGTTCCACTTTAGGTTCTTCTTACAAGTAGGATAGAAAACCGTAATGCATTTAAGTAAGGAACAGTTTGGATTTAGTTACTTTTGAATAGATTTAATTTTGTAATATTAAAACGTCACTCTATTTACGAAAAATTATTTGTTGCTTACACTGTTTTTTTATATATATATTCTAAAATGTTTGTTTGAAATGTTTATTTATTTATCCATAATTGATCAAATAAATTGACATTGAATACATCCTATATCTAACCTAGTTTCGTGTAAAAAAGACAGATAGGCAGTAAAATCAAGTATAAGTACATTTTGAAATTGTTTCCTACAGAAATTTTAATAACTTTACAATTTATAAAATTTATATTCGTTAAAATCACATAAAAAAGTTTAAGATCGACAACATTTAAGACATTAAACAAGACAATGGATAAGTAGAGTAGACTATAATAAAATACTAATGCACTATGTCTGTGCTGTGAGGAATTCTCTTAAGTCATAAAAGGTCGATTTGCTAAGATAATCCCTCAACTCTTTTTTAAATGTTGATGTTCTGGGGTATTCTTTTATTTTATTTGCAGTTTCAAATTCAATTACAAATTCAAAATATCTTTTATTTCTCATAAAAAACCAAAGTTTACATTTTCTTCAAATTAATAAACTGAGGTGGCGAGATCCAGCATAGCTGCTCATCTAACCACCTTTTTTAAAACTAAAAACAAGTAAAACAAATATATACCTATTATAACTAACTAACTTTAATTTCTTTAGATACTAAAGACTGACAGCTACCTTAAAACTCGCTTAGAAAGCAAGTGTAATTTAAACTTTTCTTTAAATAAATTCAAGGATGAAGAGGACTTGATGTGATCGGGTAGAGAATTAAATAGTTTAATTGCATTGTAAGAAAACGATCTCTGGAAAGAGGCTGTAGTGTGTCTCGGAACCTGGTATAGATCACGATACCTTGTCACTCTAGTGTGAACACTTGTGCCTTTGGGCAGCTTCTCAAAAAGATATGAGGGAATTTCAGTTTCCCTGATTTTATAAATTAATGAAGCAAGATGGATTTCAAATCTTTCTCTTAAATAAAGCCATTTAGATTCAAGGAACGCTTCAGTAACGTGGTCAAATTTTCCAAGTCCACATGAAAAACATACAGTATACAGTTTTTTGCAATTTCTGTAAACTGTTTTTCTATTAAGAGTTAACAATGGCCAAAATACAATGTCTGCATAACCAATACATGAAAGAATAAGACTATCACACAGCTTAAGCCTGATCTTAGAACTAAGTATATCCTTGTAAATATAATGTTTTTAATTTAATAAAAGCCCGCTGTAACGACTCAGCAACATGAGTGTCAAATTTAAGGTTTCCGTTTATGTGAACACCAAGGTTTTTACAACAATCAGTTGCTCTTATATTCACATTATTAATATGAACATTAAACTCGATATCATGTTCAATTACTTTACGATCTTTACCAAAAAGAACCATATTAGTTTTGTTTTCATTTAGTTTTAGACTATGTGCTGCAGAGGTCAAAAATTGTTTGGAGATCCCTGTTAACAAGTAGTGAGGTATCGCGCAGGTTACAATTCCGAAAATGCGCATATCGTCAGCGTATTGATGAGAAAAGCAAAATTTCAAATACTGACAAAAGTCAGCTGTATAGATGCAAAACAATAAAGGTCCCAAAATACTGCCCTGGGGAACACCTTTACTAGTTTTAATAAAGTTTGAAGATTCATCCCTAAGGACCACTCTTTGATGCCTGTCGTCCAGGTAGCACTGCATAAAATCAAGAAATCTGCCATCAAAACCGAAAAACATAATTTTGTTAACAGTGTACTGTGACTAATGGTGTCAAACGCTCTGCTGAAATCTAGCAATATCAAGCAGGAATTCTTACCCTCATCCTGTGCTCTCAATAAGTCATCTGATACCTTCAATAAAGCCGTTGTGGTACTATATCCCTTACGGAACCCTGATTGGGTGTTTGGTAAAATTCTTTTTTGATTAAAATAGTCACTTATTTATTTATTTACAATTTTTTCCAAAATTTTCGACAGAGTGCACAATAAACTAATTAGGCGATAATCAGCTACCGAAGTCGGGTTATTTCTACCGGAAATACATTGGCTTTTTTCCAAAGACTGGGAAACTTACCAGAAGTTATGTATTTATTAAATATAAAGGTGAGGTATGGCACAAGAAAGGGACAGATTAATTGCAACATTCTAATGTTCAAACATCAATTCCAGCAGCATTCATCCTGATTTCAGAGAAAAACTTAAATACCTTGGCCTCATCGACTTCGCAAAATTTAAAACTATCACTTAAACCATGCCAGGGTTTGTTTTCGTACACGTTTTTAACCATGTCATTATTAACCTGAGTAACACTAAGTACAGACTGCACAAAAAGATTATTAAATTCCCCAGCTGTAGCCAAGTCGCAACAAAAAATATCTGGTTTAGAATTTATATTTAAATATTTAATAGTACGACAAAAAGTTTTAGGATCTGTTTTAAATTTATGGCTTAGATAGGCTTTTTCTCGTTTCGGATTGCCATCGTGACATAGTTTCTTAATGCTTTATATTCATCTCTTGCAGCGATAGTTTTCAACTTTTTATAACGTGTCAAGGATTTTTTCTTTAATTTTATTAACAGCTTTAAATTTTCTGTCATCCAAGGAGCAGGAGCCTTGGTGAATGTGGAGGTTTTGATTGGGATATGAACATCAAAAACATTTAAATTCGTATATAAAAATTCCCACATCACATCTACATCATTTAAATAATATAGCCTGTTCCAATTGACACGGGTAAGATCAATTAAAAAATTATTATAACTAAAAGTACTAAAATCGCGGTACGTTTTAATTCCACTTTTAGGTTTACTTAATGTCAGTTCACATGAAACAAGGCTGTGGTCGGACATATTACTCATATCTATTACATTTGTACCTTTTAATATATTGATGTCTGTTACAAGGATCAAATCTAATAAAGTTTGGGAGACATTCGAAAAGTGAGTAGGCTTTAAAATTATTTGTTGTAGACTATATTTATTTAAAAAATAACACAGAATCATATTGAGGAATCAAATCAACAAGAATGCTTTCTAAATCATTTATAGACAGTCTTAAGTTAATTGTAGGTGGCCTATATAAAGAAACAAAGCACACCTTCCTGCCACTTATTTTTATCTCGGCCCATATCTGATCCAATCCGCTGTTAAGTTCGGATATATCTATGATTTTTGTATTTAAACAAGTTTTCACATAAAGAGCCACACCACCACCCCTTCCGTCTCTATTGTTTCTAAGCAAATTGTAACCATTTATTATAAGACTGTTATTAGAAATTCCAGGGTGTAGCCAAGTCTCCAAAAGGCCTATCACATCAAGTTCACTGTTAGCTACAAAATCATGAAATAACAAAAAAGATGAAGCTAGAGAGCGAATATTAAAATGACAAAAAATGTTATTTTCTAAGCTTGTCATTGCTTTCTACAATTGATTAACGGCATTACGTCCCAGATTATAAGAATGCTAAATAGAATTAAATACAAAGTTATGATATATAATTGATTGAGCAATGCATAAAACCAAGTATATCGTTCTCGTTTGCTCAAAACAGGAACAAAAATTATGTAGTTTTAAAACCTATACATTATAATAACATTTGAGAAACTATTTCCAACCGAAAGAATTGCAATTCGGTTTATTTCCACCTAATACTAAATATAATTATCTTATGTAACAAAAAATAGCAGCAGCATTAATGTTTTACGAATACATTTTAAATTTATAATAAAATCATGTTCAATGGAAAAAAACTTTAATGTTTGCGAATGTTTACTACAATAAATTTACAACATTCAGACAAGGAGAAAAAAAAAGGTAGGCCGTAGATAAAATATATGTATTTGGAATTATAGCTTGATCACCTCAATATAGTCGCAATCGAAGATATTCATAAATTAAACATCACTGCCTTTAAACTCGCATCGCTTTCCTGCACTATCAGTATAGTAGACTTTACCTAGGAATGACCATGCTTTATTTTTGCCATAGTTTTTTTGCTTCTGCAAGACATTGGAATCTTAATGGAGACAAATCTTCATATATAACGTAATTTGTTCCCTTTAATTTACTTTTGGCAAGATACACTTTATTAATTTATTGGTTGATCGCCGCTTGCTTTTAGAGTAGAGTAGAGTAGAGTAGAGTATTTATTTGTGTCAAATTAATCAAAACAATGATTTTACACAAGTCAAAAAAGGTACAATGTAAATTAAAAACACAGATAAACACTTTGGAATTAAGCATAGTATAACAAAGTAGGTGCTTAAAAATAGTACTAAAATAAAAATTACATATATAGGTACAGGTACAATTATTACACTACAATATTAAAAGTATACAACAAATTCACAACTAGAAATTCAGAAGCAGATGTCACACGTTCACAAAATTAAAATGTAAATATTCATTCACGTCATAAAAAGCATGTTTAATTAAAAAGTTTTTTATTTCTTTGCTAAAAGTTTTTGTAGGCAGAGCTCTAATATGTGTTGGCAGGTGGTTGAAGAATTTTGGAGCAAAGTAATTAAATGAAAATCTGCTCGTTTATGCGGGAATTTGATGGCACAATGTTATCAGAGTTCCTGGTATTATAATTGTGTATATCAGAATGACATGAAAAGCCAGAAATACTGGACTTTATCCAGATCAGACATTTATAAATGTAATAAGAAGGAAAGCTAAGAATTCCAAGTTTAACAAATTGATGCCTAACATCCTCTTTATAATTTAGGCTCAAGATTATCCTGATTGCTTTTCTCTGGATTGAAAACACTTTTTGAGCATGGGGGGAATGACCCCAAACAAGTATTCCATAGGACATCACGCTCTGAAAGAGAGAATAGTATGCATTTAAAGAAGTTTGCCTGTTTACAATGGGTTTAAGAGTTCTTAATACATAGAGACTTCTGGAAAGTTTGTCTGTCAATGTGAGATTCCCATGTACATTTCTGATCCAGCCATACACCAAGGAACCTAACAGGATCATGTGCTTCCTCCAGTCTTCTCTGAGTGAAAACAAAATTAACAGTTTTTTGTTGATTTAAACTTAACTTATTTGCCGAGAACCAATCCAGTGCCCTCGACTGTACCTGAGCCATGACACTTTGGAGCGAAAGCAAATCAGATTGCCGACAAGTTATTGTAGTATCATCTGCGTACAACACGGCCTCGGCCCCATGGAGGCAACCCGCAAAATCATTAATATAAATGACGAACAGGATAGGCCCCAGAACCGAACCCTGCGGCACCCCAGACAAGACATTGGCCTCTTTAGAAAAATTGCCATTGAAGTAGACCTTCTGTCTGCGATCGAGAAGATAGCTCTGAATTAGACAGACACTATCCTCACAAAAACCATAATACCCGAGCTTCGCTACCAGAATGTCATGGGACACACAGTCCAAAGCCTTGCTTAAATCACAAAATGTAACTCCAGCAAGGCTTCCTCCATCAAACTCTTCAGCAATCATCGTCATCAGTGTCATGATGGCCATTTCTGTGTTTTTGTTTTTCCTAAAACCATATTGACTGGGGTCAAAAAGGTTAAAAGATTCCATATAGGAGTATATTTGTTTTGAGAGAATAATCTCAAAAATCTTGCCAAAAATCGGAACAATACTGATTGCTCTAAAATTGTCACACTTTTCCTGGGAACCACTCTTATGAACAGGAATTACTTTAGATAGTTTTAGGATCTCTGGAAACGTTTTAGTTTGCAGACATATATTAAATAGACTGGTTAATGGCAAAATCAGTAAGTTTTTTAAATGTTTAACAATTGAGACAGTCATATCAAAAATATCATGACTGTTGCCATTTTTTAAGCAACTAATTGCATCTCGAACATTATTTGGCGTAACAGGAGAAGACATAAATGTACTAGTACATGTTTTGTACAAAAAATTATAGGGCTCTGTTTTTGATGATATATTTTGAACTATAAGATTTGGTTGTTGAATAAAAAAGTTATTTAACTGATCTGCGTTCAGAGCGCTGTTTGCTATTTGGTTTATTTTTTGGGGACGGTTTTTATTTATAATATTCCACATGGCCTTCGACTTATTTTCCTAGACGAATGGCATAATCTATATCCTCAGCTGAACAAGAAATTTCCAATTTAGAAGTGAAAAACTCGCTAACTACAGCAATCAGATTCTCCTTTTCACACTCGCCGATGCCACACAGTCGGACGAAATTTCTTCTGGATCGTTGGTCTAGAGAATCGATCTGTGTCTGAAGTTTGGATATTTCGCCAGTATTTTTTATAACAGATGATGTTAGAGAGTTTACTGAATCACGAACATCTGTGAGCTTTTGGTTCATTTCGTTCAACTTTGAGCAGACTTTTTCCTCAAGTTGAAAAACAAAATTTGCACATACCTTACTAATAAGTTTCTCGAAGTCCTCACTTGTTTTGCTAGCTGCGCCACCTCTTGTACCCATTATAATATTAGAAATACTTGCCTACGAGTAGATTGATATGGTAGGACCAATTTGTCAGCCAATCAGGGCTTGTATTATTTTAGAACCCGATTACAATAAACAGGTTGACATAATTCCACTGCAACTTCATGTGTACCAAAATGAACTGATGCTTTATATTTAGGCCAAAACACGCGAATTTAGCATTTCAATAAACTAGTAAAAATAGACATTAAAGACGGAGCACGTTACTGTCGACTACTCAGGTATAATTCCCATGAACACTCCCCAGTTTGTTGTAAATCTTAATGCATGAGTAGTATGGAGATTTCTCGTAGAGTGTGCTGTTGTGTTTTGAAACCACAAATGCGTTTCTGCTGCTTGTTAGGTACTCAAGGTTCTCCATGTTCTGCTGGAATTTTTCCCTGTTGTTATGGAGTATATTGAGCATTTCATTAAATATATTGTTGTCAGTTTGAGCATTTTTTCTCTTTTAAAAACTGGTCTGCAAGATTCATGTGTTTCTATACCTTAAATCAAACCCCATAAAATTATATTGTCCATTAAGTGAGGGTAGAGCAGGGCCTGGTAAACGTTTTTTAGAGTGCTCTTATCGAGACATTGTCACAGTTTCAAAATGCAAAAATAGACTTTATTTAGTTTGGAGCAGACACTCTCAATTTGTGAAAGCCAACTGAATCTACTATCTAAGATTCTTACGGCATCTGATGTTGAGTCCATTTCAGTATGTGGTTGGTTGTTGTAAAAGTGTTATATGTAAAATTATTTATGCCAGTTATGTAAACACTCTAGACCATTGTTTCTCTAGTATGCAGATGACCTAAAGATTTTTGTCAAATCTCTTCTGCGCACAATTGTTATTTATTGCAAAATGACATTAATGCCTTGGTTGCATGGTGTGATGAAAACCAAATGGAACTAAATATCAAAAAGTGTCATACAATATCATTCACGAGAAAAAAAAAACGTCTTAAGTATACTTATTTGGTAAGGGATCAAGAACTCAGTAGAGTGATGTTCGTAAGAGTCTTGGGTGTAATTTTCGACAAAAATCACATTAACAACATTATTTCTAAAGCATATAACATGGTTGGATTTGGTATACGACAGTGCTGTGATTTCAGGGATCTCAAAACTCTAAAATCCCTATATTATTCATTAGTCAGAAGTCATCTTGAGTACTGCTATTAGTCAGAAGTCATCTTGAGTACTGCTACTTTATGGCAATACTTAAAAACTCGTCGTGATATGCTTGCTTTGTCTTTTGGTCACAGAGTCCTTAATGGTGAAGTTGACTGCCCAGAGATATTGAAACTATTTAATTTTTGAGTTCCTTCCGGCCCAACAAGAAAAATAGAAGCATGTCCTTATTTAATAAGCTTTCTCCAACTATGACCCTAGAATGTTCCTCTGAAAGCTTCAAAAAGAAAGTAAAACATTATCTGACCAGCAGCGATAACAGCTGAAGTAGTAACCAAACTCGCCTACCTTGTCCTTTAACTAGATCCTTGCCCGATTTTCGAGTAGAACTGGATACAGACTGTTCTACCTATTAGTACTATTTATGTATTGTTTTTTGTTTGTATAGAGTATTTTTTTATATAATTATGACTTTTTGTATACGGTGTATGAAAAAGGTGACAAAGGTCATCTAGACAACTACAGACCCATTTCACTTCTATCAAATTTAAGCAGTGTTTTAAAAATTAATATATTCTATAAAATTCATCCAAAATAAAAATATTCTTTCTGATAAGCAAAATGGATTTGGAAAGGAAAATCAACTAAAAAGGCATATATCAGGCAACAGAAAAAAATCATAAAGGCTTTAAATAAAAACGAGGTCATAGCAACAGTGTGCTTGGATTAATCAAAGGTGTTCGACTGTGTGGATCATAATGTGTTGTTTAGGAAGCTGGAGCTTTATAGAGTCCAGGGTCTTGCATTGAGACTTATGGGGTTATACTGCAATGCGTAGTGGAGAGAGAAGTATTGATACTCAAATACAATTTGAGGAAGTAACTGTCAAAAGGGAGTGCCTCAGGGTTCTATTCTGGACTTCCTGTTATATATTCTCAATATAAACAATGTGACAGGTGTGGTCAAGCAAAGGTTTGCAAAAGGGAAGATGCTGTCCGGTGTGGGATCCAGGTGGAGAGCCCTTTCCATGCTCAACTAGTGGTTTTTTTATTAGACAGAACACAAATACTACTTTATGGCAATATAACAGATCACTGTATAGCAGTTAAATATGAACAGCAGACTTTGGTAAATGTTGAGAATCTTTCATTCTTGGCCATGAGAATGGATTGTAGGCTTGGCTGGAGGGCACAGGTCGGTTCTCTGGTTACAGACATGAATAGATATAGGGCAATATTTCAATTGAAGTGTCAAGAAAGCTGCAAGTCTATTTTTAAACAGTATAAAATTCTAACAATATATGTTCATGGTGTGTATGACTGTGTGGTATTCATTCTTGACAATCCTACCCTCATTCAGGATTTGGAGGCTTAGCACACATATAAGACTAGAAACAAACACAATCTAAGAACTGATAAAGCACAAATGTACATACATTCAAAAAAATATCACCCATTTTATTTTAAAAAATTGGAATAGTTTGCCGAAGAATCAATGGCAATAAAAACCAAACTTTTATGGTTTTTAAAATCCAGACTATATTACAGCTTTGAGGAGTATTTGGGAGACACTCAACTAGGGGAAATTGTAGAGATTTGGGTAAATATGTTTGAATTGAATATTTTTTAACTTTGATTTTAGACTGATATATGTAGCAACAGCACGCAACAGCCAAAATATATACTTAGAATGACAGGTTTTTCTTCCCATAGGATTTTAATTTTAATAACAGTCCTTTACAAATTTATAAATTTCGAAACCACTTCGGAGAGATTCGCGTAAATACGATTTTTCCCGATTTTGTATTTATTTTTTCCTGACTTTATTTCAATACATATTTTCAAAAATAAATTTAACATCTCCATTGGCATTTTTTTCTCCTTTACAAGACTGTATTATCAAATTTTAAATACGACGTCGATCTAACTTTTTTTAAGCTTGGGACCCCCCCTTCACATTTCCCCAAAAAACATTGTTTGCTTTTTACAAACACAAATTCAAAAAATCCGTATATTTCTCTAACACATTTTTTCTTGTGTGCAAGTGTGATACATCATTGTATTTGGAAGGCTCTATGCTTCGAGCAAGTGAAAAAATTCAGGCCTGTATTTAAAAAAAAGGTGATGATGGTGATCGGTTACGGCACGTCGCATGTAAAATTCAATCTTGTAGAGAAGAAAAGGTAACAATTTATATGTAAAATTTATTTTAAAACACGTATTGAAAAAAGCTGGAACGAAAATAAATCAAAATCTGGAAATATCGTATTTATGCGAATATCTCCGAAGTGGTTTGGAATTTTGCTAATTTGTAAAGAGCATAATATTAATAAGCACCAAATTGCGCAACTTTGCCTTAATTTAACCAACTTCATATTTCTTACGGTTTCCGAGATCCCCATATGTACACTCGAATTGTAACACCCTGTATGACAGTATTATTCATTACAAGTAAACTTTAAACATTTTTTTTTGTAGTTAAAGATATAATTAATATAAATAATTAAAATAAAATTAAGAATTTTTAATCACATCATATCTCAATATTTATAAATATTTGATATCATCTATTCGATTTCATTATAACTAAGTCCTAAAGATAGATAACCCTTTAAAAAATAAAATTCACACCCCATTAAAACGTAGGCCGTACTTTATAACCCAAGAAAAAGGTGTGCCCCATTGTACCAAAAAAGGAAAAATCTGTTAAAAAACAACCAAGATATGGGCTTAAATTTTTTTTTTAGTTTAACATAACAAAATTAAATCTATTTTTTTTAACAGCCCTCGTATCTTAGTTATGACGGAAGCTGTCTAAAACATAATAGAGGGATTATTAATAAGGAAGGTTGTTATAATCTAGTTGCTAGTTCAGTGGCGTCGTAGAATGTTTTATTATAGAACTCAAAATAATTAAAGAAAGTTAAGAATTGTGGATGATGACTATTCAACATCTATTAGATGTGATTTAAATTAGGATCTAAATCTTAGACTATGAAAACAGGAGAGACTTAACTATTTACATTTAACACGGGATCATAGATCGTTTTCATAATATAGTTATATATATATATCAAAAAACTGCACACAATAATTAAGCTTAAACTATAAAACATTGTTTTAATTCTAAGTAATTAACTAAGGCCTTTAAAAATTACAAAAATGTAATAAAAATATTACCAAATAGAACTGGTAAAGATGCTACGCCAAATTTACGTCCTTACGAGTAGTTTTACAACTATCCATTCATAACAATCATCATAGCACTCTTGTTTGTAGTCTAGTTACAAAACAGACGCTGCATTGTTGTCATTTTTGTAACCGCGTTCGATGGTTGTTGTTTATAATTTTTATTAGTTTTTTAATGATTTTGTAAGTTCTGTGTGTTGTAGTACTTAAATAAATGAAAAACTGTGGTGAGGAAGTGTGTTGTTTGTGGAAATACAGACTACTTAAGTCCAGAAGTATCATATCAGAAGTAAGTCTTGACGTAATTAAGGTTAGATATCAGTGGTGTCCGTAAGGCCTTAGTATTTACACACATTAATTTGATATTTAAGCCCTTTGAGTATGTTAATTTTCTTGGGAAGCAAGAAAAAAATGGATACTAATTGAACGAAAACAAATACTTTGCCAATTTTGGGTTGGATTTTACATAATGTAAACATTAAAATACATACTAGCTCTCCAAATACTTAAATGCGTTATTTACAATACAAATATACTTGTTTTGAATGTAAATAAATTATATATTTCTATGGCTAAATGCTTTTATTTAAAAACAAACGTATTTTTGAGGATTTTTAAAATGCCTCTTCTTTATGAAGTGCTTTGTTTAAATCATATTGTGATTTTAATCTTCAAATACCTACGAGGAAGTAGCTCACGTTATTCCTCGACATACCAAATTCCAAACTACTTAGTCCCTCGGGTTATATCTAACATATAATTAAAATATAGTACAATTCCTACCTAACCTTTTTAGTATATAAAAGCTTTAGTCCTTTAAATTTTGTTATACATCAATACTATTAATATTCAAAAGTTTAATGTATTTCTGATATATTTTTTGTTTTATAATTTCTCATATATATAGACAATACAAATTATGTATATGTATAAGTTAATCAGGTGTTTGGAAATAACCAAGGCGAGAACACAAACAAATATATTAAATTTTTATTGAACTTTCTAGTAGATCTACAATAAATATATTCAAATTAAAGTTAGTAAAACAGTTATAGAGACAAGTTTTTTAGGTTGTTCCATAAAACTAATAGTTTTTTAATAAAAACATCAACACTTGCCATCTTCAATTGAATTTTGAATTATTTGAATGTCTTATCTATTTCGGGATCACATGTATGACGACGAAGTCCTAAGCGAAAATCCAAAATTAATTTAAAAAAAGGATTTCAAGGTTAGAATACATCACGAAACCATGAAGCATTTAGACTTACCAACCTTACAAACCAATACACACGAATCTAGGAGTATCAATACAAAGACCCTATTAGAAAAGAGTAATATTATACATAGTTTATTATTCTCGAGACCAGAACCTTAGGTACTGTTTAGAGAACTGTTAAATCTAATAATTGTTATACTTAATACAGGACTAA
The DNA here is from genome assembly GCA_030620095.1 of Kuschelorhynchus macadamiae. Taxonomy (NCBI): domain Eukaryota; kingdom Metazoa; phylum Arthropoda; class Insecta; order Coleoptera; family Curculionidae; genus Kuschelorhynchus; species Kuschelorhynchus macadamiae. The sequence continues at coordinate 128,357 of JAUTXW010003959.1, forward strand.
ATTATGTTTGAAAAAAAATTTATCTCTAAATAGGGAAGTTAGTTTCATTTTAGTTAGTAAACATTATGAGTTTAGGCATGAATACAAAAAAAAAAAAAATCTATATATATATATATATATATATATAAAGATATATAAAGGAAATTTACCGAACTTTGAAATAATACTTATTTATTTATTATTTATTTCACTTTATGCCAAATGATCTAAATAGATACAACAACAATCAAAATACTGCAAAATATTAAAAGGTTTTTATTTCTTTCATGAATTTTCAATTAGTTGAAAGAGAGAGATTAGTGACAAATATTGCAATATAAATAAATATATTTATTTATTAGCCCAATATATATATATATATATATATATATATATATATATATATATATATATATATATATATATATATATATATATATATATATATATATATATATATATATATATATATATATATATATATATATATATATATATATATATATATATATATATATATATATATATATATATATATATATATATATATATATATATATATATATATATATATATATATATATATATATATATATATATATATATATATATATATATATATATATATATATATATATATATATATATATATATATATATATATATATATATATATATATATATATATATATATATATATATATATATATATATATATATATATATATATATATATATATATATATATATATATATATATATATATATATATATATTAGGGTGGAGCGAAAAAAAAATTTTTTCCGTTTTTTCAAAATTTGGATAATGGCTAGTAGCCAAAATGTTCTATCTATAAGCACTATTTCCTGTGCAAAATTTAAACTTCCCACTATTTTGTTTTGAGGGGTCACACCGACCTCAAAGTTATAGTAATTTAAGTATATTACTATTTTTTTATTTTGGTTAAATTATGTCGGATTTTCGCTAGTCCATGGCATATTTTGAAAGAGATAGGCGATGAACTACCCAGAACTCACCACGTGGAGGTATCCGACCTAGAGTTCCTCCCTCCCTCCCACCCATATCTTTACAATTCAGTTAAATTCTTTTTTGGTTTCGAAAACTGGCATTTCTAATCGGGATTGCAGTTTTACCATTACGTAGCCGTCTCTAGATTCTTCTCCTGAAACGGCCAGTGAAGCTTCAGATACTATCTTTACCATTCTTTCTACATTTTGTGTATGACATGGAAACTTCACTAAATCCATTTCAGGTAGTTTTAATTAGCTGATTTAGGTGATCATTTGGTATTCCTGCTAAAATAGGTGGTTCATTTAGTTCACAATTCTGCCAATCAATTAATTCATCATATGTCGTTACTTCTAAATTTATTTTAGGTATTATAAACTCTCTCATGCCTTCATGAGTCACATTTCTTGCTTTCATAATACGTCTTAAAGCTAGTTCTCGCAGATAACGTTTTTCATCATTTAGCATACATAGCAATATATTTTCCGGGTGTGCGAAATATGCATTTCTTTCTATTACCGGATCTACAACTGCCAAGATATTTTTTGGTAAGAACCTTGATCGGCGAATCATTCCCAATAAATGTTTTGGGCCATCTAAACAAGATGGTTTTATTTTAATGTTGAACCAAGTCGGCGCGTAGACCTTAACTACAAAAGAGCATAGAATCTTGAGATTAGTTGAAGGTTCTTCCGTTGCTGCATACAAACGTAAAATTCGGTTGGCACAGGTAAGCCATCTAGAATGGGCCGAAGGTCCTGGGTTTCTTTTGGATAAGTCCACTGAAAAATTCCCAGAAGATATTGCATTACATGCTTCGAATAAATACTTTTGGTCGGTACTTAATATAGCAATATCTAATTCGGGCAATTCAGCTTGTATAGGTTGAAAGCGTACAACGGGAAATTTTTCGCATGTTTCTAATAGCTTACCAATTACTCCGGAAAAGGCCCGAGGCCCTGTTGTTGAACCATCTAAAAAATGCAATAGGTGCCTTAACGGTAATTCATTTGCATGAAGCATACAGATGAACCACTGTAGTGGCCTCTCTAATTTTTTTTCAAGCTGCACTATTACTCCGTTCTTGCGTCCAGTATTCACAACAGTACCATCACAGCCAATAACCACTACACTATCTACATTAATTTTGTTCATTAGAAAAGTATACAAAGAGAATGTAATATCTTTAGCGGTTCCTGAACTTGGAGAAACATGTCCTAAATAGTTTGATCCGGGTTCACTTAAAACTACAATATGTTCTTCCACAATAACTTTTTTATACTTTTTTTGTTCAATAGTTTCGTATGTAATGGTTTTGTCCTTGCGACCGTCAAAATAAATTCCTTCAATGTCGCTTTTAACTTCACTCTTTTGAATCACTTTTCTGACATTTTTTCTTGCTCGCCTAATTTTGCTTCTATCTATAACTTTAGACTTGTCTTGTTGAGTTACTATCCCAACATCCTGGAGAACCGCACTTGCCAACATCGCAGCAGCCCTGTCTGAAACTCCCGTTCTGTCGCACACTAATGCCAATTTGTTTATATTAATTCGCATTTGAGATGTGCTGGGAGCATCTAATGCTCTTGAAGGTGGTTGCATGCTTTTTGTGGGAAAAAAATTACACTCATCTCTCTCTGAGTCACTGGTCGAACTTTTGTCTTCATCCGGATCATTAGGATCGACAGAAGCTAAGGTTACCGCTGAATACGCTTTGGTTTTTATCTCTTCTATTTTGCTTATTCGGGCAGCTCGTCTCTTTAACGATTTACTCGTTACAATATCCACACCAGCAATAACCATTTTTCTATCTCGTCGCTGATCTATTAAAAATGCTTGTTCTTTAGTAGGAACTTTATTCAAACACTTGCACTTCTTGAAATCAGGACATTTACAAAAACTTATGTCAAACAGTTTCTTTTGTGCCCCATTTAAAAATAATTTGGCATTTGCATCCCGTCTAGACGCTGGCAACTTTTTAACCTTTTTATATTTCTCAAAATAGTCCTTTAACATTTGAAAAATTCTGCGGTCTCTCAAACATGGCAAACAAGCTTTGTCCCATACACTTTTAACATCTCGTAAAACAGTGTTCGCAACTTCAGGAAAACCTGGCTCTTTCTTACATTTTTGTAACAATTCGAACCTCACATACAAATAATGCTTTATAACATCACAATATGTGGGCAAAACCGTAGTATTTAGTTGTTTGGAAGTCCCAAAAACTGTGCAAAATACGTCTTTCCGCGTTTTCGGCATATTTCTTTTTCACTATTAGCACTACTTACAGTACAACGGCATGAAAAACACTAACTCAACTCGCCTGACGCAGAAAACGAGATAACGGCACTTCCGGGAATGCGTATTAATGAGCCCAATACAGTCTGTGCTACGTTGCCAGTTGTTGTAGGGAATATTAATTGTTATTACTAAATGGGAAACTTTGTGAGTAGTGTGACCCCTGAAAGAAGTTTACAAAAAAATTAAAATTTTTACCATATATTCAACTAATAAGTAGAAAACTTTTAAGCACTAGCCGTTGTTAAAATTTAAAAGTTCACTTTTTCGCTCCACCCTAATATATATATATATATATATATATATATATATATATATATATATATATATATATATATATAAATATATATATATAAATATATATATATAAATATATATATATAAATATATATATATAAATATATATATAAAAATATCCATATAGTTATTTTCTACTAAATTAACACATTATATAAATAATAATAATAATAATAATAGTTTATTTACGGATATTACAAATTTGCATAGATACAAACATCAATCCATTTTTATACAAATCAAATAAATAAATACACAGTATCCTATCAGTCTTTTTGTCCGTAGACAATACTAACAAATAAATTACTAACACTCATATGTTATTTTCACATTAATCAACCCAGGTATAATACTTTGGTCCACTATCTTAGGTATCTCAGACTCTATGCTTTTGAGTAATTGCTATTTAACATTCTCTTAATTTTAGTTTTAAAGCTATCTAGTGATATGTTAAATATATCAATATTATATTCATTCATTTCCCGACACATACCTGACAGAGGCCCATTGTATCCATAGTTAGTACGGTGATATGAAACATTAAATAAGTTGTGATTTCTGACAGTTCTCTGAGGGACCGATAAGCCAATCATATCAAGCAGCTCAGGAGCATCCACAGCGGAATGTAAGATTTTGTAGAAGAGTGTAAGGTCGAGAAAAACTCGTCTAATAGACAATGGTAGTAAATTTAGTGATTTACCTATTTCTTCATAATTAATGAGATCCCGCTGAATACCGGTTTTGAATGCTACAAGGCCAAAAAAGCGTTTTTGTATTCTTTCTATTTTTTCTTTGTACATCTCATAGTGTGGTGACCAGATTGGAGATGCATACTCCAGTACTGAACGTATTATAGAACAGTAAAGTATCTTGTAGCATTTTAAATTTCGAAAATTTTCAAGGGTTCCTCTCATAAAGCCAAGAAGTTTCAAACTTTTGATAGTTATTGTATCTATATGTGAGTCAAAACGAAGGCCCCTGTCAAACAGGACTCCAAGATCTTTTATCTCATTGTCCCGGGCAACGACATTACCATTCAGTGTGTAGTCATACCACAAACAACCACAGACAGGCCTTCTGTGAAAAGTAATAACTGAGCATTTTTTAAAGTTAAGGTGCATGAAGTTAGAAGTACACCAATTTGTAAATTGATTCAAGTCCCTCTGGATACCCTCACAATCCTCCCCGTTTGCAACGGTTCTGTAGATTTTTAAATCATCTGCATATAACAGATACCTGGCAAAAGTTATGGATTCACCAATATCATTGACAAAGCAGTTAAAGAGAAATGGGGCCAAGTGAGCACCCTGGGGTACACCAGATGTGACGAGGATATCGGATGACTCACAATCATTTATTTTTATTCTTTGTTTCCTGTTTGAAAGGTAGCCACCAATCCAGCGCAAAAAGACCCCGTGGATACCCAGCCCACATAGCTTACTTAAGAGACGTCGATGATCCACCTTGTCAAAGGCCTTGGAGAAGTCGGTATAAATGGCATCAACCTGCCACCTCTCCTCCAAGGCCCTCAACAGGTAGTCCTCGTACACGAGCAGGTTTGTGACCGTTGACCGACCCGAAATAAACCCATGCTGGGAAGTTGTAAAGATCTGTCCAAAAAGGGGAGACACCTTTTGAAAAACCAACTCTTCAAAAAGCTTGGAAAATATGCTAAATTTAGAAATACCCCGGTAGTTCTCCACATTCGATCTATCTCCATTTTTGAAGACCGGCGTTAAATATGTCGTTTTCCATAGTTCAGGAAAGACTCCTGTCGATATTGATAAATTGAATATTTCAGCCAACACTGTAGATAGCAGACACTGACAGCTCTTTATAAATATTGCAGGAATGCCATCTGGGCCTGTACCCAGTGTTTCACTTAAACAAGAAATGGAATTAAAAACGTCTATAGGTTCAATATGAATAAAGCCCAAGTTGACCGATTGCTGATAGTTAAAGATCTCCTGATTATTTTGATCAGTAGAGTAAACTGAAGAGAAAAACACCCTGAATAATTCTGTTATGTCTTGTGAGTTGTCAGCAGTACGATCATTGTACCACATAGCACTAGGAAGAGAGAATTTGGAAGTTTTGGTGTTAGCATATTTCCAGAAGGCCCTGCTGTCACGAGATATGGCATTTTCCACACATGATATGTACTCGCTATATGCACCCTGATATGCCCGCTTACATGATTTGCGCAATTCAGAAAAACATGAGTAATCAGCAATAGATTTTGATATTATAAATTTTTTGTGAGCCTTCTTTTTTTCAAAGATTAATTCTTTAAGTTCTGGGCTGAACCATTTGGGGAACTTTTTATTTTTTGTTTTAACTTTAGGTACATATAGATCAATAGAAAGGTTTAAGCAGTTATAGAAATTATCTATTGTTTTATTTATATCGGTCTTGTCCATTAAAGAGATCCAGTCAATACAAGACAGAAAAAACATTATATTTCCATAATCACAGTTCTGAAAGTCACTGTAAAGATAGTTAAATTCTAATTCATTAATTTTTTTTGGTATTGGAATCTCTAGGTCAAGAGCTGGGTGGTAAGTATCACAAACTGTTATAGGTTCTTTTGAACGATCAATTTTTACGTTTGAATTACTGCTAAACACCAAATCGAGAATATTGCCAGATGCATTGGGAAATGAGTTCAATTGAAACATATTAAGATAAACAAAGTAATCAGATAACAATTCTGATTGATTATTCATATTACCTATAGGTACAGCACCATATTTGTCATTATTCCAATGCAATAGAGGCAGATTAAAATCCCCGCACAGTATAAAATCATTACATTTATAGTTATTAAAAACATAGTCCACCGACGAGCAGAGCTCTTCATACTTATCAATTTGTGATTGAGGAGGCATGTACACACATCCAATAATTAATTTGTATTTATTGTCAATAGTTAACATAACATATAGTTGTTCTAACCTTGTGTTATTCACCTTAAGTTGATGTGATGGGAGGTTTTTTACTGCCACTAATACACCACCCCCTCTTGTTTTTGAGCTTGTTTCACTTGAGCGATCGCATCTATATATGTTATAATTAAAAAGCCTTAACTCGCTATCACCCATATCCTGGTTATGCCATGTTTCTGTAAAAAACAGGATATCATATTGATCAATAACTGCTGATGCAGCTATATCCAAGATTTTGTTATTTATACTTCTGATATTTTGGTAATAACCCGTTATGGCTGTTTTGTTTTCTCCTAAATGTTCTGATTCGGAAGTCTTCTTCTTCGAAAATTCTGTTTATTGTATTGCCCCCTGCCTGCAGCTGGAAATATAAATGGCTTTATAACCACACCCGTTGGCCAGATCTCTGCATTAAAAATAGTTTCTTGCTCGCTTATGGGAACTGATATCTTAAAAGATGCCATGTGTTCCTGTCTCGAAACCAGCTTCTCAAAACTGGATACTTTGATTTTATTATCATCCAAGTGGGTCTTAAGCATCTCCACGGTGCACTCAGAGTTTAGGTTGCCCACATAAATCCATTTACGCTCTTCTGCTGCAGAGATTGTAGATTGCTTGTTATTGTTTCCCTTTATTAGGTTTCGGTTTTGATTGGGTTTATTTCCATTTAGTAGCCTTGTGTTTGTTCCAAGGCCAGCTGTTATGTTTGCATGAGTGTTTACATCTAAGTTATATTGTATGATTTTTTTCTTAGCTGCAGTGGAGTATTGTAGATATGGTTCATTTACAGTTGCAGACAGATCCCCTGACATTTCCTGATTCTGCATTGCAGTATTCCCTGGTATTGGTTTGGTTAAGAATCGAACTAGCTCCTTGTTTGATTCACGAATTGCTTCAGCTGTTTTTTCAAGTTTGTTTGATACTACATCTGATTGATTCTTTAGCTCCATGGTAATCTGAGCTACTAGATTTCCAAGTTCGTTAGCACTGTTTACCGTCATATTATTCGGAGAATTCCGACTTACATTAGGGGTATTTTCGGTAGTCTCAGTGACGCCTATTGTTGAGATTTAAATTCTGTTGACTTCTTCTTCCAGACTATCCAGCCTTCTTTTCATTTCCGGGCACAGGAAGACACAAATTGCACAATCCGGACAAAAATGCCTCAAACACCTTTCCTTTAAAATCAGCACTCTGATCTCCGAACTTCTTACTCCAGAGCAATTCTTGCAAATGATTTTATTGCATATGTCACATGGATAACCAAATAATTCATTTTTATCTTCTTTTTGAATACATTTATTGTTACATTTAAAACAATGTGTTGCCATTTTTGAGGTTATGTGTGGAAAAATGGGAAAACTCGAGGAATATCGCAAATCCACTGCAACCAACAATGTGAAGGGCTCACGATCCGTTTATCTACCGTTTAAACAATGTTCCACTTATTATTTTATTAAATTTCCGTGATTTTATTGATTTTTTCTCGCTCACGAAAGTGACTACTGCTACGTAGGACGTGAAATGTCAATATGTGTCAATTTCAGGAAGGTTCTGTTAAAAGAACTTATTTTTTAACCCAAGTCTTATTTTATAAGAAATTACAAATACAATTTGTTATGAGGGATGTTACGGACAAAGAACAATGATTTGTTTTTTTTTTAAGTTTATTTTTCTAACATACATACATACTTACGAACATACAAATATACATACTATTTTTAAATTTTTGATTTATTTATTGGTATTATTTTATATGTACTTATCTATAAAAAAAACAATTATGATATTTATTATTTTCCTCAATAAAGAGACTTTTTTTGTAGGAAATAGAATTTTACTGACTTTTTAAACATTAAATTATGCCGCCATTTTGTTTCTCCATATAGGATATACCAAATTTTACAGGGTGAACCCATTTTCCCACTTGATTTTTGTGTAAGATTTCAACTTATTTGGATAAATACTTTTTTGATACTGATATTCTAAACTTTTAGTTAGGCCACTATTTTATTTAGCCATAAAGGCTCCTTACCAAAATTTTACCAGTTTATTCCTACGTTACACTTGATTTTTAGGCAAAATTTGAGGTAAATTGGATTAGTAGTTCTTTAGTAATATTGTTTTAATGTTTTATTAGGCCGCCATTTTGTTCTGTCATATTGGATGTTCACAAAAATATTACCATATGATTCTTAATTTTTGACCAAAATTTGAATATATATATATATATATATATATATATATAATATATATATATATATATATATATATATATATATATATATATATATATATATATATATATATATATATATATATATATATATATATATATATATATATATATATAAACACAACAGAATACGATAATAAAATGGAATTACTTTTAAATGACATAGATACTTACAAAAAAATAAACACAGATCCTACAAATATTTTTCAAAAAAGAAATAACGAACTTATTACGCGGTGGGAAAACAAAAACTACATATCACTTAGTTGTGCAAAAGACTTAAAAATCCATAATGCTCAAACACCAAAATTATATGGATTGCCAAAATTACACAAGGAAGGCATACCAATGCGACCAATTGTCTCTTGTATACAATCACCACTAAACAACCTCTCTAAATTTTTAAAACGAATTCTAGAAAATATCATAAACAAAAGCGCTACTTACATTAAAGATTCCTGGGATTTCAAAGAAAAAATAAATAATTTTCCCGTACCACAAAATCATATTCTAATCTCACTTGATGTGGTGTCTCTATACACAAATGTACCAATAGAACTAGCCCTCCAACTTATTGAAAAAAAAAATGGTCTGAAATTAAAAAATTTACAGATATACCCATGGAAGAATTTCTAATTGCTATCGAATTAACTTTAAAGTCCACATTTTTCATGTACAAAAATAATTTTTATAAACAAGTAGAGGGATGCGCAATGGGTTCCCCTATATCTGGTGTGGTTGCACAATTAGTTATGGAGGAGTTAGAACGCAATATAATCGAAAAATTAGATATTCCTCTTCCATTCTTCCATAGGTACGTCGACGATTGTATAACCTTAATTCCCAGAGACAAATGCAATTATATTTTAAATGCCTTTAACAATTTTCATGAAAAGCTGAAATTCACTATCGAAACTGAAAACAATTCTCAAATAAACTTTCTAGATATGACATTACATAATAAGAACAACATTATTGAAACAGAATGGTATACAAAAAGTACATGGTCAGGCAGATATGTAAATTATTTTTCTCAACATCCAATGAACCAAAAAAAATCAGTTATTATCGGGCTAGCCGATAGAGCAATAAAATTAAGCAATGTAAAATATCACAAGCAATAAGAAAAGCTAAAAATATCTTAATTCAAAATAGCTATCCAAAAAAATTAATTAACTCTATATTTAATTCTAGATTGCATAAAATAAACAGCCCAAATCAAATTATACCAACCGAAAAAAATACAGATAAAAATAAGTTTCTATCAATCCCATACGTACAAGGCCTTTCAGAAAATATAAAAACTATTTTTGATAAACATAATATAACCGTATGCCACAAAAGTTACAACACCTTCCAAAAAAAATTTTTTAGTTCCCTCAAAACCCCAACTCCAACCAATCAAAAAACACACACCATATATAAAATACCTTGTAAAGACTGTCCTAGAGTATACATCAGTCAGACTACACAATACCTCAAAAATTGCTTAAATGGGCATAAATATAATAAAAAAAATAAAACTTCATTAACAAAACATGAGAATGAAACGTCCCATAAATTTAATTATAAGGACACACAAATCTTAAAAACTGAAATAAATCAGAAAAAAAGGGAATTCTTAGAAATGATGTTGATGATGATGTAAAAAACACGAAAATTCAATTAATGACAAAACGGAATTTAAAAGCTTAAACCAAATATATTACAACATAATAAAATAACTGCATATATTCTGCAATTTTCTCGTAAATCTAAATTTAAATTTTTAAAATTAAATGGCAATTTGCAAAAATAAAAAAATTGTTCAATTTTCTACATTTTATCTTAAATGAAATAATAATAGGTACACTAATTACAAAAATATAAAATAAATGCGCTCATTCCACATACCAAAATAATAACAATATAAAACACCTTGTTTTTTAACCCAATAAAAACAATATATGACGAGCAACAGCAGCAAAACGAATTTTATTTCAGTCAGTCAGTAGTTTTAAGTATGTATATACTGTATTGTCACATATATGTAGAACAAATTTAAAGTGTATATGTCCCATTTGTGAATGGATTAAAAAAATTTACCTTCTTAGGTGAATTATAGTATAATTATACATCCAGTTTGAACGTTTTGTTTTAAAAATAAAAAAAAAACAAGTAATATTAATTAGGTTATACGTGTTTATTAAATTTCTGTATATATGTATATATCTGTGCAGGGGTGTACTTATGTATGGATGTATATGTATATAAAAGAACATTTTTATCCTCTTACACACAACAAAAAAAAAAGAAAAAAAGTAGACATGTTTATAACTAAGAATCCAAAACAGCATTGTTTGTTAGTTTTAGTGACCTGTATTAGAATCCACTGATGAAGGCATGTTGCCGAAACGTTTCGGAATAAAAGAAAAAAAAACAAATTAAAATGATTTCCGAAGAATAAACAAGTTTTATTTTTCAAAAAGATAATTCAGACCAAAAACCCAAGAAAATCTCCTAAGTATATATATATATATATATATATATATATATACATTTATACATACACACATATATACATACACACATACAGACATACATACATATATATAAAAACATATATATATATATATATATATATATATATATATATATATATATTTATATCTATATATATATATATATATATATATATATATATATATATATATTTATATATATATATATATATATATATATATATATATATATATATATATATATTCTCTTTTTTTTAATAATACTGGGCTATGGTGATCGAGGATGGATGCAGCAACAAGTTTGCAATCTTTAAGGATAAATATCAAAACTGGATTCCCACAACAAGATCTCCTATTTTTAAGATAATTCTGAGAAAATCTGAAGTGCTGCGATAGGTGAAGAATGCTCAACGGCCTGGCCGTTCCATAACAGCTACCAGCCCAAGTCGAGACAGGGGTTTGGGACATTTTACTCAGCATAAAAGAAAATCTAGGTTTCGAAAAAAAAATTGTTCAAAGTTATTCATTATCAGACATACTCTTGTTATATACACTATTTTTATCAGATCACTTATATATTATGATAACTTACCTTCTTCATTTCTCTTCAGGATTTGTCTAAAAAATTGATAAAAAACAAAACTTTATTGATAATTCCATCTGTCATTTTTGTATAATAGAAAAAATTATAGCAAAAACACTGTTTGACTGAAAAAAATATATAGTGTATCACAAAATAATTATATGTTCATGCTTCTTGCTTTAAATATGTTTTGTTTTGGTTGCGTGAACACAAACTATGCAATTCACTATCCACTAAACCAACAGGCAACGCCAACAGCAAACATCTGTTTTTGACACTTCTGATGTAAACGCAGGTTAAATACTGTGATTTGATTGGTTGCTGTTGGCATAGCCAGCGGTGGAGTATAAACAAATTTTTTTGACAGTTTTAGTTGATTGTTGATGTGACCTTCCCGAATGGGCGAAGTGAGAAGCAGTGGCGGCTCTCCAAGGAACGCGGGTGAAGCGCCGCTTTACCTACATTTTCCAATCAATTTACTTAAAAATAAAAATATTTTTAAAATATTAAGCATTTTATAATCTATATTTTTATTATTAAAATGCAGTATGTTTTATATAAATTCACATTATTTACTTAATTATACCATTATTTTCTATCAAAACTAGTGCGTTATATACTCGAAAAATAATAATGACTTAAAAACGTAGCTCGCTGAACACCTTTTCATAAGAGCGGCCCGTTGAGCAGCAGTAACAAATTCCACACCAGACTCCCCCCGCACGCCGCGCCGGCTTTCGCGTTTAGATTTCTTTAAATATCCGTAAGCCAAATAGAGATGGGAGCGTCATAAACTGCTGCTGCAGGCTGCAGGCGCTTGTTCGCTTGGTATCGAATTAATGTAAATTAGTGCGCTCGGATCATCGGAGGCGGAAACAGTCTTGCATCGATTGAATCGAAATTAACTTTAAGATATAGGTACATAGCTGTTTTTTAAGAACAAAACAATATATTTAAAATCTTATAAATTCATATTATTTCCCCTAAACTCCAAAGCTATTAAAATTAATTAATTAAAAATTAACATCATAAAAAGGTTAAAAACAGCCATTTTGGGCGTGACACCCCGAAAAATTTTCGACTGCGGCGCGATTTTTGCCTGCGGCGCTGTCCACCTGGCTACCTGCTCTACACCCGTTCTTATATCCACGAGCCGCTACTGGTGAGGAGGGACTTAGAGTCAGAGTTTAGCTTGGGGGAGTTAAGCTCCCCCAAATAACGGATTAGCCCCCCCCCCCCTAAAAATATTCAAACTTGATACCTACACTAAAAAACGAATAAATTATATATATATATATATATATATATATATATATATATATATATATATATATATATATATATATATATATATATATATATATAAATACTAACCATAGACACGTATTTCTGACTTAAGGTCTTCATCAGTAGAATCAACTAGTTGAAAGACGAGCACAACTAGCGCCAAAATGAATACACAAAACAATACCAGAGTCACCAACAGGAGCAAAACTAGTTGAACTAGTTGACTGTACTGACGAAGACCTTAAAACAGAAACACGTGTCTATGATTTTCTATTTCGCCACTGGTGGCCTTATGCTGCTCCGTGTTAAATAGAGTATCAAGTCCGGCGAAGATTTCGGATGTTCTCTTGGTAATCACAAATGTCGGCTGTGCTCCTGTTGGTGACTCTGGTATTGTTTTGTTTATTCATTTTGGCCCTAGTTGTACCCGCCTTTCAACTAGTTGACTGTACTGATGAAGACTTTAAGTCAGAAACACGGTGTCTATGGTTAGTCATATTCCACTGCTTTAGCGGTCATCCCAAATAATCCATTTTCTACTATACATATATATATATATATATATATATATATATATATATATATATATAAATATTTTTATATTTCTCTTCTTGAACCTTACAATTTATAAATATCAAGTACTTTCTTGGGATTAGGTTCGAACCTAATCCCAAAAAAGTACTTGATATATATATATATATATATATATATATATATATATATATATATATATATATATATATGGCTGGCTCAGCAGTCAGTAGTAGTAATGGGAAAGCTGGATCTTTTTTAAAACCCGTGTTAACGGATCTGGGTCCGTTTAAAGACACGGATCAGCGGTTCGGATCTCGGATCTATTTAAATGCATTTAAAACAGGCGGGTCATATTTCACTGGTATAGTTTATACAGAGTCAATTGGAACAGCAAAAAACAACGAAACAATTATGGCACCAGCCGATTGTAAACCAAAGTCTTTGCCAAAGGCGTGCTGTAAAACGGTGATTGACTTTGAATAAACTATACAGTGCTTTGAATAAGCACAGTGGCTTTATATCAGATATTTAGGACAGGATATATGGCGCGAAGGCAATTGTTTCAATGTAAATACCCCTATTCCCTGCGACCTGCGGCCCGGTTTTAATTTTCGGTCAAAGGAACATTTCTACAGTGCGCATGCGCAGATTTTAACGGCGATGGCAAAACTAGAAAGTTAGTTAGTTGTAAATGTTTTGATCAGGGTTGTTCGAGCTATTACAATTGTAATTGATCTATTACATTCGGCGTGAAACTATTACGCTATTACAAAAGAACACAACATTTTATATTTATGCGGTTTTCAGCTTTTATTTTCTATATATATATATATATATATATATATATATATATATATATATATGTGTGTGTGTGTGTGTGTGTGTGTGTGTGTGTGTGTGTGTGTGTGTGTGTGTGTGTGTGTGTGTGTATGTGAGAGCATAGATGCTCTATCCCTCTAGCACCACGGACGGCCGGTTTAGACATTTATAGAGTTTAAAGTTTTATCGTAATGTAAATAAAGATTCAGGAGTTTTCTCTTAAAAATGCATAGATGGCGCCATTTTTGGTTAAACCAGAAGTGAACAAAATCGTCAAAGTTAGATTAAAAGTTTACAAATAGTGTCCCATACAAGATTACAAAATATCGAATTGATATGTTAAGAAACAAAGATAAAAAGGGGGCGTAAATTAATCCGTGGTCACCCGGTATATCTATTGCCCCTTTATAACATAATAAATGTTATTACAAATTAAATATGTATTGATTACAGGAAATGAAATCTTTTAGTGTTAGAACATTTACCCCAACTTTTCTGTTTTTAATATGACTATTATCGGTTTGTGTGTTTTCAAAATCTTTTTTTTTGCGTTGTTATACCTCTTAAAAATATCAAAAATCTGCGCCGCCCGTGATACCCAAATTCTAATCCGCTAAAACACTGACTTACTCTGTTTTTGGTACACATTTGAAACGAACCAGTTTGACGTTCTCAAGTTGTTTACATACCCACATCCTCACAGGATTTTTTTTCAAAAATATCCTTTTCGTAACCTAAAATCTCTACAACGTCGACAAAACGCAATTACCACCATATAAGATAAGAGATGCTTTATTACCTACCCGCCCAGTATAAATGAAATCTATTAACACTATTACACCCGTACGTTCGAGAACCTTAATGAAACTTTAAGATTAATTACATATACAGGTATAAAAACCCGCAAAAGTTTATAAACTTTGTATACTGCAAATAAAAATATTCCTGAAATCCGGCCTGTTTACTGTAAAATGCATCTGTCCTATAGCGATTCATACAATATCGGATATATGATTCACACACTATCGTACTATATATACCTTCAGCATATATAGGGAAGCGACAGCGAATTTTCTTAAGGAAATCTTGCAAAACTGTTGAAACTATTACCCTCCAGCGTAAAAATATCCAAATTTCATCCTGCTAATCTCAAAAATACCCAAAAAAACGTTTTTGAGAGGCCATAACCACACCACGGTTTGATTGAAAATCAAGGCAAATTGATAGTTTGGCGTTTTTCAAATTATAAGAACAATCTAAAGAATATATGCAGACATTTCTTTGAGCCGGATTTTCGAGATTTAGGTACGTCGTAGAAACAAATAGTAAAATTGAAAGTTGTAGAAAATAGACTGAAGTTTCTGAACCTACTTTGCTCTTTTATAAAAAAAACGACAAATTTCCTTTACCCGGAACTTCCCTCGTTATGAATCTTTCCTTTTATTGGGATAGTGAAAAGTGACCCAATTTTTTTTGAGACTTCATGTTGAATTCGTACCAGTTTATCCTTATATCATATTTAATTTTTGTGCAGAAATGTATCAAGTCAATTGAAGAACAAATTTATTTACGATTTTTTAAACATTTTATTTGGCCGTTATTTTGATCTGCCATATTGGATGTTTCCTCTCTATATGACCATTAAGGTGTGACCAGAATCTGAGATCACTGGGTTTAGTATTTTTTAACTATGCCGCGAATTGACAGACAGACCGACTGAGTTGAGAAAACATATTTTTTGGCATCTAGGATCTAGGAAAGATATAAAGATATGTAAACTCTGGGAGGGTGCTTTTTTCACTATTACAAACATTTTATTGTCAGCCATTTTGTTCCTCCATCTTAAATTCGTACCACAATTTTACCAGTTTTCTATATCATACGTAATTCTTGTACTCAATTTGAAATCAATCTAATAAATAGTTTTTCAGGCTGGTTTTTTAAATATTTTAAGCCGCTATTTTGTTCCATCTTGGATTCGTACCAAAAAAACGAGTTGGTTCTTACGTAATACTTTATAACGTATTTTTTGCAAAATTTCAATTAAATTAGATAAATAGTTTTTTAGTAAGAATTTTTTAACATTTCACTAAGTCGTCATTTTGTTCGCCATGTTGGGATTTTACCAAATTGTTACCATTTTATCTACATATGCTATGCCGCGAATATACCGACCGACAGACAGATCGACGGAATTGAAAAAACTTTTTTTTGCCATCTAGTTAATAACATTAGTGGAACAGGGATAAAATGCTCGTCGTCTGTCTGCTGTCGTTAGAAATGAACAGGGGAAAATCGGTACGTTTAAACACCGGTGAATTTTGAAAAACGGCGTATGTTGTTTGAAAGACTACTTGTAAAGCCAAAAATACCACAAAACTTTTGTTCTTCTGATGACACGTGCCCCATCTATATAATGAAAAATAGTCTATTACATTTTGATGGAATCTATTACAATTTTTTTTCTTAATTTTTTATCTGATTTTTTTGCTTCGCTAAAAATTAGTTTTGTTAAAAATTGCCATAAGATAAAATTAATGAAGAAGCAAAAAGGTACAAAACTGGGTTTCGAGTTTGCAGCTAAATGCTTTAGGAGAAAAATTACTTGTGTGCAAACCATTATTTTTTTTGCCGTTGAGTTTCCTCTTACACTGACCAACATTAAAATTTATTATAAATCAGCCATACCCTCTGAAGTTTAAAACTAAAATGATGTTATGATTTTTTAAATTTGTACTTAATTCCAAAGGATACCATTACTTTGAAGCTGAATACAATCAAAGTTATTGATTTTTTAGTTCTCTAGTAGAAGGGAAGTATTGTGATCGTGAAAAGATTCTAGATGGCAAAAAAAGTTTTTTCAATTCCGTCGGTCTGTCTGTCGGTCGGTCTTTTCGCGGCATAGCATATGTAGATAAAATGGTAACAATTTGGTAAAATCCCAACATGGCGAACAAAATGACGACTTAGTGAAATGTTAAAAAATTCTTACTAAAAAACTATTTATCTAATTTAATTGAAATTTTGCAAAAAATACGTTATAAAGTATTACGTAAGAACCAACTCGTTTTTTTGGTACGAATCCAAGATGGAACAAAATAGCGGCTTAATAAAATATTTAAAAAACCAGCCTGAAAAACTATTTCTTAGATTGATTTTAAATTGTATACAAGAATTATGTATGATATAGAAAAGAACTGGTAAAATTGTGGTACGAATTTAAGATGGAGGAACAAAATGGCTGACTATAAAATGTTTGTAATAGTAAAAAAAGCACCCTCCCAGAGTTTACATATCTTTCCTAGATCCTAGATGCCAAAAAATATGTTTTCTCAACTCCGTCGGTCTGTCTGTCAATTCGCGGCATAGTTAAAGAATAATAAACCCAATGATCTCAGATTTTGGTCACACCTTAATGTTCATATGGAGAGGAAACATCCAATATGGCAGATCAAAAGAACGGCCAAATAAAATGTTTAAAAAATCGTAAATAAATTTGTTCTTCAATTGACTTGACACATTTCTGCCCAAAAATTAAATATCATATAAGGATAAACTGGTACGAATTCAACATGAAGTCTCAAAAAAAATTGGGTCACTTTTCGCTATCCCAATAAAAAGAAAGATTCATAACGAGGGAAGTTCCGGGTAAAGGAAATTTGCCGTTTTTTTTATAAAAGAGCAAAGTAGGTTCAGAAACTTCAATCTATTTTCTACAACTTTCAAATTTACTATTTGTTTCTACGACGTACCTAAATACTCGAAAATACGGCTTAAAGAAATGTCTGCATATATTCTTTAGATTGTTCTTATAATTTGAAAAACGCCAAAGTATCAATTTGCCTTTGATCCGGAAAACCGTGGTGTGGTTATAGCCTCTCAAAAACGTTTTTTTGGGTATTTTTGAGATTAGCAGGATGAAATTTGGATATTTTTACGCTAGAGGGTAATAGTTTCCTCAGTTTTGCAAGATTTCCTTAAGAAAATTCACTGTCGCTTCCTATATATGCTGAAGGTATATATAGTGCGATAGTGTACGAATCATATATCCTATATATAGTACGATAGTGTATGAATCATATATCCGATATTGTATGAATCGCTATAGGACAGATGCGTTTTACAGTAAACAGGCCGGATTTCAGGAATATTTTTATTTGCAGTATACAAAGTTTATAAACTTTTGCGGGTTTTTATACCTGTTTATGTAAGTAATCTTAAGGGTTCATTAAGGTTCTCGAACGTACGGGTGTAATAGTATTAATAGATTTCATTTATACTGGGCGGGTGGGTATTAAAGCATCTCTTATCTTGTATAGTGGTAGTTGCGTTTTGTCGACGTTGTAGAGATTTTAGGTTACGAAAAGGATATTTTTGAAAAATCTTGTGAGGACGTGTGTATGTGAACAATTTGAGAACGTCAAACTGGTTCGTTTCAAATGTGTACCAAAAACAGACTACGTCAGTATATTAGCGGATTAGATTTTGGGTGTCATGGGCTCGCAGATCTTTGATATTTTAAAGGGGTATAAAAAGGCAAAAAAAAAAAAATTTTGAAAACACACAAACCGATAATAGTCACATTAAAAACAGAAAAGTTGGGGTAAATGTTCTAACATTAAAAGATTTCATTTCTTGTAATCAATACGTTATAAAGGGGTAATAGATATACAGGGTGACCACGGACTAATTTACGCCCCCTTTTTTTCTTTGATTCTTAACATATCAATTCGATATTTTGTATGGGACACTATTTGTAAACTTTTAATCTAACTTTGACAGTTTTGTTCATTTCTGGTTTAACCGAAAATGGCGCCATCTATGCATTTTTAAGAGAAAACTCCTGAATCTTTATTTACATTTCGATAAAGCTTTAAATTCTATAAATGTCTGTTTTTAGATTTTTGAAATCGGTCTAAAAATATATTAGTGCATTTTTGAGCTGCCAATTTAGACTTGCTTAATAACGTTACTAAGCAAAATTGCATTTAAAACAAAATCTGCTTAAACTTTCTTAATATAAAATAACTTTTTAAAATTATTTATCAAAGAATTTTTTTAAATTTTATGCATGTAAGGGTATTGTATTCACTCAACCCCCTTTCTTATTAAGCATAGTTTCTTGCTTATCGGGATAATACAAATAAACTGAGAATTATTCAAGCATTTGCTTCTATTTTCATTAATAAATAAATGTCTTTAGAAACTTTCTAACCTAATTGGCAGCATTAAGAACGCCAATATTTTAAGCCATGAGTGGCAACAAGTAGAGCAGAGCACCGTCTATCCTCTTACATTTTCCAGCGATGTGTGGAAGTTACGAAAGAAAAGCGTAATTATTATTCTAAATTACCAAAAAACTGGAAGAAGTTGGGCTCAGAGACGTAGACAGAAAATTTATGTTGGGCGGACCAGTTGGGGACACAAATAGTTCTAGAGGGGCCTATATACAGGATCTGTCATTAGTGTGTCAAAGTAGCATACTTTCCTACTAATGAGTTTTTTTTTACATTAATGATGGATCTTGTAACAGATAATACTTGCCAGTAAAAAAATTAAAACGAATTTTCTACATTTATTTTAGGTTTTTGAATTCAATAACAAATTTTCTACAACTTAATTAAACACATGTTTTTTTCACTTTTATTTAATGTACAGTTGTAGAAGTATTACTAAAACTAATAAAAAATAAACATGAATAATATAAACCGTTAACTAAGAAATACAAAAAAAAACAATTTATAGAATTAAATTTATTAGTCTCTTATTTTCCGCGAAAATATCTATTACTCTTTGAAGATCTGTTTTTTACCAATGACTTCTCAATTGATAAAATAGCCAAGTCCTAACACTGGAACCTATGGTGGAAGATAGATCAAAATACAAGAGTTCTAACCACACTACACCACAACTTGTTACCTTTTTGGACGCGCGTTTCACTAACCAAGTTAGCATCATCAGCAGATGATATAAACTGTTTATTACAGTTTATATCATCTGCTGATGATGCTAACTTGGTTAGCGGAACGCGCGTCCAGAACGTAACAAGTTGTGTTGTAGTGTGGTTAGAACTCTTATATTTTGAAAATAGCCAAGATTGATAGCCTGTCATTTACATTTCTATTTCTCAAAAATGATTTTATTATTCTTAAACAAGAGAAAGTTCACTCACATGAAGCACTAGAGACCGAGATTGTTACAGCGATTATTACTGTTTATATTTTCTTTGTTTTAATTACGTAAGAGTCAGCTTATGTTTGGGATTCTTACTATAGAGTAGAGATATTTTGGGTGTTGTGGTTTGAGTATTTTATTTCGTTAAAAATATTGTGCTTGTATGAGCGTACCGTATAATATATTTAGACACGCTAATGGGGGGGGGGGCAGTGGGAGGCCAAAAGATAAAACGGGAGCTACGGCCCCCCAGGCTACCCCTGTCTACGTCCCTGGTTGGGCTGTTTCCAGTATCATCTCTACTTGATTGCGTGCATATTCCGTTATAAAACATTTATTCAGAATTACACAAGTACCTATAGTGTGTGATAGATTTAGTGTTAACCTATTCAGCATTCAAGTTTTGTGATAAAGATAAAAATAATGCTCGTACGCAATGCAGTGCCCTTTATTTTGTGCCAGTTATCTCTTAATAACTTTCATTTTAATTGCACAAGAAAAATAAAAATGCTACGACTTGTGTATTGTGGGTTGCATGAAGAATTATGTAATTTTTATGATGCAAATATAGGACTGTATGAAACCATATATACATAAACCAAACATGCCTATTGAAAAAGTTGGATAGGAGCTTTCATAAAGCAATGTCATCGTCATATGTTCGAACACTTTCTGTTTTTTGCAAAGAGTAGACTAACAATAATTTTTCAGCAATAAATTGACGTAAAATATAAAAGGCGGTATATAAATTACAATGTCTGTATGTTCATTTATAATCCCTTAGTTTTTATATTTTATAATAATTCCTTTCCAAAAATGGTTGATGGTAATATGAAAGTTTTCATGGCGCACTCTGCAAATCTAAAAATGAAAAGGCGTCTAAAATTTGATTGGAAAGGAAAATACTACTATACTTTATCTAAAATTATTATTATTATTACTTTTCTTCCAAATGTTTCTGCAATGGATATTAGAAAGTTTTCTAAACGTAAAGAGAATCCTAATAGTGGCTGTGATGGGAGAGGTGGTGGTGGTAACTATATAGTGAAGCATGCAGTAATTTTTTTACAAAGTAAAGACTGTCTTTACCATGGCAGTAATAGCGATATGGTGATGGTAGTAGTAAAATTCTTAATAATTATTCTTCAAACATAATCTTACTAAATATTTCAGCTGGAGCGGATTCGAGCCACGATTTTAGCTGATATATGTTCTCACATTTGGAATCTCATGGGAAATTTAGTGAAGATGCGTGATTCACTTGCTGACGATGTTCGGTTTGTTCTCTTAAAAACCCCATTTAAAACTGACTTTGATTACAACTTCAAAAAAGATACCAAATAGCGTAAAAGAGGATTTAGATACGACAAGCCTCAACAATATGAATAGCTAACATAATTTCCAAAACTTAAACGTGTACTTTGTAAATATTGTATAACTTTTTGACCAAATGTTAAGAGAGGAGTCCTTGGTTCATTTATCGTGGAACTTGACACAAGGTGCAATGGTTTTGTCGCTTCCCAAAATCCCATATAACATCACAATGGTGTCGGGAGGTAACTGTAAAGTAAAAGCATCCAATTTCGTAAAATCCATTGAAAGGAAGAGTGTTCCAGTCGCCACCTGGATAAATGCAGCCGAGCGAAAGTTGATAGAGGCTAATCGTAAAAAGATCGTTGCTATAATATCTATATACCATTATTTTTTGTGGTACCCATGACTTACCGTTGTATGGTGATAAGTGAAGATCTAGTGTTCAGAGTAGAGAGTGGATGCTAAATACTAACCGAACATTTGACATTTTGCAATCAAAATGCAAAATATGCTTCACACCGAACTCAAAGTGAAATAATTTTTTTTTATAATTAATAATAATAATAATTTGTGAGCAGTTACTTAGAGAACAAATAGTAGAAGAGGTAAATCTAACCGATGGATTCTCTATTCTGGCTGATAAAAGTGCGGATATAGCAGGAGCGGAACAGTTATGAATTAGAATTCAATTTGTTGAAAAATACAATATTGTAAGAGAATAATCGTTGGGCTTCTCTGTTCTTATATAGATGAATGCCGAAGGTATATTAAATGCAATTTCCCATGCCTGTGAAGAGTTTAGTCTTTCCATGGATAAACGGGCTGGACTAGGATTTGATGGTGGCTCTACAATGGCAGGATATGAACACGTGCTGCAAAAAAATATCAAAGATAAATTTCCGAGGGCATCGTTTTTTCACTGTGCCTCTAATAGGTTAAATTTAGTAATTCATGATTTAAGGAAAATTCCAGAAATTCAAAATTCAGTGTCTATGAAAGACGTAATACAATTTTTTGGGACAGTCCACTTCTGATCTTTCATTATTCTGCGAAACGCATTGGTCTGCGAAATACAAGTCTACTCGATTATTTGCTGCACACTTTCAAGAAAATATGGCAGCTTTAGATACTCTTTAAAGACGAAGTAACGCAATTCAACTTTTAAGGTGTGTTTCTTGTTGAAATTTTATTATTTGCCTGCATATAATGGCAAGTATAATATTTCAGTCAATTGGAGCATGTTTATGACTTATTGCAATCCAAAAATATGAATTTGTTTTCGGTAAAACAACTTCTATATGAATTATTCATTGGTTTCACGTCCAATCGACATAGGAAACATTGAAACAGCGGCCGGCATTTTGAGCATTTGCGAAAGTAGTTTTTCAGTCATTTTAAATATATTTGTTGTTAGTTTATCGTTAATCGTTAGCTCATTTCGTCGTTTTTTTTATCGTTTTACTTTTTGTCCAAACCCAATCCTGCCCTTCCTCGCCCTAGTTTTAGCTATTTTATTGCAAATATATTTGTTGTTAGTTTATCGTTAATTGTTAGCAGTGGCGGCTATTCGGATGAAGTAGGGGAAGTGTCATCCCCAAAAAAAAACGTGGCAAATTATGTTTTAACACACTTTAAAAATCAATACAATATACTAATTTTCAATATTAAATCTTTTCAATATTAAATCTAATTAATTTCATTAAAAATTATCAATAATTGGAATGTAAAATTTAAGAAAATCTACAGGCAGACACAAAACGAAATGATACACTATTATTAATCAAACCCGTATGTGCGCCCACCGCACCGGTAGCAAACTCGTTTGTATCGAGCCACCAACGGAAGAGCCGCGTGCTAACCCGGTATCTACTACAAGAAACTAGAGATGAGAATACCGGTCTACCTTTTGTCGCGGTTCCTGCCGCGGCAGTTCCAGAAAAATACAGCGACCAAATACCGCGATTTAGTAATTGACAATAGAACACCTCGCCGACTTTCGCGGTCCGGCACCGACAGACGGCGCGGCGGCGAAATGATACTCGGTAACCGGTATTCGCTGGATGGTCGTTTCTTATTTCGCATCATAAAAATTGCTGGTGCGTTCATTGCGTTCAGCGTAATGAAATTTATTATTTAGGTGGAGGTTTAAGGTGCTTTCTTTGCATATGTTTTCTTAAATTGTTGGAGGATGATTTATAACCCCATTTTACATATATTGCAAACGGCAATTGTATTAGATTTAGGTTTCATTTCAAAGAAGTTCCAAATTTTTGATTTTTTAGCTGATTCTCTTCGCGACATGTTGAGAAATTTTACCTAAAAATTATAATTAATTAATTGGTAAAGAATGAAGTTAAAAATAAATAAATGTCAAATTTGTTTACGTTCGGCGGCGTATCATTTGAGTTTTTTAACACTTACTTAATGAAAAATTGTTATATTACAAAACATTGGCTATTCTACGTGAAATTGTAATAAAATTAAAGTGACAGTAAACAGCATAAATCACCTTTACCAGAACCTTATATTATATTATAATATGCATATAATACCTAGTCCGTAGTGTTAAAAAGCGCTACTTTGTTAAGCCAATATAAGGACTATTTTACTTACTTTTTTGCACGCAAGAAATTTTGTTGAAATAAACTAGGTACTTTCAAACTTTTAAAACAAAAATTATGCTGATGTCATGTATAAACAAACTATACGCCTAAAAATTTGGTCGTCAGTAGCACCGAGGCAATTCGCAATACCTACGCCACAGTACACGGCTCGGTAGCAGATGCCAATATCGCAATTTTGTCGTATTAACTGCGCCATGGCAACGAATGGTGGCCGGGCGGGAAAATCGCGGTATTTAGATACCGACCCACCTCTACAAGAAACGATATGGTGGATCGTGTTAGGTATGTCATCCAAAGTATTTCTATAGCAGAATTGGAGGGCGGAGGCTGCAGTTGACACAGGAAGCGGCCGGCATTTTAATCATTTGCTAAAGTAGTTTCTCAGTAATTTTAAATATATTTGTAGTTAGTTTATCGTTAATTGTTAGCTCATTTCGTCGTTATTTTATCGTTTCACTTTTTGTCCAAACCGAGTCGTGCCCTTCCTTCTTCCAGCGAGAAACGAAAACAATGCCTGAAAATAATGCGTTGCTATGGCAATGAAAGTATCGCATGTACGAAGACCGCGCCTCTAGGGAAGAGCCGGAGTTTAACGCTTCCGTTTGTATAAGTAGTAATAGTAAAGTAGATCGCGGCGGTCGTGCTTTATTCTGTATTTTATCGGTGGTCTTTTATTTTATTCTTTGGAGGAGTGGCGCGTGTGTTAATAGTTTACTTGTAGTGAATAATTACTGTAATTCTTACTTCTAAGTTGCAACAGGATAATAACGACTGGTAATAGCCAGTTTAAAGTAGCAATAGACGATAACTTTTTCTACTCTGCAACGACTCGTTTTACTTTAGAGTAATACGTTATAGGAGTACATTTGAACGTAATGGAGTAGTCTCTGCAAAGTTCAAGAAGGTACTGATACTTAAAAGTTGTAATTTAGTAAATAGATTAGAAACAGTAACTTTGAATAATTACTATTATGTCACGGAAAAGAAATGACGACCTTGAAGTCAATTCCTTAAGTAGTTGCTTGGCAGTAGTTATTATATAATTACTTTACATGGAAAATTACTATAAAGTATTATTGGCAGTAACAAATACACATATAATACTTAGAAACGTGTAACCCAAAGTGTTCGTTGATATATAGTAGGATTATTAGTCATAAATATGTAAAAACCCTTAAGGAGTAGTAGTGGAAACAGTTATAGCTACTTTAGTGCTAGCTGGGGACCACTAAGAAAAGTCGTATGGCTCCAGGAGTAGAGTAAAAAAAGGACTTTTTTCAACACCAAGTTGAATAAAACCGGTTTATCGAAAACAGAGATGTCTACATTTGAACGTAAAAATGTTTGACCTTCCCCCACCACTTTATTGTTAAAAATAGCCAAAAATAGTTTGAAGTAAAAAAGTGCAAAATTGTTTGAACAATACAATATTTATATTTTCAACATACTTCGATTATGGAAAATTAAGAGAAAATTAGCATTTATACTTCTGTATTGCAGTTACGCCACCTAGCGGCCAACTTTTGAACTAGAAAATAATTTACAGCGATGGCCGATTTACCTATAAATCTTTTTTCCTTAAGTTCTGTCATTCACGGTTTCCGAGCTACAGTCGACTTCTATGGACCAGCGTATACGGCGTGCGCGCCTCAGTGTTAAAATTTTCAAGTTACACTGTTCATAAAGTTAGTCAGCATAGCAAAACTTTTAATCATATATATATATATATATATATATATATATATATATATATATATATATATATATATATATATTTAAAGCACTAAGCCAGATTTTTCAGCAAGTTCGTGAGAGAGTTGTACTGCATCAATTTACATGATTTTTTTTTAATGATCGTCGGGTTACCGAGACTTTTCAACATTATTTTTAATATTGTTTTATTGCGTATTTTTTTCTATAAAACCAGTTTGCTTTTCTTCAATAACATTTCTGGACGATGTGGTGAATGCGCCACATATTATTATAATGCCACTAGAAACTCATCGCGCCATCTAATAGAAAAGGCAGAACAAGGTCTGTCGGACCAGCTAATAATATTTTATTACACCTGGAAAATTTTACTCTGTGAAATCGGCGTCAAAGTTATTCTTAATTACCTAAAAAAAATATATTTATCTATTGAGTGTTTTGATGTCTAATGCCACGAGAATAATGTCTTACTATCTTTATTACTTTGGGTCGACTTCACAGAGTAAAATTTTCCAAGTGAAATACAATATTATTTTTCACTTTTTAATGCATATTTTTGAAGTCGGTTTTATTTTTTTAATAATTTTCTTTTTAATTCTTTTTAAGGAATATTTGTATATTTTTTTATTTCGTCCCACTTTTTTCTATAGTTTTTGTAGCTACTGAAATAGTGACGTTAGCCCAGATAAACCTACACCAGATGCGAAACTTAGAGAAGAAGAAGAAGAAGAGAAAGAAAGAGTAGCGGATCAATTTTCTTTGGCCTCGGCGCCAGAAACATGTATGGCCCGCACTAAAAATTTTGTTGGATATTAAAAATTATTAATAAACTAAAAATAGCGTTACCCACACCAATTCAATTTTTGTGGAAACAAAACGTTAGGAATATTTAGGTATTATAATATGTGAATTACTGATTTTGTAGGGTCTATATTTTTGCTTTTACTGCGATATAAATTTGATTTAATCTTATTTCATTAAAATGTGTTTTACAAAAATGCCAAATGCTCATATTCTTGTACTATTCAGAAAATGGAGTTTATATTAGGAAAAAAAACTTAGGTAAAACCAATATTATCGGCATTAAATTAACAAACCAGGTTTTTGGGTAATATCTAAAACAAAAATAAAATAAATAATCTAATGACAAAAAAAGATGCATTGGAATAACGTGTGCTATAACGAAGAAAATTATATCATAGACTGTAATAAATGTTCTCAGTTCTTAGAAAATACGTTTTTCATTTGTCTGTAGTGTACATGTAACAAGAATCTAGTCCGTGCCAGTTCGTGCCGTGATAGCCGGTAGCTAAACCAACGCCAACGGTCGGACGAAATAGTCTTGTTAATACGGGTCGCTATGCCAATTCGATTTGTTGAGCGGATTTCTTTAATTCTTGAGAGTTATGTTATGGAGTTAGTATGAGCATATATATTGTTAAAAAATGCTATTTTTTTGTGTATACCGTGGCTGCTCCTCCAACACAAACGTATTATATACATTGTTCTATTACTTGTTCTATTTTATCAATTATTTTATTGTCTATATAATATTTGCTTTACCTTAGTACGAAATTTTTAGACTAGATTATAGTAGATAGTTGCGATACAGTATTTTAAAATTCCTTTTTTTGTTGATAAAAACCAATTATTTTCATGTCTTTAAAGACCACTACTAGCATGATTAAAAATTTTAGCGGTTCAAAATTGGTTTATGTAAGCTTCATTTTCAATGCAAATTAAATCCGTAACTATAGTAATAAACTTTTTACGTAATAGATGACCGTGTTCGCTTCATAACGTCTAAGATTTGATTTTCTCTGTCCCTGAGCAACGGCAGTTGGGTTATTTCAATCTTACCGGGATAAATATGATTATCGGTACCGGTATTTTAACAATGCTGTCTTTAACAATAAAATTACCCACCTAAAATTATGGCCTTTTTCGGAGGTTCTTCAAATAAAAAATCAGATCTGCGCTTTGGTCCAGGAAAAATTGTCGGTATATCGGTATCATAAAGGCGCTTTACACAGCTTGTAGATACTGCAAAACATTTACTTTCAAAATCATCTTCGCATAACTTGTAATTACAATAACTTTTTTTTGAAAGATCTTCCCTTCCAGCCGCCTTAAGCCAACTGTTAAATCTAAAATTATTATATTTTTATACTACAAAAAATCTATAAATTAGGCTAGTTATAAAGTACCTTAAGGTAATTTAAACAGCGACTTATTGCTCCCACTTCTATTTGAACAATGTAAATAAAGGTACTTATAACCAGGAATTTTTACAACCACAAAAATAAAACTGTATAAAAAATCAATGTTTGAAAAATCAAATAATAACATAAGCTCTCGCACTATCGATATCGCCGCTCGAGCAAGCACTTTTCCGTGCGGATTTAAAATATCAACTGGACCTCTTACTATGTCTCATATAGCTGGACATCCGTAGAAGGCGGAGGTGTAAAAACATAAATTCGCTATGCGATATGCACGCGTTAGATAGGCACTTCCGCATCTGGTGTAAGTTTATTTGGGACGTTAGTGTATAAGGAAATTACATCCAATGAAATTAAAATATAGTTATTAAAGTCTTTTATTTTTTTCTTTAAATGTTGGGATTAGTCGGGATTTTTTAATATAATAGTTTTTTTTATGTACAATATTACTGATAACATTTTTCAGGAATTTTGAAAGTGGATTAAATGGAGACTGAACACATGATACTATAAGCCTAAGTGGTGTACCTGTCTATGAAACAGCAATACATTTTAAGAGGAGATCGCGTTTTGCATGTTTAATTGTTTTGTTGTGTCTGGCGAAATAAACAGTTTTATTGAGTGTGAGATATACTTTAATTTTTTTGAACGTTTTTTTATCATTAAAAATGCCGTTAATTTTTTTCTTATTGTTGGGTTTCTTGGTTTTTAGATCATTTTGTGTTAAATCAAATTAGATCATATTATCTTAAATAATTTCCATACTTGACGTTTCGACCATTTTTAGGCATTTTCTACAATCTACAAATTGCAGGAATTTTTTGTATTAAATTATATAATATCACAAATCTTACAGTAAACGTAGCTTTAGTCTTTAAAATATTCAAATACAACATATTTGACAAACAATTTATAATTACAACCGATTAACATGAAATGCTACTAAACTATATTAATACGTAGGTACTATAGAAATTATAGGTATGTTTTACTTAAATTATTTAGAACTTTTTTGTCGTTTCTAGCATTATTATTTTTTGGATTGCTTACATTTCGAGGAACAATCGTTTCTTTTTTTTGTTGGTACCGTAATATTTTAGTTTCGTCTAAATTGAAGGTATGTTTTTGCGATTTCTCATGTTATGTCAATGCAGTACTATTTTCTTTATCTACTTATGACCATTTAAAGTATTTTCCAGATAGGTACTGTCCTGTTTGTATAATATAAAAAAACCCGTTGCAATCTTCCATAAATAATATTACTATTTTATTTTATGATGTTTTTGTTTTAATTATGAATATATACCACTAGATAATAAGTTTTATCCCTTATGGCATATTTTATGTTGTGTTTTTTGAAAAGATGTTTGAATTGTTGTGAGAGTCCATTTATAAAAGATAATGATATAAATTTTGTTGATTTATTTATGAGTGGTTTTTGCTGTTTTTTATTTGAGTTATAATATATATGTAGTGTTTCCTTAAATATTTTGTTAATATAAACAATACTTATAAGTATTCTCCAAAAGTACTTGGTTTGCGTTATTGATGGCCTCTGCTCGGTATTCAGGACCCCATAAGTGAGTAGAAAATTTATCAAACACAAATGTTCCTACTTTTACTTTAGAGGTTTTAAGTATGGGTTCAAATTTCGCTTCTGAAGCCAATGACAAAAATTCATTACCTAGAGCTACTGTCTTGTGTAACATTGAAAATGGTATCAGTCACTTAAATACAGAACGTAAAGGCAATATTAAGGCAAAAACAAGTAATATATTTAATAATTTAAAAAACAAACTAAAATTTAAAACAAAATATAGAGAATATAATAAAAAAATTAACACTTTAAATGATAAAAAATGTACAAAGAAATTAAAGTAGATTCCACAAATCAGCACCAAAAAAAGAACAACAAACTAATAAAATATTGGGAAAATAAACTGTTTATCTCGGGAGACACGGCAAAACCTTTAAACATCCGAAATGCGATCGTTCCTAAATGTATGGTCTTCCAAGGTTACACAAGACGGGTACACCACATAGGCCTGTATTATCATGTGTTCAGTTTCCATTTACATTCTTTAGAAAAAAGAATAACAATAACTAATGTTTAACTTTTGCAGATTTCAGTTAGTTATACTCAGTATTATGTAGGGTAAACCGATTTGTATATCGCATTTGCTTTAGTTTCAGTTTTAAAAATGCCGTATCGTCGATCATGAACTGCAAAATTTGGTGCGCCTAGTACAGCAAGGATATTAACACAAAGAAGTGGCAAGAATTTAATCTGTTTCACATGCCGTTGTAAATCGGGAATGTTAGATTTTAGGAAAAAACTGGTAGTGTCAACATTCGCCAAGGTGGAGGACGCCAAAGAGCTTTAACCCTCTCCATGATCTAAGAATTATAGCACGACGAAATTCAACAAGAAATGCTTCTCAACTTAGGAATCTAATAAGAGAAGTTGTAGGTGTAGTCATATCTACACAGATTGTAAGAAGATTGCACAAATATGGTTGGAGGTCTAGAAAGCGTGTTAAGTGCCCTCGGTTGACTCGAGAGCATTGTGTGGGCCGTGTGGCCGCAAGTCTTCAAGGACTTTGGGCAGAAGAATATGTTGGTTAGAGCATAGAAATTAGGGCGACGCACAGTGCTTTGAGCAATGGACAATAATCACAAAACAAAGTAATAATTATTTATATTTTTATAACATCAATATAAGTATAAGTATCCAAAACACGCATTACAAAGTTTATTTAATTCAGGTCATCCTTGATTAGCACTGTATAGACAAATGAATTTCGATCAACGCCTAGCTGTCAGTTTAACAATAATTTGCTTGCGTTCAGAACGGAGTTTTCATTAACGAGTTATTGTTGAAACTGTTCACTCTAAAAAGAAAATCGCTATGGATTGTCAAGCTCCAGGTAGGTTTATTAAATTTTAACTATATATTTAATTGTTGAGTCCAAATGTACGATTTTACCTGATATTTCAATTAGCAATAACAGATTAGTTGTTAACACAACTATATTTGAAAACTTTGGTAAAGGTTTACAAAATATCTCTAAATATCTCTTTCTGATACTGTTTTAGTTAAGTAGGAGAAAATATAAGGTTTCAGATTTTGTATCGATATTCTGCCCCTACCTGCCACCACAGGTAATTTCAGATATTTTATTTCAGAGTGTATTTATATCAAAAACGCTGATCTGGTAGATGTTTGGATAACTAGTTCACATAGTCATCGCCAGCAAAACACATTTAACAAAATATGTGAAATACTTGATTTAACAGATTGTTCGGAAGAATTATCGGCACGAATTTCAAAGATGGGTAGAATTTTTTGCATGAAAATGACTAAACTGTGGCAGGAAAGCTCTAGAACTCGAGAAAGATTTATAAAGCGCAACAAAAGTTGGCTAAGCAAACCGGTAGCCACATCAAAAGATTTTGTGGCTTTTAAAAGACCTCAAGTGCAATCATTACAACCGTTGGCGTTGCAACCACGATCAAGTCAATCTCGAGGAAGACCCACCATCCCTTTTGAGGAAGCTTCTACAAAAACAAAAAAAAGACGCGTCTTAGATTTAATACAAAGCAGATCTCAAGCTGAGCTTAACTTTGCTGCTAATTTGGCTGGTAGCTCTAATAATCAAGATTCCTTAGATAAGGTTTTGACACCACATCAGGCTTTAGCCCTGTGCTTGGACCTAGACTTATCCGAAAGAAAATACTTAGCTTTAAGGTCAGTAGTTAATGCTTTGCACAAGAATTGCTTTCCAAGTTTGTACGCTTTAAACATTGCAAAAAAAGCACTTTTGCCGTCTCAAATTAATACTGATGAAGTCAGTTCTGAAGTAAATTTACAAGATCTTCTAGATAAAACCGCAGAAAGTATTCTAAATGTTTCAAGCGTACCGAGTGGGAAAGAATTAAAATTAATTTGTAAGTGGGGCTTTGATGGCAGTAGTGGGCATAGCACATATAAGCAGAAGTTCAGTAATGACCAACATACGGATGAATATATCTTTCTAATTGCACTAGTGCCATTAAAATTGATTAATACTGGCACAAATGAGGATGTATGGGTAAATATGACAAGTTCCTCGACCTTGTTTTGTCGACCAATAAAGTTTATTTTTGCTAAGGAAAATGCTGAGTTAGTGCGATTGGAAGAGCAAAAAATGATAAAAAATATCAATTTGCTGAAAGTATCGACAATAAATATGCACAATCAAACTTATAATATAACTTTCGAATTAATTTTCACTATGATGGACGGTAGTGTAACTAATATTCTTTCCGGCACCAACTCAGCATCCAAGTGCATCATTTGTGGAGCCACCCCAAAGCAAATGAACCACGAAAACGTTGTCAATCGGTCTGTAAATAGGGAAAACTTTCGTTTTGGCTTATCCACACTTCACTGCTGGATACGTTTTTTTGAGTGCCTTTTGCATATTGCGTATAGACTTCCAATAAAAGTATGGCGGGTTGAAGGAAATGAAAATAAAAAAATAGTAGAAAATAATAAAAAACGTATCCAGTCAGAATTTAAATCGAAGATGGGACTGATTGTGGATAAGCCAAAACTGGGATATGGCTCCACAAATGATGGAAACACCGCAAGGCGTTTTTTTTTTAAATCCCGATCTCAGCTCGGAGATAACAAGTATCGACAAGGAACTTATTGTTAAGTTTTCGTTGATACTTAGGATATTGGCTAGCGGGTACCATGTTGAATTAGAAAAGTTTCGGAGTTTGTTACAGGAAACTCGTAATTTGTATATAAATTCTTACAGTTGGTATTATATGCCTGCAACTGTCCACAAAGTCTTGATTCATGGGTGTGAGATAATAAGTGCTTTCGACTTACCTATTGGACAACTGTCAGAAGACGCCTTAGAAGCAAGGCACAAGGAAGTTAGGAAAAACCGATTATCTCACACCCGCAAATCATCACGAACTAATTGTAACAAAGATTTGATGAACATATTATTGCTGACATCAGAGCCCTTACTATCAATAAACCGAAAAGTTATGAAACAGAAAACTAGCAAATATAATAATGAAATTAATAAATATCTAAAAAAAAATGATTTAGTTGTTTCAGAAGATTTAAATTTGGAATTCAATGTTTCTGAAATATTAAGCAATGAAAGCGATTCGGACTAATAATTAGCTCTGAGTTTAACGTTTGTTATTTATTTTATGTTTAAAAATTTTAGTAATTAAGTGTTAGTGTAGTCTAAATAGTGTTTGTTAAATTTTAATTTTGTGTTTTATAATAAAAACAAGTTACAATGGCTTATAAACGCACATTTTTCTTTTTGACCCTCTATGTCAATGTTACAAATCTAAGTTGTAAGTTTTTCTGGACACCCTGTATGTGATTAACTTAGAAAATTATGTGCTAAATGTTTTCGCCTAAGTAAAAAAATAACAATTTTGTCAGAAATTGTATTATGACCGCCAGAGGTAAGTGGTATTATTTTTGTCCAATAATCTCTACTACTCGAAGCACTGTGCGACGTGTCTGTTTGCCGATGAGCCAAGATTTACCCTTTATCGTTCAGATAGACGTGTAGACGTAGGAGACCAGTGAACGTACGAGAGGTATAGAGAAGAGATGTTTGAATCTCAGGTGGCTTTCGGCAGATGTGGTGTTACTGTTTCGAATGGCATTACTTTGAATGGGCGCACTGAGCTAGTAGTTTTACAGGGGTAGTCCATGAATGCACAGCGATATAGAGATTTGTGTATACCTCGTGTGCCA
This sequence comes from Kuschelorhynchus macadamiae, assembly GCA_030620095.1. Classification (NCBI taxonomy): domain Eukaryota; kingdom Metazoa; phylum Arthropoda; class Insecta; order Coleoptera; family Curculionidae; genus Kuschelorhynchus; species Kuschelorhynchus macadamiae. Next base: position 162,688 of record JAUTXW010003959.1, read on the forward strand.
TTTGCTCAAAATGTCGGTGATCATTTTTTATACGTTGACGACCGCATGGAGCTGAAATGGTCAATCACGTGCCCCCATTTGAAGCGCTGTTGCCTAGATAGTTTTAGAGAATTTGGAGGAAACTGTTCTGTAAATGTTAGATTTTGGGATTCCATGTTTTTATAGATACGAAGATGACTGTATTACAGACATTCCCCAAAACCAGGTTGAAGACCTAAAATAAAAACATTTTAAGAGTTATCACGAAAAAATACAATTTACTACCGAAATTGAAGAAAATAAAAATATAAATTTTAAGAAATAATTTAACATCAAAACATAAGAACTGAATAGTATAAATAAAAACATGGTCTTCTAGATATCTTAATTTTAACTCCAACCATCCAATATCTCAAAAAATCAGTTATTATTGGCTTGGCAGATCACGTTGAACAATTCTCGAACCCACAATACCGAGCAGAGACCATGAATAAAGCAAAACAAGCATTTTTGTAAAAAGTTATTCGCTAAGACGCGTCAGTTAAATATTTAGGGCTGAACTGCACACAGCAAACGAAATATCAGCGACAAGGTCAAGTCACGTTCAAAGTAATATGAAAAGGTACTGACGTGTTGGAAAATACAAATATAACACTGAAAGAAATTGCGGCTACAGAATAAATTACAATTATTATTGTATTATGTGTAGCAGCAGCGCCTCGGATAATATTTAGGAATTTACTTGCTTATGGCTGTCCGTAGGATGATGTCGTGGGAGGGGGGGCGAAATTACTATTTTCAACTGATGCAGTGCTTTCGTTTATACATAACACTGTATGCGGTGCCCCTTTCGCCCCCTCTAAATCCGCCTGTGAATTTATCAGCTTTGATTTCGATGTGCGGATCGTTATTCGTTATTCCCTCGTTCGATTTTCGTTTTGGTTTTCGATCTGCGATTTGCGCACAACATTTATCAGAGTTTTTGTGATTTTTACTTCCCTCATAAAAGAGAGGTATTGTAATCGTGAAAAAATGACCCTCCAAAATGTTTGCACTCTTCACTTAGAGGCCGTACTTTATTCCGTCGGTCTGTCTGTCTGTTCGAAGCATAGCTAAAAAATTACTCACCCGATTGACTTGTTGACCAATGTTGGTCAAAAATTACGGGTCAATGGAGATGACTTGGTAACATTTTGGTATGGCATGGCGGAAGAAAATGGCAGCCTAGCGTTAAAAAAATTGTTACTAAAAAATAACTGACTAAACAAAATGGCGGCCTAATAAAATATTAAAAATATCAGCCTGGAAAAACTACTTATTGGATTGATTTCCAATTTTGTGCGAGAATTAAGTGTGATATAGAGTGAACAGTTAAAATTGTGGTACGAATTCAAGATGGCGGAAGAAAATGGCGGCCAAATGTGTTTGTAATCGTGAAAATATCACCCTCCCAAGTTTTACATATCTTCATGTTTTAGCGACCCTAGATGCCAAAAATTATGTTTGCTTTATTCCGTCGGAAAATTGGTCGGTATATCTGTCGATTCGCAGCATAACTAAAAGCTACTTACCCGGTTGACTTCAGGTAGTCAAAAATTAAAGATATTATTGAGATGACCTGATAACATTCTGGTAAAATTCCAATATGGCCGAAAAAAATGGCGCTTTAGTGAAATGTTAAAAAAAATTAAAATTACTTACATAATTTTCCTCAAATTGTTAACAAAATCTAGTGCGTGAACTGTTAACATTTTGGTCCAAATCCAAGATAGAAAAAGAAAATTGCGGCCTAATGAAATATTTAAAAAATCAGCATGATAAATGTTTGAAAAGACAGTATATATGTGTTAACAAATAACTATGTGTGGAACTAAACTGGGTCACACTTCATTATTCCTAATAAAAGGAAATATTTATAACGAGCAAAGTTACGGGTAAAGGAAATTTACCGATTTTTATAATCATGCCATGCCACGTAAATTTTCCAACTGAAAGTTACGCCTGGAAGTAGACGAAAAAGTTTAAAATGAAAAATGAATATACTAAAGCAAGTACGTAATTGGTATTATATTATGGTAGAATATTAGATAATGTACATCAGGGTTACCGGTTTTCGATGGTTTTACGGCGTAATTCCCTTATTAGTGATGAGAGAGAATTGCGGTTTTACTTTTTTGTAAAACGAAAGACGCCATAAACAAGCTTTTCATAGCCTTCTTCGATTCTCAGATACAGGGTGAAATTGAAATCATTGCAATTTGAGACCTCCCTCATTTTTCGATTATGCTTTACCTTATCGAAAAAATAAAAGCTATATTATGTTATATAGTTTCTTACGGGTTTTTCAAAATTTAACCCTTATAGGGGTGAAATATGTCTATATATTGTTCACAATATCCCTTTACCTAAAAGATATTTAACGACGATTCTTTCGTCAATGGCTTTCAAAAATAATTATCCAAAAATTCCACTCTTAAGCGAATAAAAAGGAGTTATTTTTATTGCCCCATATAACAGCTAATATATTGTATTATTAATACACTATGTACGCTATACAGATTAAGTATTGAAGTCGCAATTTCTAAAAAATATAAGTTGGGTTTAATCGACGTTTAGAATACGAAAAATATAAACACAACTGCACCAGTTTATCTCTATATCACACTTAATTCTTGCACAAAAATTAAAGTTCATTTAATAAATAGTATTTTCAGGCTGGTTTTTTAAATATTTTATTAGGCCGGTATTTTGTTTTGCTATCTTGAATTCATATCAAAATGTTACCAGTTCATTCCTATGTAACACTTAATTTTTTGTGCAAAATTGGATAATTAGGTTTTTTAGTAATAACGTTATTAACATTGTTCAGCCATATTGGATTTTTACCAAAAATATTACCAGCTCATCCCCATATGACTCCTATTTCTTGATCAAAATAAGTAGCCTTTAAGATATGCCGTGAACTGACAGAGAAACAGACACTCCGACAGATGGACCGATGGAATTGATAAAACATATTTTTAGCATCTAGGGACACTAAAACGTGAAGATATGTAAAACCTGAAATGGCGAATTTATCACGATTACAAACATTTTATTTGGCCGCCATTTTGTTCGGCCATCTTCAGTTAGTAGTACAATTTCACTAGTTGGTCCCTACACCACAATTATTATTTAGCTGCCATTTTGTTCCGCCATCTTGGATTCGTCTAAAATGTTACCATTTGATTCTAACGTAATATTTGATGTCTGTGCAAAATTTGAGGTAAATTGGATAAGTAGTTTTTTAATAATTTTTTTTTTTTACATTTCTCTAGTTCGCCATTTTCATTGGCCATATTGGATTTTTACCAAAAGTTACCAGGCTCTCACCATGTCAATCAGGTAAGCAGTTTTTAGCTATGACGCGAACAGACAGACGGGCCGATGGAAGTCGGTACCAATTCAGTTATATCGGGATTGAATTAGATTAAAATATTTTTAATTTGGGTTAAATTTTACTGAAAAATATCTCTACATTAATTCGTTAATAAAGCACCCCGATTCGTAAACAAAACTTTAATGAAGAATATACGCCATAAACAAATAAAACTTAAAATTTTACATGAGACGTTCAGACAAGTGTCTTTCGAACTAACGTTAATATTTCGACTGAGTACCGGATCGTACTTCTTCCTTGCAGGCGGTTCGGGATATTGATTTTCTTATAATTCTAAAACTATTTGATTTGATACTTATTTCTAGGTCAAATCGATCACCGAAGTAGTGGAACTATATTTATTTCCATAATTTAAAAGACCTAGTGTAAATATATTTTTTTTATGATAACATTCCACCTGTTTTACGTTTTGCAACATTTTTATATTTCTCCAAATTTTTATTTTTAATTAACATAGATTTTCTTTTATTTTACTAAGTCACTTGTACATTACTTTTAAATATATTTATATATTTTTGGTCACAGTTTTTTCAGTATATCATAATAACTCAATTCGAGACGTTTCCTTCACGTCAGAACTTGAAAAATTATGCTGTCTATAGGCAACTTAAAATACATTTTGCTCAACAGGGTTAACGCACTGCAGAAATACAAAGAAACGAGTGCGATTTAACATCTCAAAGTTTGCAGATATGTAGACAAAGGATCAGTGTAGGGCGGTAAACAGCCATTTTGTGAAAAAAAAATTATATAGGTCGGTATCTGCGTCAAATATGATCGAAAATGAACAACTTTGACCCATTTTTTTATTCTAAATTCGAATTTTTCACAAAAATTCGCATTTAGCGCCCAACTATACATATTTCCTTATTAAAATCGCATTGAAGCTAATACATATCTCTTATAGCTTTAACACAATATTGCAGCGGCGGAAGGCTTGCAACTGCTCCGTAATACTGCGCGCAGTTCCCCGTTAAGGAAAGAACCACATAAATAGATCAAGGAAATGTACATCAATACCCATTATAAGTAAATGGACTCTCACAACAATTCAAACATCTTTTCGAGAAACATAACATAGAAGTATGTCACAACGCATACAACTTATTATCTAGTGCTATATATTCAAATTAAAAACAAAAACACCCAAAAATAAAAAAAAGTAATATTATTTATGGAATTCCATATAAAGATTGCAACGGGTTTATATTGGACAAACAGGAAGTTCTACTGTAATATCACATGAGAAGTCGCAAAAACATACTTTCAATTTTGACTAAACCATTACGCTACGAACCAAACCAAAAAATTCGGTAAATTTCCTTTACCCGGAACTTCCCTCGTTATGAATTTTTCCTTTTATTAGGAATAGTGAACTGTGACCCAATTTAGTTCTGTACATAGTCATTTAATAACACATATATACTATCTTTTCAAAATATTTTTTTTGTTCCATCATATTAGATTCCCAGCAATATTTCACCAGTTTCTACTTTTCTTCTTGATTTTTGGGCATAAATTAAAATAAATTCAATAAGTATTTTTTGTTGTATGTTGCATTCGTACCATTTTATCCCTATAACATATTCAATTGAATAAGATTTTTTGCGTTGATTTAAAAAAATATTTGGCCGCCATTTTGAATTCGTACTGTTCCTTGTTTATAGGTATAAACAAGGTCCATATGGCCTTTAATTTTTAACCAAAATTTTAAGGCAATTTTATTATAAAAACTAAAGAGGTAAAAACATCGATGTTAAATCAACATCGGTGTCATTCGATGTTTGCATGTTCAGTATGGAAATTGGAAAAAAATATTTTTTTCATTGTCGGGGTTGAGTTAAGAGTGTTAAGACGCATTATAAATTACCACTGTTTAACATTTTCAAGCTCTTAAAAAAATACGCAATTTTTCTATAACATAATAAATAGTATTCAGATAACCGCTTAAACCAATAACTACCAATATCTCACGAAATAAAACTAAATTTTCTATTTTCGAACAGAATTTAAACTTGAAGAATTGAATCAAACTTCTAACATCGAACGACAACCATCGATGTTGACATCTGTGTTTGTCAGCTTTAACATCGCTGATGAAACATCGGACATCGAACAACAAAACATCGATGTTTCAAAACTATCGATGAACGTCGCTCAGCACTTATTTGGGGTGCTCTTTTTATGCCCCGAGCGCAATATTTTTTCGCACGGCCCTGACCACAACGGTCAAATATTCGTAAAGCCCTTAAACTTTTTCATGATAAATATTAGTGAGTCAAATTTAAAAACAATGCTTACGTTGACTTTTTTAAATGATTATAATATAATTTTTATAATAAGTAATAATCTTTATTATTCTAATAATGGAATCCTACATAAAAAATTAAACTTAAAATAACTATTTAAATTTCAAATTCAACATTATATTGCTATTATTATAAAATTATATATTAAGACATCAACTGCTCGACCAACTGCTATGAGGTATTTGTTTATGTCGGACACACTACATCAGAGCTGTTCCTTGGGCTGGTCATCATATGCGCCATTATAAAGCCGTCTCATATAATTTTTTCGACATTCCAGTTCATCGCTAGGTCTTTTGAATGCTCGATATCCATAATCCTTAAGAAACCTTAATCCTTTGTAAGTTTCCTGAAAAGCAAATAAATAAGGATTGAGTGTAAGATATACATAAAATAAAATGATACCCAGACAAATATATTTTCTACGCCTATTATTAAGTAGGTATAAGTCCGTATACAGCGAGAACAGATCATTTACGTAATTAAATGCCTGGAAGCATATATATATATAACTGGACGCAGGACGACCCTTTATCCTTTCTCGAGATAAGGGAAAATTGCCTGACAACTAACCGTCTCCATAAGCGTATCTAGATTTTTTACAGTTAAAAATTTCGTAAGGTAAGATGAAGAAGATGCCTCAACTTCATTTAACTTTAAAGATATTGAAACCTTCCCAAACCTTAAAATTTCCCATCAAAAACTAAATTTAACGCCTCAGATAGGAAGCTATGTGAGACATTTTATTGGCAAGCTAAATGATATCATTGATAACGATTTTGAGCCGACGACTTATAAGGTCAAATTTTTTAAGAGGAATCCCGGAAAACATATCCATTTTATGGAAAACATAGATAAAGATTTGATAACGCCAGATATAGTTGTGAAGATACTCAGTAATACCCAGAAAAAGAGCACCGAGGCAGTGGCGTATTTAGAGGGGTTAGTATCAGTAGTGTAATAATGTATCTTTTGTATCCCTCTTACGTCCCTACCCTTCGCCCTGCGACGTCATTTGACCTTGAGGGTGCCCCGCCCACTTGACCTTGGGTTCATTTGAGACGTCTTTTCACATATATCGGCACTCGAGCGGTGCCATCCATTCGACCTGGGTCACGTAAAGCAATGCCTTATAATGTGTCATTCGTACATATGAAACTTTCATTGAGAGGGACTTTTTATTTTTATCAAGAGAAGTTTTTCGGTTAATTTCTATTTGACGTGTAACAAAAAAAATATTGGTTAACTGTTGGGGGGATGCTTGTTATTTAACCTTGAGATTCTCTTAGCATTTGACTTTGAAAAGTTTTTGAGGTTGATTTGAAGGTCAAATAGTCTGATGACGTCATTTGATCTTGACTGACCCCTACCCACTTCACCTTGAAATGGACCCCGTGCACTTGGTCATTTATTTGACATTGAGGTGTCATTGCACACTGACTTTGAAATTTTTTTGAGGGTCATGTGGTTTGACCTTATCGCGTCGTCTATCTACGACTTTCAGATAACCTTAGCAGTTGACTTTCAGAGGTTTCGGGGGGAATGTTTCAATCAGGGTCCGGTGGGGGGGTGTTATACTAAGGATCGTGGCTATTTAGTATTCTATTGCCGCAGTTTTAACGAGCATCAGTTGTTCAACTTGTTCGTAAGCGGTAACCTCGTGTATACTTGTTTTATGCTTGAAAAATGTCTTATAAAAATGTGAAAAAGGTGTTGACTCAAGGTCAAATGACGTCACAGGGCGAGAAGCAAGGACGTAAGAGAAGGGGGTGTTGACCTTCAAAAATTCAAGGTCAAATGGACCCAGGGACGTAAAAGGTCCAAATGATACATTATTACTCTACTAGTATCCTCCAGAAAAAGGGTACCGAGACAGTGGCGTATTTAAAGCGGGCAGGAGGAATTCTAAATACGCCACTGTACCGAGAAGAGATATTACTACGAGTTGCCGGAAGAAGTTACCTACTACCTAATCAGTATTTCCGAATTGTTTAAATTATTTTATATTTCTTGTTTTGATGCTTATTCTTAAGTGTCATTAATATCTTTTGTTTGTTTTTATATGTTTACTTTGTTTAAATTGTTTATAAAAAAACTTTGTTTCAAAATAAAGAAATAAATATTTTTTGCATTTTTCGTTTTTTTTTATATCCATAATAAAAGCGTAGTATAAAAAAAAAGGTTTTTAATGAACCAAACAGTTATCAAAAGTTTTTTATTTGATTAAGTTAACGTTTTACACGTATGACCTAAATTTCCCTGCTCTATGGGGCTATTTGGTTCAGCAAAAAAGCCCCACCGACTAGCAATGGGGCTGTTCTTTCACATGTTCATTAGACACCAAGTAGGTATTATCTGGGGCTTTCAAGTCTGTGGCGACCAGATGAGCTTTAAAAAGAGCGAAATTGCGATTGTCGTTTGACTGAAATGGATCATTGCGCTTGCGACATTGCAGAACATATTCCAAACAGGGATCACACTTTTCTTGTTGTGGCGTTAATGTACTGTGAAACCAAAATACATTAACATTATTTCTCTCAACGAAAGTCAGGAATCAACAGTGTAATTCAATTCCGGCCAAAATAGAATCACAGAAACAACGGTGATTCTATTTTGGGCTTTTGCTTTACACGAGGCTCGCTAGTCTGTGGCGGCCTGATGAGCTTTAAAAAGATCGAAATCACGATCGTCGTTTGATTGAAATGTACTATTGCACCTGCGGCATGCAGGACATGTTCCCGATAGGGGTCATGGTGTTCTTTTGACACGAAACAAAAATACATTAACATTAAATCTCCCAACGAATGTAAGAAATCAACACTGTAATTCAATGCCGGTCGAAGTATTAGTAACTAAACTATTCTTTATAGATGCATACACTTGCGATTGAATTTTCTAGATGCATACAATTAAAATAATCTTTTATCCAGGTGTCAGTAGTTTTATTAGCCTCTTCACGCTTTTAATGATATCACGACATAAACTAATTGGTTCATTTTGAATTTGTGGTGATGTATATAATCCGAATGTTTTTTACAGGTTTCTAAATCATTCTTTCATAACTTGGTTTTCAGATTCCAATTTTAGTTTAAGTAAATCTTAAAGAAAACCTTAATGCTGTTTTTGCTTCTTAAGGACCAGGTCTTGGCGTGCGCCTTGGAACATCTTTGTTAAGAGTTAAAAGTCGTAGAATACATTAAGTCAATAACCTTTTGGCGGACATAACACACAGAATAAGGATGGTGCGCCTTTTTTGATTATCCATTCTGAAGCGATTTGCGTTTAAATTTTAATCCAATCTATGGAAAGGTCTTCTGAAGAGTTCATTTCGTTCATTATTTTGATTTAGTAATGAAATGAAAGAAAAGCAAACTAATAAATATATAATAATTTGTGACACAAAGTCAAAAATAATCAAAGGATACAATTCAGAAATAATTATTATACTTTTATTTACTTTTTAAAGCTATTCTCCAATTATCAAAACAATACATTAATAAACAATCAACATCTATAACAATAGACTAAGTGAGCACAGTTTACGGAATGTGCTCTGGTTCAATCAGACTTTTAAAAAAGATAATTACAGCTACCAAGAAAACCCTAAAAAATCATGATCAAAAATAAATAGCCACAAAAGCTTATTTCTGTCATTTAAGTACACGTTAAGTCAATGTTAAAAATATTGTCTCCTGTAGAGACGTTTTTGGACCTACATTAATATAAAGCACCGTAAAAGCCACATAAACATCCCTAACAAGAGTAAAATAAAAAAAAAGTATTTATTCAATAAAACGATTAGACGTGGGAAAATCAAATAATGAAATTTTTATCTTACTTTTGACTTTCGTAGATCATTGCATACGAATTAATACTAATCTCGCAATTTCGTAATTAACTGCTATTTTATACCAATGTTCCAAGATTGGGAGAAACCTCGTTTATAATTCTAAATAAACACGACGTATATCCGGTAAGTTAATTTCATTTATACAATGAGTTAATTTTACTAACTATTGTATTAGTGGTTTTTTGTGTTGCAGGCGAATAAAACATATATAATTTGCGTAAATTTGAATGAAAATTACCTTATTTTCGACTGCAAATCTATGATAGCATCCTCCAGGGATAACAATTAAATCACCCGGTATTAGTTCAATTCTAAGCCATTCGTCATATTTATCTCTAATATCGAAAAAGCCACATCCAACAAGCACAAGACGGAATTCATCGTGTTCATGAAAATGCTCTGTGATGTGGTCCAGCAAGTCCCTATCTTCTAAATTTTGCACCAAACTGATATGGTGATTATCCCGTTCCTCTACAAGATTTTTTAAAAGTAAATCTTCCTCATAATTGTTAACGTCGATCTGAAACATGAAGAAAAATATTGTGACTAACTGAATTTAAGATTTTTTATTTTTCTTGACGATTTGTATCGTGGGAGAGGGTATAGACAATTAGAGCTGCACCACCTTGTCCCCATTAAGATCTTTGAAGCGGAAGCATCACAACATATTTTATTTCTTGAAGGGGCGAATGAAACCTAACTACTAGTATATGTCTTACAAGTATATATTTATAATTACCTATAGACGACGTGATACCAAAGTAGAGAGAGGAACAACAAAATAAAGGCCTAACAAAATTATAAATTTCTAGTGGTAAAATAAAACAAGGCCATCATAGACAGATTACTCTATATGTTAAAACACAAAATTTATTAAACTACTGTTCCTAAAAAATAATAAATTTAACAAACACTTTTCACTAAAATGGTGTAAAAGGTTATACAAAAACCTCTAGCACATTGAGCGTCACGTACTGACTGGTGGGGTAATAGTAGTGAAACTATGTATGTTATGGAGCACCCCCCTCTTACGTTTCTGCCCCATCCCTCGCCCTGTGACGTCATTTAACCTTGAGGGAGCTCCACCTACTTGACCTTGGGTTCATTTGACCTTGAAATTTTCAGCACTCTCCCCCTTCCGTCTCTACCACTTCGCCCAGGAGACCCCCCTCTTAAGTCTCTTCCCCTCGCTCTGTGACGTCATTTGACCTTTAAGAGTTTTGAAGGTTAAGTTGTTTGATGGTGAAATGACCTTGAGAAAGTTTTAAAGGGTGACCCTTTGACCTTGGGCTCATTTGACCCTGAAATGTTTTGAAGCTCAAAAACCCCTCTTACGTCCCTGTCCCCTCGCCCTGTGACGTCATTTCACCTTGAGAGGGGCCCGCCCTCTTGACCTTGGATCCATTTGACCTTGATATGTGGCTCACTGGTGGGGGGTGCTTGTTATTAAGTGATGCGTTTGTTATGTAAATTAACCTTGAGATTTTTTGAATGTCAAATTGTTTGGCCTTGAGTTTGACTTTGAAATGATTTTGATATCTTTATTTGGGTGGGGGTGTTATGACCTTGAGATGTTTTGAAGGTCAATACACCTCCCTCTTACGACCCAGCGATTTACTATTTTTATAGTGCATAACGCTGAATGCTCGCGTATACCTTATACATTGGGAACCCGTGGTGAATTTTTAACATCGTATTTTTACGATGGATTGCTAGACGAACAGGTCATTTTTGCTTGCATTGCTTGAACAAGTTGCTGTGACTGTGCAAATCTTAGCATGGATTTAAAATGGAATAAAGTATTTACTTCCGAGACAAGATTGGCAAACAAATGTAATACCAGTCCGCAGAGGATTACTCCTACACCTGTTGTTGAGTATAATATCGAGAATATGAGAATAGTTTTAAAGCAAGAAATGGTGCATTTGATATTGATTCTGCGGTTTTAATGACTTTTAGTGAAAATTATATAGATTTACTTTTAGTTCATAGAGCATTTATTTGTGAATTTGTTTGTCGCATACTGAAAAAGTGTAATTAGTATAGGAAATAAACAACTTATTAAGCAATGTTCTTGTATTTAAATAGACCTATACCCCCCTACGAGAACTTGTCTTACGTGTAAAACAGTAGTTTTGAGATATGAAGCATTTTAGTTCCCACTCAATAATGCCCAAATGCGAGATGAGCGGTCTGGTGCGAGACATCTTTCCTGCTTCTGCCGCCTTCGTCCGGCGCTTCAAGTCGGTGGAACACCATCAACTATCGAATATGCGATGCGAGCCTCCTTTTAAATGATTCGCGGCACGATTTTTGCGCCAAGCGGATGACCGATAGCTGTCTTACACGAAGCCGTTGTGATGTGTCATATGATGGCTTCATCACGACTAATACCCGGCGATGCTTAGCTTATTACTGGCGGGGTGCGTTATAGCACACTTAGGGAAATTTACGCGGTTTTTCCGCACGTTGCGCACAGTGTTTTCATATATACTTAACGGGCGTATTTTTCTGATTATTAACCAAAAAGAAACGACTATGATTAATAAGAAAGATATGAGTTGAATGCATACATTCCCCAAAAATGTATTAACTTCATTACAACCTTAAGAGCTAGGTCTTATGCTGTTTGTTACATTTTCAATTAATTCCAATTCAGGAACTGTAAGTATAGACTTACAACAAATCATTAACTAAAATCCTGTGTTTTTACTGGTCTACCTGGATATATTGAGTATTTTTTTAAAATCCTTTTGAGCTCCCAAAAATCGCTTTTTAAAGTACATGGTGTTTAAATTATAAAACTGACGTTTTGTGTTAGTTCTTATATAAGCTACACACAAATGTTGGTTATTTAAAAGGTATTTTTTAAATCTACATACATCAAATCGGTCTGATCGCAAAATCTGTACTCATACATGCCTATCTTCACTACTGAAGCCAAAACGATGAACTAAATTATTTAAACCCCGCGATTCTGAATGAATTTATAAATTTGCTGGGATTCGAAATTATTTAAATTTAAATTATTAAAAATTATAAAACATGCTTTGGAAATCAACAAAGCTTTCTTTCGATTGTTATGGATACAACACAAGATTTGTCTAAAATTGACCAACTTTTTATAATTGCTCGATATGGTAACATAAATTCGTGAACCATTTTGGAGTTATTGGAGTTATGGAGAATTTGTAACCGATTGTACAGAAGCAGGACTTAAAAGTACACCAAATGTCGATTACTTTCAATGGGCCGTGTTAAATTTAGTTTTGAACGACACAGCTAAACATATTTCCGAGGTGTCACAATTTTTTGACAATTTAGGAAATAGTACAAACTTTTTTAGATATCATAATACTTTGATTGTATTAGTTCTTATCTAAACGACAAGCAGTTGTTAGCTATTTAGAGTGGCTTTTTTAAAAGTCAAGGTCAACCGCTGCGTTTGATTAGTCTAAATATGTAGCTATAAAATCAATTCTCAACGCTAATTTTTATATATAAATAATCATTTTCACAGGTTTCCATTCAATTATTTTTGAGAATCCGTAGAAACAATCATCAGACGATCTATATTGTTCGTTAAGAGCGCCCCAAGTACGTTTTTTTCCTACTTGAATATTTCGGAAATACATGATTTTACGTCATATTTTTCACTGAAATTGTTTAAATTATTTCTGCAGATTTTACCAAATCAACGACTTTTTTTTTGTATTTCACCTTCATTTTTTACAAAACGTAGAGCTATGCATCTTATTATAAACTTAAAGACAAATTTTGTACGCTTTTGTCATGCTAATTTTTTTCTAATTATCTCGGAAATCTATGTTAAATATAAACCAACATTTTAGAAAACCCCTCTAGGTTTGGTTAATAGGTACTCACAACGATATCCTTTATATAATTCAAAGAGGCTCAATTTTTTAATGCTAATATCATATTAAATGCAATAAAACACAAAAAACCTTTTTCCGCATTAAGTAATATAGCTTTAATTTTATCTCATAATATCACCGTTAAAAAATGGTAGTTATATATACAGGGTGCTTCAGGAGGAAAGGGAAATATTCTAAGAATGTGTTTGAGAGCTCGAAACAATTAAAAATTTTATATTTATAGGCTCGCAAGTGCTTAGTTCCCAGACACAGGGTGTAAAAAAATTTAAAAAATTCCTTTTTTTATATTTCGGGAACAATTATTATTATATTAATATTATATGAATGTGCAACTAGGTATGTTAAATCAACCTAAGAGCCATAAATTGACTTTGACATTTCAACGCCAACTTGATAGATAAAACTATTTGAAGTAATAATTTAAGGATACGAAGGCGTTAACATCCGACCCATCGTATATTGTAAAAAGTAATATACCTGTCTTGGGTCTACTTAATTTACATGACATTATCATATCAAATGTAACATTTTCATGTATCGCGAGTTCATTATCACACATCTTTAGAAAGCAAGCGTGTGGATTCTGATCTGAAGATAGTATATATAATATATTTTTTATTCTAAACACTCCAAGCTTAAATATCGATTTAGAATTGCTCCCGAAAACCCTTTGTACCTCATGCTAAACAGGTCAAATGTATTGTATATTCTGTTGATTCATATTTATATTAAAAGTGCTAAGAGGTCGAATGATAACAGGCGGGTTAAACAATTCGGTGAAAACTTAGCTGATGTGAAAACATCGATCTGAGGTCGGTGAATAATAAAAATAACAATTTTAATGCTAGTGTAAGAACGAAAAAACATAAAATAGAAGTTCGGTGTTTTAAACCCTCTTTTTCATCTACACTCAAATACACAGACAAACTGTCAGATGAACAGACAAACACACAAACACTCATACACACAGACAGACACAAAGACAGACACAAAGACAGACACAAAAACAGACACATCAACAGACAGACATATAATATAGCAATTTGTTCAAAATTTACTTATTATACAATTGCTAATAATCGTAAAAATACACTTGAACAATTAAGAACGATCAACAACAACTCTCCAATATGCTCTGGAACCCCTTTCCACATTTAAAATAATAAAATGTGTCAATGACTTAAAAATACATTCAATCAAAACGTGGGATGTATGTAGATTTAAAAAATACCCTCTAAATAACCAACATTTGTGTGTAATTTACATAAGAACTAACACAAAACGACGAGTTTTATAATTTAAACTCCCTGTGCTTTAAAACTGATTTTTGGGAGCTCAGAAGAATTTAAAAAAAATGCTTAATATATGCAGATAGACTAGTCAAAATGCAGGATTGTAATTAATGATATAATTTTTTTTTGAGTAGTAAGTCTATAGTTACCAAAGTATATGTTTTTGAAATTTTTAAGAGTGATTATTAAAACCACACCTCTCCTCTCTTTTGGTCGTCTATATTATGTTTCGTAGTATGGATTTTAAAATTGTAGAATTTTAAAAAATGTCATTTTAGATATTATAATGTGAATTGTATATATTTATTAAAAAATGTAATAAATTTGAAATATTTTAAATGCCCGTTTCATTTATTTCGTTTAAATTGCCGAACAATTCAATATAGTTTCTCCCTTTTTCTGCATTGAAATTAACTGAGAATATAATTTTCACAGCATAAGAGGCTGTAACGGAGTTAATACAATTTTGGGGAATGTATGCATCGATTCGCTATTCAACTCATATCTTTCTTATTTAATCACGGTAAAAATACGTTTCTTTGAAGTAAATAATCAGAACAATACGCCCGTTAAATATATATAAAAAACACGTTGCGCAACGTGCGGAAAAACCGCGTAAATTTCCCTGAGAGTGCTATAACGCACCGCGCCAGTAATGCGCTAAGCATCGCCGGGTATTAGTCGTGATTAGTGATGAACGATGTTTGAAAACCATCGATACATCGAAAAACGATACATCGAATTCGTTTACATCGATGTAAAAGAAACATCGAATTTGATCCATCGATGGTTCAAAAGCATTGGCCAGTTTTCATCGATGTACATCGACATCGAAGATCATAGCATCGACCAACAAAATTAATAAGCATTTGTAAAAAATACGGTCGATTTATATTATTTAAATACGGTTCGATTCTTTAATATTATCATTCATATCTAGAATATTCTCGATTCAAAAAATTATTATTATAAAGAAATAACATTAACAGAAGGTACAGTAAATGTAAATAGATGCATATTTTGAACTAAACCATTTAACTTACCTCGGGTAAAACAGTATAAAAAAACTTAAATCGAAACAAGGAGCAAGGCGAACACATATTAATCATGTTATGAATTTAATATTTTCAACTCCCTAAAGCAACCAGTTTTTTTATCTAAAGAACTCAAAAAAAGTAATAACTGAGGTAGCAAGTAAAACATTTATTAGGACGGCAACCAACAATATTCAATTATCTGGCAATATATGACATCATGGCATGCGAGCTGTAAAATTGAAATGTCCACATAAAGGCCGAGATTTTAAATTCATCGGCTAATCAATCAACCTAACTCTCTCATTCTTATATAACGTTAAAAAACAAGGAGAGAACGTGTACCGATGGACAAATAAATATGTAAATTTAAAAACTTGTCCTACAACATCGACCGGCAATCCATCGATGTCTTAATACATCGACCGGAATCATATCGATGTAAAAGCATCGATGTTTAAAGCCCGATGTATCGATGTTTTTGATGTATCGTGAAACATCGTGCATCCCTAGTCGTGATGAAGCCACCGTCTGAGACATCACGACGGGTTCGTGTAACACAGCCATCGGCTCCGCTTGGCGCAAAAATCGGGCCGCGAATCATTCGGTAGTTGGTGGAGTTCCACCGACTAGAACCGCTGAACTAAGGCGGCAGAAGCAGGAAGGGTGTCTCGCATCAGACCGCTGCTTGCGCATTAATTATTGAATAGGAACTAAAATACTTCATATCTCAAAACTACTGTTTTACACTTAGACAAGTTCTCTTAGGGGGTATCGTATATAGTATTTAAATAAAAAAACATTGCTTAATACGATGTTTATTTCCTATACTAAATACACTTTTTTAGTATGCGATAAATAAATTCATAAATAAATGCTCTACGAGCTAATAGTAAATCTATATAATTTTCATTAAAAGTCATTAAAACACCAGAATCAATATCAAATGCACTATTTTCTTGCTTCAAAATTAGTAGGTTTTTTGCGGTATTATATTTTATTTTCATATTCTCGATATTATATTCAAAAATCGGTGTAGTAGTAATCCTCTGTGGACTGGAATTACATTCGTTTGCGAATCTTGTCTCGGATGTAAATACATTATTCCACTTTGAATCCATGCTAAGATTTGCACAGTCACGCAACTTGTTCAGGGAAAAGCAAAAATGAGCTGCTCGTCTAACAATCCATTAATATGATGTTAAAAATTCATCACAATGGTTTCCAAATGGATAAGGTATACGCGAGCATTCAGAAATATGTACTATAAAAATAGTAAATCACTGCTTTTATATTATAACAGGGACGTAAGTGGGATCATAACACCCCTACCCAAACAAAGATATCAAAGTCATTTCAAAGTCAAACTCAATTTGTTCTTCAAAAAATCTCAAGGTTAATTTACATAATAAACGCATCATTTAATAACAAGCATCCCCCACCAGTGAACCACATCTTAAGGTCAAATGAGCCCAAGGTCAAGAGGGCGGAGCCCCCTCAAGGAGAAATGACGTCACAGGGCGAGGGGCAGGGACGTAAGAGGGGGGGCGTATTCGACCTTCAAAACATCTCAGGGTCGAAGGAAAGGTCAAAGGATCGACCTTCAATACTTTCTCAAAGTCAAGTAGGCGGGGTCTCCTCAAGATCAAATAACGTCACAGAGCGAGGGGGCAGGGACGTAAGAGGGAGAGGGGTGCTCCAGAACCAACATAGTTTCACTACTGGTGGTCCTTTTTTTCATGTCTTGTGGATTGCATGACCCCCGGTGGTCATTTTTTGTTTTAATATTTCTGAGCTATGAATTATTTTTGTAAATGTTCTTCTAAAATGGAATTCCATGTTCTTCGGTGATCAATAATAAAAAAAAATTGCATCACCAAATTCAAAGGATTCTTTGTTACAAGTCTCATAGGATAGATCGAAGTGAAAGTACCACGCCCGACAGCTATCAGGAAATCATTCAGGAAGATCCACACCAGGACATATGTAGTGTTAGGAATATCACCAGAGAACACATTCCCGTAAAAATAAGACAAAAGTTGTTATGTTTGTGAAAAGTGTAATGCATCGTAATGTGTCATATCATATATCTTTTTGTTTTTCAAATAAAACCATTGGCCTTGCCTCTATACCGAGTTTACTATTTAACCGGAAGAAACTTCATAATTTAGAAAAACTACTGTACCCATCAAAATGATTTCTTCGATTCCAAATCTTTTGATAACATTGCCGGAGATGTCATCTGTGTAAAATTCTGACGTCATACACTTTTTTTGACATCACATTTTACTATGTCAACCCAATATGCCCCCTAATTTTTGATGAACGTTTAAAGTCAATCGGTTAAGCAGTTTTTAGCTATGCCGTTAACAGACGGACAGACGACAGACCGACTAAAATGAGAAAATATGTTTTTTTTGGCAGCAACCGTGAAACGCAAATATCTGAAAAAATCTGGGAGGGTGATTTTTTAATGATTACATTTTATTTGTCCAATTCATTTCAATGTTACAATTGATTCTTACAGAAAGTCTGAAATTAACCGAATAAAAAATTCTCAGACTAATTTTTTAAATATTTTGTAAAGCCATCATTTTGTTTCGTCACATTGGCCCCGTACCAAAATTTGACAATTAATTTGTATAATGCACTTGATTTTTGTGCAAAATTTGAGGTACACAGGATAAGTAGTTTTTTAGTAATACTTTTTTAAAAATTTTATTTGGCCACCTTTTCTGCCGCCATCTTGAATTTGTACAAACATTTTGCTAGTTCAGTCACAGTTAATTTTTGCGTGAAATTTAAAATCAAAGGAATAAGTGACTTTTCAGAGTGATTTTATAAACATTTTATTGGGCCGCTATTTTGTTTTGTGATCTTACCAAAATTTTACCAGTTCATATCTCACTTGTTTTCTGTGCAACATTTAAGGTAAATAGAAATAGGTTTTCAGTAATAATTTTTTAATTTTTTTACCGAAATGCTACCATTTCATCCCCATATGATCCTTGGAAGTTAATTAAATATTTTTATGTCAGCCAAATTGGATCAGTGTCAAGGATGGGAAGGTGAAACAAACGCAACGAAAGAAAAATAGTTGGAGTGTTTAGTTCATGCGGTGTAAAAATGAAATTATTTATTTGAATAGTTTTAGAGCACTGATGTATTGGCGATATGAGTCACCTAATTGATCATTTAAATCACGGGAAAGGGGGCAAGTAAAATGTTTGTTAAAAATTCCTAATAAAAACAAAAAAAAAAATAATAAAATCGGATACAGATTATCGATTTGACTATTTTTACATGACTGTTCTAAAAAAATTCCAACTAAATACATTGTGAAATACAATCTTACAGGTAAAAAAAGTGATCTCAATATAGTCTAACAAGTTCAAAATACCAAAAGAAGAAATCTTATAACAAATATTTCTCTTTTGTCAGAAACACATTGGACATCAAAATATAAATTTTTACGGATATTTTCAGAAAAAAATATAGAGATAAGAGCAACTTTAGAAAAAATTTCGGCAGATCATTAATTGAATTCACAGACTAGATCAAAAACTAATATTTTCCTTACATCTGTGTCCAACTCAGTTTTTCTCGTCTGTCTTTAAATCATATCTAGGTATTCCGCACAGCTTGAACCAGTTACTAACAAGCTTCAATGTTTTTATTCTCGTAAAACAGCATATTAATCAATTACTGACATTTTTTTTTTGAATGATAGAGAAAATTCTGACGGTACATTTTCCATAATATCTAAAGAAGTTGAAGAAATGGCACAACTATAAGATAATAAAGTAAAGATGCCAAGGATCACTGGACGACAAAGCCAGCGCTCAAATGTTTCAGCTACTTTAGCAGAACAATACTTTAGGCTGAACATATTTATTCCATATTTAAACTCACTAAGTCTACTTCATCCAAAAACCACAAAAAATAATGTAATGAAAATGTAAGGAGCTATCTGAATATGACTTAGATTTCAGTGAATTATTATCAAACGAATGTGAGTTTTATCCGTGTCTTCAGAAATGCTCCCAGATTTTTTTTGACATAGTTGCGGTCAACAACAACTGAATAATTACTTCAGTTATAGACACTTTTGGTTCCGAAAAGAGCAATTTAAAATTTCTATTTTCTTAAAAAACTTTTCAGTGCAATAATTATTTACCTATGTGATTTTATAATCATTTAAAGTTTAGATTTAAAATTTATTCTGAGTTGTGTTGTGCAAACGTTATTGTTTTAGTATCTTATGTTCCCCTTTTTTATTATTTTAGTATAATCGTTTTGTTTTGCTGTCCGCTCGAAAATTATGCTCCTGTTATGTAATGTGTTAACTATGTTTTTTAATCAAATATGTATCTTAAATTGGATATGTTCTTGCCTCCCCCTGAAAAATATCGTAACGACGCCCATGGGGGGGGGGGCGATTTTGTGAGTGAGAATGTTATCTTGATATGTTCAAGGATGTCCAGTTTTTATAACCTGAGATGTTCTTTGATACGTACTTGTCGGAACCTACCAATTTGTCCGACATTTTCGGCTGGGCAAGAATCGCAACAAAGTAAATAAACACCGCTTTTATTTAGGTAAGGTATTTTGTCTTGTAAAGATGATAAAAAATTGGCAACAATATTTACTGATTTGTAGCATACGAAAATATGGTTACCAAGTAGTTTTGGAGATCTTCCTATAATTATTGAGATCTTGCCTAGAAATGGTATGGACAATGGGGGTTTGGGTTTAAAAGATATTAGAGCTTTGAAAGTCTGGATTCAAATTAGACTTCGTTTTTTACGTTTTTGTGAAAAAAACCGAGGAACTCTCGGACCCGTCCATTTCTGATTCGAGGGGAACAACTTGTCTGCTTTTTTCATCCACGTAACTTCAACCCCTTAACTGGGGAAGTACAATGCCCTGATTTTTAATAGAGGTGGGGGGTGTTTCAATACCTAATGTTGAAGATCCCATCGAATACTATGTGAACCTAAAATTTCGCGTCAAAATTTTCTTCGATAACGAAATGAGAGCTAAAATAGTGAAAGAGGCAATGTGGAATTTACCTCGATAGATTCATTTTATCAGACTGGCATTTAAGAAGTATTTATTTATTTGTAGATTTTTTGTCAAAAAAAGGTTTGAGGACGCACCATGTGTTCGATTTACCTCAGTCCATCATACATTTTTGAAGAACGTTACAACCGTGTCAAATCGATTGTTAATTTTTAGTAGAATTAAAATGGCGTATTCCGTGGAGGAAAGAGTGGAAACTATAAAATTGTTTTTTTAAAAATAACGACCCTGCGCGAAGAACAGCGGCTTTATTTAACGAACTCCATCCTGAAAAAAATGTATCCGCTGTTTACATTTTGCAACTGGTTGCCAAATTTGACTCCACTGCTTTAGTCGGAAATAAAAAGAGGGTGCATGAAAGAGACGAAGCGAGGGAAGTGGCTGTTTTAGGTCATGTAGCAATGGATCCTACCCTTAGTACTAGGCAATTTTCCAACGTATCTGGTTTATCACGCACGATAATCAGGAGAATCCTCAAACAAAATAAGCTCCATCATTTTAAGAACCCATGGGTTCAGGAACTAAACGAGGATGATTTCGATCGCCGACTCCAGTTCTGTGAAGTGGTCAGTGAAATTATTAGCAAGAATCAAAACTACATGTTCGATATCTGTTTTTCGGATCTTAATCAGTGACGGCTCCTCAGGGGCGGAAACGACGGCCGGGCTGTACCAGAAAATAGAGAAGGAAAATTCCCTTTTTAAAAAAGTAGGTAAATATTTTTCAAAAATAATTCCTAAAAACGCACGATACCAAAATGTTGTTTATTATTTCCCGGACACATAGCAAAATAGGTAAGTACCTCTATTATCGTTGCTTGAATAACATACAACTAAATCCCATTAACAGCAGTCCGTGGGCCACTGTTCACAGATATTCTAATATATTTATTATAGATGGTGGCTCGGCCAGCCGATTCCATCATCTCACATGCTAGACTTCAGTTACTATCTTCACGCGGTACGTAGTACGTTGGCATACATCCCCATGCTATAACGTTCGTCGTAGCTTATATCACCCAACACCGACCCGTCTCGATGTGCCCGTATTCCCGGAATTTGTCCTAATTGAATACTACCATTTTCAGGTATTAATTGTCATTATTATAAAATGATATTACTTATTTTTAAATTAATTTGTTAGCTCTTCACATTTGTCATGACTAATGATGGTTAATATATTATATTAATAATTTTCACTCCATGTTACATGTTTAAATGTAGTGACGAAGTGTGAAGTGAATATTTTAAAATATCATTTGCAATTTGTTTTATAAGTCGGCCGGCCGCATCGTAGTTAGAGCGTTTTACTAAGATTTTTTTCTTATTTATTAAGTTTATACTCTAGCCTAGATCTGCTATATATATATGTTGGTGCATACCTAATTATCATCGAAGAAATAAACGGAAAATAATAAGACTAGTATTTGACCATATTTGGACGCGGCACCAATTAACACCACATTAGCCTCAAGGGCGATTTGCGGAAACCTTTCTGGGGGCGGGTTAATTTAAAAAAGTTTGTAAATATATTTTATTGTAAATGGTATGAGAACAACATAAATACCCATATTTTTTATCATACTTGTTGTGGCATAAATGAAAAAGAAACCGCCTCTAATAAATAGTTATAAAATAACGTCCAATTTTTTTCCATTTTTTTATTAATTACATTTTTTATATTTACATCAATACCCTATCTATGAATACGCAAGAGACCCAATCCAACAGGTCGCTCTTGTGCCATACTGTTTCCTAGCTATGTTTTCAATCGTAATTTTCACGTAAAAATATGTAAATTACACATGAACTTTGGCCGGTCTGGGGGGAGGGGGGGGGGTAATTACATCATTACCCCCTCACCGTAAAACCGTCCTTGATTAGCCTTGAACCTTGGCCGACTCTAAATTTTAGAGTACGAGCCGTCACTGGTCTTCATATTACCTTAACGGAATTGTAAATAGTCATAACTGTCGGTATTGGTCAGATGGAAATCCAAGGCTATTCGGTGAAGTACTTATTCTAAGTATCCCCAAAAATTAAATGTCTGGGCGGGTATTTATGGAAATCATATAATCAGCCTCGTTTTTATACCCGGTAATCTCATTAGCGAAATTTATGTGGGATTATTAGAGAATGCTATTTATCCAGCCCTCGTGCAGGTATTGGATAATGAAAAAGACGAATATTTTTGTAGCATTCGATGATATCTTCAAAATGAGATATCGCAACACTCCTCACCTATTCAAAATCAGGAGGTTATGCTAAAGTTTACAGAATTATGTTAATTCTGTAAACTTTGGTTATGCCTTCCCCGTTAGGGAGTCGAAGTTGCGAAGATGAAAAAGTAGACCCCTCGAATCAGAAATCGATCTTTATGACCTTATAATATCGCTTTATTATTTTCGGCCACAAAGGAAAAGAAAGCTTGTTAAAAATTGTTAGAGATTCGGAGGTCTGGATACAAATTAGTCTTTGCCTTTTACATTTTTGTGACAAAAATCGAAGAACTCTCGGAAATATTAGGTATTAACAGATCCCATCAATAATAGCCTATAATATATACAATAAATGAGAAAAGAAAAATAATATTTGAGAACACTATCGAGGCTATCGCATATTGAAACAAACTGAACCAGAGTAAATTATTTCGGTTAATTTTAAGTAACTCTAATAAATATAGTAAAAGGAAGAAGAGGAACATAAAAGTCCAATCAGTCTTCTTGTATCAAAATTTATTTAATTCCTACGAGTTTCGATCCTAGGGATCATCATCAGGGTACAACTGATTGTCTGCAAGTATAAAAAATTTCAACTTAATTTTGACTTAAGGTGGATAGAAAAAATAAATAAATTAAAGTTAACAGTACTTACAGGAATCGGGACAAAAAAATTGTCACGTGATATAGTTTCACACAAAATATTTATGTACAAAAAGTTTAACTATAACAAAAGATACAAATACCTATGTGGAAATACATCGCACTCATTGTTATTCATGTACTAAAAACACATGTTAATGTCGACTGTCATGCGAGGAAACGAATTTGGTACCAATCCAAAAATGATGGAAGATTCAAATAATTAATGAAAAAGAAGTTAATTTAATATTTTTATGTTATCCAACTTGGGTCAGAGGCAAGGACTGGAAGATGAAACAAACGCAACGATAGAAGAACAGTTGGAGTGTTTAGTTTATACGGAGTAAAAATGAAATAAATTATTTAAATAGTTTTAGAGCACTGATGTATTGGCGATATGAGATACCTAATTGATCACTTAAATTAACGGGGCACCGATCTTGTGAGAATGTTATCTTGATATGTTCAAGGATGTGCAGCATTTTTTTTATGTTTGTTCGCGAATATTGTCTAAACGGCTTGGCCGATTCTGATGAGTCAAACGCCAAATTGTATTACAATCCGTACACCCGTTTTTTTGTAATATTAATATAAAAAAACCACAGGTATAAGGGCGATAAAGGCAGCGAGTTTTATAATTAAATTTACATGTTTTTAAATACCCTTTTCAGCATTGAGGTGCGAAATAGACAAACAACCCTATTTTCTAAAAGGTATCTCTTTTACTAACCCGTTATATAATTTTATGTATACAGGGAATGAAAATGTGCAACCTTAAAATCTAGTATTTTGATTGATACTCTGGAAAAATAAACATTCGGTATGAATAAAACGTTATTATCCGACTACCATCATAATTTTTAATCGATTTCAAAAAGGAAGATGTTATCAGTTTGACCCTATGTTTTTTTTTTGTTTGTGCATCGATTACTCCGCGATGGTTTGACCAATTTAGATGAAAATTTTAAAGGATATTCAGGATATTGCCGAAGTGGTCCCATAGCAAGAATATTTAAAAAAATGTAAAAAATGGTGGAATGGTGCCATTTTGTTTTTTGCTCCAAAATTTTTTAAATTTTTTTGAAATTTTTTTTTGGTAAGGTATTTTGTTTTTTAAAGATGAGAAAAAACTAAGAGCAATATTTATTGATCTGTTGCACACAAAAATATGGTTACTAAGTTGTTTTGGAGATCTTCCTATATTTGTTGAGAAGATCTTGCCTAAAAATGGTATGGAAATGAATCGTTTCGTAGCAAGTTGTTCTTGGCGAATAGATTTTATATAACAGTTTTGACAAAGATTTTGTTTTTGTTTTTTCTTAAAAATGTGGTTGACTACGTGTGTTGGAAAACCATTCTTGGTAACCATTTGATAAATTATGTTTTTTTTTAGGTGAATTTCTCTTCTTTTAGGAGAATTGAGAAAAGTCGATGAAACAGACTATTGTCGGAAGCTAGTTTATGTGAGTTGATGGGATTATGTGATCTGTTTGTGTGGACTTTCTATAAATTTTAAAATCGATATTATGGGACATTCTTTCGACAATAATGTCAGGAAAATTAATTTTTTGTTGTTGTTCTACCTCCATGGTGAATTTAATTTTGGGGGTGGAGTTGGTTAAAGTATTCTAAAAAAGAATTTAGTTCGGTTATGATTCCGCACAATCCAACCAGTGTATCATCCACGTATCTAAACCAAAAACCTACCTTCCTGACATGATGATGTCTAGAACCGAATAATTTATTTTCTACGAAAAAAAGTTCTGCAACCAAGGATGACAGTGAAGATCCCATCAGAAGACCATCCACTTGTTTTTGTAACTTGTTGAGTTTGAGTCCACACATTTCCTTAAGAGGAGAGAAACAAGAAGTTTGCTCTTTTGTTAGATTAGGGGAGCTTTTAAACAAATGTTCGATAATATTAGGGCTTTGGAGTTTAGGGACGCTTGTGAAGAGATTAACCACACCAAATAAAACTAGAATACAATTGGAAAGGAGAGTTAACCGTTTTAATCTATTGATAAGTTCTACTGAATATTTCATTATTAGCCAGGAAATAGGCTGGTGAATTAACAAGGGACAATAGGACGGATCGGGTGGTTTGTCTTGTGAATTTTGATTATTCCATAGAGAAATGGTATAATTGTTGTTAAAATATTGTATAATAAGATCATTTTCTGTTAAAAGTGCTTTTAAATTACTGCTAAAAGATAAACATGGGTCTTTATTTAAAGTCATAAAACTGGTCAGAATGTTTTATTTTTGTTTTTATTTGTCGGATCATTTTCTTGTATGAAATAGGATGTTTCTTAGTGCTAAGTTTAGAGAATTTTCGCAAAACTTTCTTCTGATAACATCGAACAGATGATGGTTGTTTTGCAAGGTTAGTTTTACATCTGCAATTAAATATTTCACGTCAGCTTGACATGTCTTGTGTGGGGCTGAATTTTAATTTAATTTGTCAAAAATACTTGGATGGAACTTAAAGTATTCTAGAATAGGGTTGGCTTCGATTTTTGTCTTCTATCATTTAAAACACCATAGGTTCAAAATTCTTGGCACGTGAAACCTCGCGCGGTGTTGCCAGGTTCAAGTTCGGTTTAAACTCGAGAAGTCGACTTGCCTGCGCTCGATTTGGTCTATGAAATAATGTGACGTCATAATATGCCTTTCAAGCTTGCATTGTTTAGCATTTAGATGACAACCTTGTAGGCAATTGTATACCATGTCAAATAAAATCAGAGGAGGACTGTAATATATGTAGCAAGACAGTGCACAACAGTGACGAGGCACTGTGTTGTAATGACTGCGATAGGTGGTTACATAGGACTTGCCTCATCTTGTCTAAGGCGACTTACAAAAAAACTAGAAAAATCCTCTGCACAATGGAGATGTGACTCGTGTAAAAAAACCTAACGTTACTGCTAAAGTGGTAGTAAAAATGCAAGTGAAAATAAAAATGTCGCATAAGACAGTTACACAATTGGTAATGTTATGGCTAAACTCATTGATATGGAGATGAAATACAGCATTCTAATAAACAAATATGGAGAAGAAATAGAGAGAAATGAAGAGCTAAAAAAAGAAATACAAATTATCAAAAGGCAGTTAGACATAAAAGAACAACAGGACCTAAATAACAACATAATAATACAAGAGATTTCGACAAAGGAAAATGAAAAAAATGGATTATATTGTGAATAAAATGGCTAACATACTTAATGTGCCAAATAGCATAAAAAAACGCGTATAGATTAAGAAATCACCAACTGCTCCTATAAAAATAGTATTTAAAAGCGGCGATGATAAAAAACGATGGATGAAAAAAAAAAAAGACTTAAAAACCACAGACATTACTCCTGGAATCCGGGAACCAATATATATCAACTACGACGAGTTATTTAAAGCAACCAAACGATTCAAAAAATCGCACGATTATAAATATGTGTGGATAAATAATAGAAAAATCCTGATGCGCAAAACGAACACAAGTAAAATTGAGCTTATCAATGGGTCTACTACTATATACCAGGGGCTTGCAGTCCATGGAAGCAAGGGAAGCAGTGCTTCCCCAAAAAAATCACAAAACATCTTTTAGAATGTAATTTTTGAAATAGGAAACCATTAATTTAGTTTATATTAAAAATGCTAAAATATTATCTTAATTATCAAGCCCATAATAAATAAGGCCTTAACTCCGACCGAGCTACAAAATCGAATAGAACCTATGTGGGCCGCTAGGGTGTGAAAATATAAGTAAATTATTTTGTTGGCCATGTTTACTTTTTGAAAATGAAAAAGGTCTGTGGAATAAAACTGGTTTTTCCGATTTAAACAATTTCCATAAAGCTGTAAAAAGATTCGGCAAAATCAGAATTGAACACGCCCTTAATAAACAGTTGGAAATTAGTCACCGCCAACACAATGAACTAGTCAATAAAAACAGGCAAATATTAAGAAGACTTATCGTTGTTTGTTTTCTCGGACAGCACGAATTGGGATTTAGAGGTCATGATGAAAGAAGGATTTCTTCAAATAAAGGATATTTTCAAGATTTACTTAGTTTAATGGCTGAATATGATGATTGCTTAAAAAATCATTTAGAGCAGTCTAGCGTTTTTCGCGGAACGTCGAATCGAATCCAGAATGATTTAATTTCCGCTGTTGCAACCATTATTCTAAAAAGAATTAAGCAGGAGATTGGCGAGGCCCGGTTCATTGCTATTGTTCTGGACGAAATAACTGGTATCACTAATTTTAACCAATTATCTATAGTAATACGCTACGTTAAAACAGACGGAAGTATTCAAGAGCGATTTTTAGGTTTTAAGAATGTGTCCGAAAATCGTACAGCAGATGCATTATATACCGTAGTTTATAACGTTATTAAAGAAATTAATTGAGAGAAAAAATTAGTTGCTCAAAGCTGTGATGGAGCTGCAGTGATGGCAGGACAATTAGGGGGTCTGCAAGCTAAAGTTCGAGAAACTTTCCCAAGTGTTGTGTTTGTCCATTGTTTTGCTCATAAATTAAATTTAGTTTTATCCCAGTCCATCAATCACATTAAAGAGTGTAAAGTATTTTTCGTTACTTTAAGTGGCATGGCTGCTTTTTTTCTAAGTCAACAAAACGTACACAAGCTTTGGACTCCATTGTCCACAAACGATTGCTCAAAGTAGCTCCTACTAGGTGGAACTATAATGGAAGACTTGTGTCAACAGTATCTGAAAATCGTGAATCACTGATTGAACTATTTGAGAATATAATAGAAAATAATGAAACGTGGGACTCAGAAACAATAAATAGTTCGAGGGGTTTTGTTGGACTGTTTGAGATTTTAATTTTAATTATTTGTTAAACATATTTTCAGAAATATTTCTATTCTCGGACAATGTTTTTAATATATTACAAACTAAAACAAATGATATTGCTTTTTGCCTAAAAAAAGTGGATGATTTTAAGTCCATGTTAAGCCAAAAAAGAGATGACTTTGACCTATTTTGGAAGAAAACGATGACGTTAAATGTAGAGCCACAAGCCAAGCGTCTTCGAACAGACAAGGTAGGAGATGTTCAAACATAATACAGATGCCTCAGACTCAACAAATAAACTATAGATTTAACGGTTTAAATGATTTTAAATTCCTCGAGCTCTGCAATTTTGATGCATTTAAAGGAAAAACTTTTCCAGAAGATGCGTTTAAATCTCTTCTTCTTCATTATGGCCAGTTCTTCGACCGAGTGTTACTGCGATCTGAACTAAAAGTGATTTACGAAACTGATGACATTAGCGCAAAAAATAACGCTAAGGAACTAATGCAATTTTTAAAAGACAAGCAGCTGGAAGATGCCTACACCGAAGTGTCGAAATTGTGTGAATTAGTATTGACAATACCTGCCACAAGTTCATCAGTAGAACGCAATTTTTCAACACTTAAACATATAAGAAATTTCGTGAGAAATTCAACGGGGCAGGAGAGACTTTCGCATACATCGCTGTTGTCCATTAAAAATAAACTTCTCCAAGATATGTCGGAGCATCGACGTTTTTATGATGACGTCATTAACAAATTTGCAAAAAATGATCGAAGAATCGAATTACATTATAAATAGGTAAGTTTCTAATAATTGCTTCCCTTTCTTAAAATTTCACCGCACGCCCCTGCATACCCTGTTTGTTCTAAGCTTACGATTATCAGAGTTAGACTCTCATTATACTTTTGCTGACGATACAGTGCTGGCGTATAGTGGTAGTAATGGCGAAGAGTTCACTCATATTGTTAATACTGATTTAGAAAGGTACTATGCATGGCCACTAAGTAATAACTTAAAAATAAACGTGGACACAACAAAATTTATGTTATTTAAACAAAAAAATAATATAGTAAGTCATGTTAATATTAAGATAATTGAACATCTTTTAGAAAAAGTAAATACCATAAAATATTTAGGGCTTGTATTGGACGATAGGATGAACTGGGGTGACATATAAATATCAAAATAGTACCATTAATAGGTGCAGTTTCAAGATGTAACCAGTTCTTAAGTAATAGCGCAAGATATAAAATATATGATGCCTACTTTTTATCTGTAATGCGACTTCTTTCATCAGTATAGAGAACATGTGGAACAACTATTTTTAATAAAATAAATGTATTCCAAAACAGAGCCCTAAAGATCCTATTTAATTTAGATCATAGAATTCATACTAAGGACTTATATAACATATTACAGATCCAGCCTATTATAGAAGATTTACAAATTGAACAGCTAAAACTAATATATAAAACTATCAGTAACAAACAAAAATGCAATACTGCTATAATTCAAAATAACCAAGTCCATGAGTATAACGTAAAGAATTACAATAGTATTTATTTAAATAATATTAGAACTAGTTTAGCTTTGCATAATCCTGTGTCTGAAGCAGCAAAGACTTTCAATAAACTGCCAGCAGCAATAAAAAAACAATACAAAATGGAAACTCTTAAAATAAATTTATTAAAAGTTTAAAAACAAGAAAATAAGTAATTGCATTTTTGGTTGCATTTCATACAAGGTATATAATAATAATGTTCTCTGATACCAATGCTTAAAGCATTGACTAGGCTACTATCTGTTCAGGTGTTTGTTTTATAATTATTGTAAGTTATCGTCACATGTTAATGTGGTAAAAATATAAATGCTTGAATAAAGGATTTTTGAAAAAAAAACATGAATAACAGTTAGCGCAATGTATTTCTACATAATTATTTTATGTCTTTTGTTATAGTTAAATATTGTGTACATAACTGTTTTGTGTGAAACTTTATCTCATGTCAAAAGTTTTTTTGTCATGTTTCCTGTAAGTACTGTCAATTTTAATTTATCTATTTTTTCCACCTTAGGCCGGAATTTTCCACACTATTTCGATTTTGTTTATACTTGCAGACATTCAGTTGTACCCTAATGATTATACCCTAAGATCGAAACGCATAGGAATTAAATAAATTTTGACACAAGAAGGCTAATTGGATTTTTATGTTTATCTTTTTCCTTATATTATTATGATGTTTCTTCTGAAGAGCGGATTCCACTTTTCTAATAAATATGATGTTATGTTATTTGACAGGCGGTTAGAAATGTTTATACTTTCATAAATAATTAGCAGTCATCTTGTCATTGCAATTACCCAGGATTCTTTACCTTCATACTGTTACATTGGCCTTTTAAAAACCTTATGCAGGACCGCACAGTTGCCACTTGAGGCCCGGATGAAGCTCAGCAAATCGACCGAGCTTCCAAGAATGGAAAGTGCAAGATGGAAGCAAGAACAGTGAGGGTATGTGCTCAGGGAGCTAGTTTGTTACGGGTTTTGGGCTGTGCTAGCCGCTAAGCCAATACAAACTTCCCAACTGGTGAATTTTTAAAAGCAGTTTCTTATGTGGCCAACAAAGAATACAAAATATAATTCAGTAAGTAGGCTCAAATTTTTTATCTTAAAATGTATTTTAATTTAACTTTTTTTATTTCTTAGCTATACAGTTCGCCATTAAAGTTACGATGCTGCCTCATTCTTTCTCCCGGCCTTGAAAATATTATGGGTCTGAATAAAGTAGCAAAGAGATTGCGAATTAAATAAAAAAAATATAAACCTAGAAAATATTTATAAGTAAGCTTTAATGTAACTATATAATTGATAGTCCTAGTATCAACGACAAAAAAAAAATAGTTACAATTTATTTTGGTAAGAGCTCTTTTTAAGTCACTCGGTAGCCTTATTTTCAAAGAAACATTAATAAATCTTCAGATTTTATGGCTGGTTTAGATAAAAGTTAATGTTGTGATAATTTTGTACAGTGTTCTAATAAGCTAAACACGATTTTTGTAAAAAAAAAATACAATAAAGGTGTACAAATATTTTTTATAAAATCTCACGTTCGATATTAATACGCTAGTTCTGTACCCATAATATAACTCAAAATTGTATCAGTTTTTTGAGACACCCAGTAAGTTAAAAAAAATTGACATATTTTTTAATGGCAGTTGAGTGAATCTAAACAACATATGAACGAATTAGAAAAATCTACTCTCTATACAAACCTACACATCCGGAATAAAATAATTATTACATATTGGCTGCAAGATTACTACCTATCCCCCACTCCCCTCCCAAATTGCGTAATGAAATTGTCCAAATTTAAATAAATAAATAAAAACTGGATTTTTAAATTAATTTGGTTTTTATCTGAATGAACTTATGTCTCGATTGTACTGAAAGATATTCTGCCTTGTGTGGTTGGTCGGTAACAAAGTTGTTACGTCTGCATTTTTATTTTGAATAAATAGTTTTAGGATTTATACTGTAACAGAAAAAAAAAGCACTGCATACATATTATTGATGAAAATGTAATTTAACTAGAAATTAATAACATTGTTTCGCTAACTAATATAAATAATATGGATTATTTCAATATGAGTGAGAGGATTTAAACTCCAACACTCTTAACATTACGTTACGAGTTTCCTTACCTGTCCTTTGTCATTTTCTCCTCTATAAACGTAATAATATATAAACTGTCGACCCATATAAAAAAGTGGTTTAAATTATTTGGTGCTCTTTTCATTAGATTATAATTTTTAATATACAGGGTGTTCCAAAAGGTCCTGCCAATAATTTAGGAATACATAGATTTAATTAAAATATCGCCATTTAGCCATACGTGCCTTAGTCCAAAAGTTAATATTAAGAAAGATACAGGGTGATTAAGTTAAAATTTTATTTTCGATTTTTTAAAATAATATCCCTGGTTTTTGAGATATTAAAGTGAAAATTTGTGATAACCGATTTTTTATAGCCAGTAATAATAATACGTAACCGTGTTTGAATATAAAATTAGGAAGTTTTGTATAGAAAAAATATTTTCTATTACTTTTTCTTCACAAAAAAGCTATGCCTTATATATCTACCTAAATTTTACCGTTTTCGAGATGTTTGCTGTTTTATTACTTAAAACAGCCCCGTGTACTCACCATTTAGGATATTCTAGTTTTATCATTTTTATAAAGTAAGCTTTTATCAAACAAGAATCAATTGGAATTAACGCATCTGTTGCAAAGAAACATATTAGTTTTATTTCTGCATGATTTATTAAAAATTATAAAAATGATAAAATTTGTAATATGCTAAATGACGAATACTGCTGCACCATTAAGTAATAAAACAGCAAATATCTCGTAAATGGTGAACTTTAGATAGATTTATGAAGTATAGATTTTTTTGGGAGAAAAGATAGTAGAACCTATTTTTTCTATACAAAGTTCCATAATTTTGTATACAAAAAAGTTACAACATTTTTAAGAGCAAAAAGTAGCGCTCGTAGCGCTCTCTACCAGTTACATCAAAATTGAAGACGCATTATTATCACTGGCTATAAAAAATCCATTATCACCAATTTTCACTTTAATATTTTAAAAACCAGGGATATTATTTTAAAGAATCGAAAATAAAATTTTAACTTAATCACCCTATATCTTTCGTAATATTAACTTTTAGACTAAGGCAAGTATGGCTAAATCGCGATATTTTAATCAAATCTATATATTCCTAAATTATTGGCAGGACCTTTTGGGACACCCTGTATAATGTTAACTATATATTCATTGTAGTAATATTACTATGTCCTATTTCATAGCAAATTTATATCTTGAAAGCAAGTTTAAAAATAATTATAATTCTTAAATTGTGTCCCTCTCACTTCTATTCAAAATCTAAGCTATTTAAGTTCAAACTTCTTACCTGGTAGTACTCCACTCCGCTAGTTTTATACAATTCTTCTAAAGTAATGAACTTGGGCGTTAAGGTTTTTTCTTCAGAAAGCAGCCATGCTCTGACCATTTTGATTAAAATTAAATACTGCCGATGAATATACTATTTTAACACATGATAGGTAACTTAATCAGGTGATAATAAAAAATATAATCGAGGTGTTTTGTTATGGAACGCGCAACCGCATATGTAAGCATACGAGTAATCATGGGATAATATTATAAGCAAACAAGCTATAAAAATGTCGCTGTTCTCAAACATTTACCTCTGTCGGTTGTACATACAGTACGTCTTGTAATGCACCATAGCCCAATGACGTATAGTTTAATTTTCCGAGAAATTATTAATAATAAAATAATTTAATACATTATCTTCGGACATTTTGTATCCTATATACAAAAAAAGTTGTAGTGTGTCCACGGACTGACTTCGGAGGGTGTGCATAATTTGCTGACCAGAATAAAAAACGTGTTAATATCTTAGTTTATTGAAAAAAATTCACGAAATTTTAAACGTGTAATTGGCTTCTCTAGCAGTACACGCTACCATAAAAATAATTATTTAATTTAACCCTTAAGGGCTATTTTACTCTTAAAAAAATTTACTAAAATCGTGCGACCACCGCTATTTATAAACCAAACTTAACGAAAATATAGTCCTAAGAAGCACTCAACAAGGGCTTTAAGCTACCGTAAAAATAATTATTTAATTCAGCCCTTAAGGGCTACTTTACTCTTAACCAAAATTATAAATACCGTGCGACCACCGCTATTTATAAACCAAACTCAACAAAAATATAGTCCTGAGAGACAATTTATGTAAGTTACCGTAAAAATTATTATTTAATTCGTTAACCCTTGAGGGCTACTTTACTCTTAAATATTTATACGGAAACCGTTCGACCACCGCTATTTATAAATCAAACTCAACGAAAATATAGTCCTGAGAGACACTCTACAAGAGCTTCGCACTACCATTAAAAATATTATTTAATTCAGCCCTTAAGGGCTAGTTTACTCTTAATAAAACTTACTAAAACCACCTTAGCAAAAATATAGTCCTGAAAGACACTTTACATGTGTTTTAAGTTACAATAAAAATAATTATATAAATTAATCCTTAAGGGCTACTTTCCACTTAAAGATTTTTACTAAAACCGTTGGACCGCCGCTATTTATAAATCAAACTCAACAAAAATATAGCCCTGAGAGACACTTTACAAGAGCTTTATGCTACCATAATGATTATTATTAATTTCAGCCCTTAAGGGTTACTTTCCTTTATGAAATTTTTACTAAAACCGTGGACTACCGCTACTTATAAACCAAACTCAACGAAAACATATTCCTGAGGGACACTCTATAAGGACTGTAAACTACCGTAGAAATTATTATTTAAATCAGCCCTTGAGGGCTACCTTACTTTTTAAAGATTTTTATTAAGACCGTGCGATCCCCATTAATTATAAACCTATCTCAACGAAAATATATTCCTGAGAAATGCAAGATACAAGGGGCTTTAAGCTACCATAAAAATTATTATTTAATTCAGCTCTTAAGGGCTATTTTACTTTTTAAAATTTTTACTAAAACCGTGCGACCACCGTTATTTATAACTCAAATGCAACAAAAATATAGGCCTGAGAGGCACTCTACAAGGACTTTAAGGTAGCGTAAAAATAATTGTTTAAATCAGCCCTTAAATACTACTTTACTCTTACAGGTTTTTACTGAAAAAAACCGCTATTTATGAGAGAAATTTCACAAGAACTTTATGCTAACATAAAAATTAATATTTAATTCAGCCCTAAAGGATTACTTTACTCTTAAAGATTTTTATTAAAACCGTGCGACCACCGTTATTTATAAATTAAACACAATAAATAATAGTCCTGAGGGACATTGTACAAGAGCTTTATGCTACCACAAAAATTATTATTTAATTTAGCCCTAAAGGGCTACTTTACTCTTAAAGCTTTTTACTAAAACCGTGCGACCACCGTTATTATAACTCAAACTCAATATAGTCCTGAGAGACATTTTACAAGAGCTTTATGCTACCATAAAAAATATTATTTAATTCGGCACTAAAGGGCTACATTACTCTTAGAGATTTTAAATTTTATAAATCAAACACAGCAAAAATATAGGCTTTAGAGACAATTTAAAAAGGCTTTCAGCTATTGTAAAAATAATTATTTAATTCGACTCTTAAGGGATACTTTATTCTTAGACAAATGTCACTAAAACCGTGCGACCACCGCTATTTATGAATGAAACTCAACGAAAGTATAGTCCTGTTTTTATTAAAATATGCCCTGATATATCTAGTTAAGTAAATATAAAACTTGAAAAAATGCGTAAAAAACGTTCTTTTACGCCCTAGGAACAAAAAGTAAGGATACTTAATCATCATAATATAACTAGATTATAATAATAATAATAATAATAATAATAACTTTATTGCCAACAATATGATCACAATCACAAAGCAACGTCATAAGAGAGTATATGATATGCTATATTAAAATATAGACAATGAAAATATATATGTGACAATTAAAATAAAATAAATTAAAATAAAGGACCACACTTTAATAAGTAGGTCAACCAATAAATATGACAAATATATATGACAAATTAACAAAACACAAATTAAAAATTTTAAATATCTTCAAAATTAAAAGAGTAAAAGCATTTAGCTTGTAAATATTGGATAGTTTGGTTCCTAAATTTTGAAATGCTTTGAATTTGCTTTGTTTCTGTAGACAACATTTGAAATGCCTTTATGGCCCGATACAGGGGACCTTTCTTGAAAAAGGAGGTATTATGGAGAGGAATGATAAGGTTGGTTCTATTTCGAGTCACAACATTCATTTCCGACGAATAGTGATCCAGATTTCTGTCAAAGAGATTTGGTTGTTTTTTTTTATGTACATTACTAAGGCCAGAAAGTACAGGCAAGGAGCAGTTAATATATTTTGGTCTGAGAAGCAAGGTTTACAACTCTCCCTGGGATGGAGGCCATACATAGTGCGGATGACACGCTTTTGTGCCCTGAAAACATCAATGGCCGAGGTAGATGAACCCCAGAATAGTATACCATAACTCAAGATTGATTGTATGCAAGACATATAATAAATTCTTACAGTCTTTGCGGTGAGAACATCCCTCAGTCGGGGTATTAGTGCACAACTGCTATTTAGTTTTGATATTAGTGACCTATTACGCTGAGTCCAATTCAAAAGAGGGTCCAAATAAACACCCAGGAATTTAATATTCTCCGACATGGGTATGGACGTAGCACTCGATTTCACATAAAGTGACTCACTCTGTTTAGTTTTACCAAACAGGATCTGACCTGTCTTGTCAGCATTGAGCTTTAAGAAGTTATCCTCACACCAGGAGCCCATTGCCTCCACTGCACGCGAACAAGACCCCGACAGTTCAGCCATGGCGGGAGCCGCCAGCATAACTGATGTATCATCCGCATACTGACAGACTAGGCCACCACCAGGAAGTCCACGGAGAGCTCATTCACATACAGTAAAAACAACAAGGGTCCCAAAGTTGATCCCTGGGGCACCCCCTGCTGCAACCCTTGAAAGGATGAGTAATGTGTTTTCCCATTGTGTAGGATGCAAACTGATTGCTGTCTGCCTGTTATATAGCATTGTAGAAGGGACAGACATATACCTCGTATACCTAGCCCATCCAGTTTTTTAAGGAGCAGACCATGATTGATCGTGTCAAAAGCCTTTGACAAGTCAAAATAAAGGCCCGCTACTTTTTGACTTTTGTCCAGATTCTCCACAACATAACTGACAGCCGCAAAAATCGCCTGCTCTGTGGACTTTTTTGGTATAAAACCATACTGGAGGGTGGCCAGTATATTGTGGGATGTAACAAAATTGAGAATTCTGTTATAAAGAGGTTTTTCAAAGACCTTTGACACGGACGATAACAGTGAGATGGGTCTGTAACTACTAAGCAACTGGGGATTTCCTTTTTTAAACACAGGGACCACTTTAGCCTTTTTGAGCTCCGTAGGGAATGCACCCGTCGAAAAAGATACATTTATAATATGTGTCAGGGGTTCACAGAGAAATTCTGCAACATATTTTATTACTTTTGTCGGAATCTCATCCAGTCCGGCTGAGAATTTATTGGGAAGGTTCATTAGTAACCTAAGAGTCTCATGCTGATCTAAAGGATACAGAAATATTGTTGGATACCCAAAATTATTATGAGGAACATTGGCATTACGATATTCAAATGGAAGTGTGAAGTACTGGCTGAAAAGTGCTGAAACCTCTGCAGGGTCACTAATTATGTTATTATTTTCTTCAATTATTGCGTTACTTTTAGTCTTTAGTTTATTAGAAATTCTGTTAAAAATATTCCAAGCTGTCTTTGATTTGTTTTGTGAATTTATAATATTATTTTCATAAATAGATCTATTATAGTCTGATAAATAACTTTTATATGTTTTTTTCTCAGCCTTGTAGTGTAACTAAGCTTGCTGACTTTTGGTTTTCTGATACCAGACATACAAGTCTTTTATGTAAGAAGAATAATTTTTTATTTCTTGAGTTACCCAATTGTCGGATTTTGAATTTAATCTAGAATTTTTCATTGGAAAGGCCATATCAAACCAGTAAAAGAATTTTCTATAAAAAGTGTTATATTTTTCATCTACGCTCTCAGCTTCCCATACTTCATTCCAAGATTCAGCACTAAGTAAAGCAATAAAATTTACAATGTTCCTGTCAGAGAAAACACGTTTCCCAACATAAACAGGTTCCTGATTAGGTTTTTGCATACTGATTTTCAGAATTTGAGAGTAATGATCGGACACGTGTGATATATGAATTTTACAGTTTACTTCTGTTTGATTTAAATTTGTAAATATGTTATCTATTTGTGTTTCTGAGTCCCTGCCAACCCTAATCACTCCTCTCACTTGTGAAGCAAGGCCAAATGAGCTAAGCAGTTGCAACAGAAAGAATGCATTATTATTATTAGCATTTGAAAAATCAGTATTGAAATCGCCACATATTATTATAAATTTTTCCAGTGAAAATATACTAACAAGCAAATCATTTAAATTGTTCATAAAAACATCAAAATTCCCAATAGGAGATCTATACATAGTAAGTAACAAGCATTTTCTTTTATTTATTACAAATTCTGATATACAAAATTCAAAAGTTTTTTCAGTGGACTCTACCTGTGTCTTTACTTCTGAGGCTTTTAATCCTCTTGAGAAGATGGCGGTTCCTCCACCTCGATAAGTTTCTCTTGAGGAATACGAGTTCAGGTTATATCCAGTTAAATGCAGTTTTTCGATGTCACGACCCTGAAGCCAATGTTCGGTAACACAGAATAGGGTTGGCTGTACGTCAGACAACATTGCCTCCAGTTGTAGCACGTTATTATTGATACTTTGGACATTAAGATTCATAACCACAATGTTATCGTTGTGATTTGGTTTGTGGTCAGCTGGTTCATTGGCAATAGGAGCATTATTGTTTTGCATAATGCCATTAGTAAGTTTTAACCCTCTTGGGACTTCTCTAAAAAATTTCGTCCAAGGGCGAAATTAAAACGTTCGAATACGACCCCTCTTGGCCAAAACTTTGGGTCATATATGGTTTCCATGAGATCTGACTTTACGCCTACCATGAAACATCTTTTGTTACCTTTTTGCTGCTTTGGATTGCATAATTTAACACGTACTTCTTCAGGTAGTGTTTCTTTGGTTATGTGGTTTTTGACGATTTGCTCAGTATCATCTTTTCTTTATTTTGCGATGACTCAAATTCATTGCCTTCATCCCTTTCACCAATTTTAATATTTTTCTTTTTGTTTATAAAAGTTTGGTTTTTGGTTTGAGTTTGACGTTTATGTCTTCTAGACATCACAATCTCAAAACCTCTTTCGAGTTGGTCGTTTTTTTCTAAGCCGGAATTTTCCATTTGCGATGCTACAATGTTGCTAGCTTTGCTGTTGCCACCTGAATTAACGCTAACTTCCGATTGTTCTGTCAAATCGGTAGGCGGGGCGTCATCCACGTTGACAGGGGCGGACCTTTGAAATTTCACACTGGTCTTTTTCTCGATGTTGTTTATGTTCTTTTTTTGGATGTCGTTAGTGTTTACCTTATTTGGACACATGTTATGTAACTGTTCCTCTAGATGTTGAAGTTTTTGCTTAAGCAGTTCACAGTTTTCCATA
The DNA here is from genome assembly GCA_030620095.1 of Kuschelorhynchus macadamiae. Lineage (NCBI taxonomy): Eukaryota > Metazoa > Arthropoda > Insecta > Coleoptera > Curculionidae > Kuschelorhynchus > Kuschelorhynchus macadamiae. The sequence goes on from JAUTXW010003959.1 coordinate 202,472, forward strand.
AGGATACTGTTTTTCTCATCCATTTCTTTTATTATTTTTGTAGAAATGTGGTTTCGTTTCCGATTACCGACTTAACCTCTTCAGAATCTTTGGCAACGTGTTTGCATGTTGCTTTCTTCAGCTGTCCCGCTTGCACCATACAAGCAGAATGGTATGTCTCTGCACAATATTTGCACTTTACGGAAGATACTACTAATTTTTTACAAGCTTTACATGTAATTTCGATTTGGTTTTTCGGGAGCGCGCGAGTTAGCTTCTTTAGTCGGCGCCATCTTAACGCCATTATAACTTTGGTGTTTCGATTAAATCAGCATTACAAAAAATATTTTTGCCTTACATCATTCTTTAGACTGATTTAAATAATTAATAAGATTGGTTAATGAATACCGGTGGTCGCACGGTTTTAGAAAATTTTGTTAGTAGTAGTCAGTAAAGTAGCCCCTAAGGGCTGAATTAAGTAAGTATTTTTATGGTAGCATAAAGCACTTTTAAAGTGTCTCTTAGGACTATATTTTCGTTGAGTTTGGTTTATAAATAGAGATGGTCGCACGATTTAAGCAAAACATTTTAAGAGTAAAGTAGCCCTTAATAATTTTTATAGTAGCATAAAGCTCTTGTAAAATGAGAGAGAGAGAGAAGAGTAAAGTAGTAATAATTTTTATGTTAGCATAAAGCTCTCGAAAAATGTATCTCAGGACTTACTTTTAGTTGAGTTTGAGTTATTAATAAAGGTGGTCGCACGGTTTTAGCAAAAATTCTTAAGAGTGCCCTTTAGGTCTGAATTAAATAATAATTTTTGTAGTAGGGTAAAGCTCTCTGAAAATGTCTCTCAGGACTTAATTTTTGTTGAGTTTGAGTTATAAGTAGTGGTGGTTACACGGTTTTAGTAAAAATCTTTAAGAATAAAATAGCCCTTTAGACCTGAATTAAATAATCATTTTGTAGCATAAAGCTCTTCTAAAATATCTCTCAGGACTATATTTTTGTTGTCTTTGATTCATAAATAACAGTGGTCGCACGGTTTTAGTAAAAAATCTTTAGGGCTAAAGTAGCCCATTACGACTGAATTAAATAATAATTTTTATGGTAGCATAAAGCTCTTGTAAAATGTCTCTCAAGACTATATTCTTAATGTGTTTAATTTATAAAGACCGGTTGTCGCACGGTTTGGGTAAAAATCGTTAAGAGTAAAGTAGCCCTTTAAGGCTGATTAAATAATAATTTTTGTGGTAGGATAAAGCTCTTGTAAAATGTCTCTCAAGACTTGTGTTTGATTCATAAGTAACGGTGGTCGCACGATTTTAGTAAAAATATTTAACCGTAAAGTAGCTTTTTAGAGCTGAAATAAATAATAATTTTTATACTAGCATAAAGTTCTTGTAAAATTCCTCTAGGAATATATTTTTGTTGAGTTTGAATTACAAATAACGGTAGTCGCAATAAAAATGTTTAGGAGTAAAGCAGCCCTTTAGGGCTGAATTAAATAATAATTTTTATGGTAGCATAAAGCTCTTGCAAAATGCCTCTCAGAACTATATTTTTGTTGTGTTTGATTCATAAATAACAGTGGTGGCACGGTTTTAGTGAAAATCTTTAAGAGCAAAATAGTTCTTTAGAGCTGAAGCAAATAATAATTTTTGTGGTAGCATAAAGCTCTTGTAAAATGTCTCGCAGGACTATATTTTTGTTGTGTTTGATTTGCAAATAACGGTGGTCGCACGGTTTTAGTAACAATCTTCTAATCGAAAGTAAAGTAGCCTTTTAGGGCTGAATTAATAATAATTTTTAGCATAAAGCTCTTGTAACAATGTCTCTCAGGACTGTGGTCTTTGATTGATAAATAAAGTGATCGTACTGTTTTAGTAAAAATCTTTAGGAGTAAAGTAGCCCTTTAGGGCTGAATTAAATAATAATGTTTATGGTAGCATAAAGCTCTTGTAAAATGTCTCTCAGGACTATATCTTTGTTGAGGTTGAGTTATAAATATCGGTGGTCGCACGGTTTTAGTAAAAATCTTTAAGAGTAAAGTAGCCCTACGGTAACTTAAAGCGCATGTAAAGTGTCTCTCAGGAATATATTTTCGGTAAGGTTGGTTTATAAATTGCGGTGGTCGTACGGTTTTAGTAAATTTTGTTAAGAGTAAACTTGCCCTTAAGGGCTGAATTAAATAATTATTTATATGGTAGCGTGTACTACTAGTGCAGCTAATTACACGTGTAAAATTTGGTGAAGTTCTTTCAATAAATTACGATGGCAGCACGTTTTTTATTCTGGTCAGCAAATTATTTCCGACTCCGGAAAAACTTTTTTATTTGTGGATTTAAGATAAAAACTCATACTAAAAGAAGGTCCTAAGAAATATAAAAAAACATTGCACTGGGAATATCCCTTTTTTTCAAATCATGGAATTAATACATTTAAAGGCTTTTAAAAAGAGTATTATTTATTTAATATAGTGATGACGCTAAGGCTAGGGATTCTCGGCTCTTCGTCTCGACGAGACGAGAGGGCAGTACGACACAGGATGAGACGAGACTATTGGAAAACAAAAAAACTGTATTACTTTTCTAAACCGATCCCAAAAAATTAAGTATATTTTTAACGTACCCAAAACTTCAATATCTTTAGTGATGCCGTTGAGACGAGACAAGACGATAATAGGGCTTCTCTCGTCTCGTCTCGAAGACACGAGATAAAATTCGTCTTTTGTCTCGCCCGAGAGGGGCCTTCTCTCGTTCGAGAGGACGTCTCTCTCGTCTCGTCTCGATTTATCGACAAAATATTTACGTTAAATCACAGGCCCTGTTGCTGAATGCTGAACTGAATTTCCGGCGTTCTTGAGGTATCTATTTTGTAAAAACCGGTTTTGATATTTTGAAAGAAAATTAAGCGCAAGATGCCCTTAAAATTTTAAAATTAATTCCAGACCTTGAAGAAGAAAGCGACAGTAGTGAAGACGACAGAGTCCACTAGTAGCAAGACTTAGGCAATTGTTTAAAAAGACTAAAAATTCTGAACAATTGCAAAATATTTTAAGGAGCTTTTGTTCTTCAGCAGGAGTGGAACAAGGTGGAACTCTATTTGTGAAATGATAAGAATTGCATTGCAGCTAAAAGATGCTCTTGTTCCTCTATGTCATACCAATACAATTTTAAATAAATATAGTATTAGGAATGATGAATGGAAAATTTTGGGAATCTTATATAAATTGCTCAAATACTTTAAATCTGTAAGTACGCTACTATGTGGGGAGACTTATGCAACGTTGCCATTAGTTATTTTAAGTTTTAATATACTGATCTATAAGCTCGAAACATATTTAGCCGAGATTGACCGGAAGCCAGATAGAACGTCTATTGAAAAATCAATAATTAATTCTTTCTAGGCTGCAAAAGAAAAAATGTTAAAACATTATAAAAAACAAACTGGATCTACTGTGCTGTCCTCTTTTTAGACCCACGACACAAAAAACAGGGCTTTACACAAACCAATTGGGGAAAAGAATTGCTTGAAGGCTTTGAGAAGAAGTTTGAAGAAATTTTAAAAAGATACGTACCCGCTAAATCGCGGCAATCATCTCAAACAACGGAAATTGAAACAATTGAATGATCATCAAGTGACGAGTTAAATGTATCATACTTGTTTGATTGTCCAAGTTCTAACGTAGATACATAGAAATTAGAGATTAACAGATATTTTAAATCTCCTAGAGCAGACAAAAATACAAATATCATTAAATGGTGGTTTGAACATCAGGAAATATACTCAAACCCAGCTAAAATGGCAAGGGATTTGTTAGTTATACCAGCAACTAGTGTGCTCGCAGAAAGACTTTTCTCCAAGGCCCTTCTCATAATTAGAAAGTATAGAAACAGACTTACTGCGGAATCGGCAAGGAGCCTGTTGTGCTTAAATTCATGGTATACATCTTCCATTAGTACGTTACTGACACAACAATAAATTATAGTTTAATTAATTAATTAATCTAATTAATTTTAGACTTTAAGTTTATATATATAAAAATAATTATTTTTATATATATATTATTATCATTTTTAGTTTCGTTATTAGTTTGAAGTAAAATGTTATTACGTTTTAGTCTAACCGTTGTATGAACGGGAGCTTATCCGGTTCATACAACGGTCTAACATAGAGATTCTATAATGTGTGCAAGGATGAAATCGAAACAGAATGCAAAGTAATTTTTAGCGTATCAAAGTTTTTGAAAAATCCAGTTGCCTTACAGTAAGTATAAATCATCATTATATACGATTTCCAAAAACGTTATTTAAAAACTTGTTTTGAATTAACAAACGTGCTCACATGCCAAGTTTTAAATTAATTCAATTGTTTTGACTTTTTTTTAAATTCTTTCTTCAATATTTCAAATTTTTCATGTATAAATAAGCTTTTTTATAGAAAACTAAACATTAAAGTTTATCAAAAATTATTATTTGTTGCTTAACAAAATTTATTTTTACGCATTTTAATGAAAAAAATTTATCTACAGTAAAAAATGTACAAAGTATTCGAAAAAGTCAAAATAATCTCATTAATTTAAACTTTGAAATGAGGGCTTTTTTATTAATTCTAGACAACTTTTTCATATATGGTATTTTGATATCTTTTATAAAAAAACTCACTTTATATACACTTCAGGAAATGGGTTAATATACTTGTCAAGGCATTTTAAAAAAATATTTTCATATGCCAAAAATTACTTTGCATGGAATCGGCATTGTTCTGGAAATACTAAAATTTTAACTCAGAAATTTTAGTTCGATTATATCGCTTTTTTATTTATTCACAGACACAGTGTATATCTGGAGAAAAACCTTATTTTTGATCAGATGAACAAGTGATATTTCATTTTTATATTTTTGTTAATTTGTTTGTAATAGATATAAATTTAAACAAGTATTTTTGTTTTTTTTTTATTTCGTTTGTTATAGGCTATTACCTGCTTATATTTATACCTTTATATTTGTCTTTATTATTGTATATGAAGTTTGTGAGGTTAAATTAACAATATTGATTCTGTCAAACTATCTTTTTGACGCGCGAATCAAAAAAATAACTACGTTAAATCAAAATGTTGCCTAGATTTTTAAATTAAGCCTAGGTATGTTATTCTTATCTTATTTATAACTAATGTTCACCAGAAAATGGGCTACTGGTTTGGTAATTTAACCGGCCTCATATTTTCAAAAATTATAAACAAATTAGCAATGATAATGCAAAGGTAATTTCAATCAGCCTGTATAGTGTATGATGTTATTGTTTTTTAAACAAGGCAAGTATATTCTCTATATTTAATTTATTGGACGTGTAGTCCATTTTAATTAAGGGTTTATTTTATGTCGATATGTCGAGAGAGCTCGAGAGAAAACGATAATTTCTCGTCGAGAGAGGCATCTCCTCTCGTCTTGTCTCACCATCAAACCACGAGAGAAATTTCTTCTCTCGTCTCGACGAGACAAGACAAGACGAGACGAGAGTCGATAATTTCTCGACTCGACGGCATCACTAAATATCTTGTATCTTTCTCAAAACACAACTTGAATTCTTTTAATCTGTAATACGAAAATGGCGTTTATTTGTCTTTTATAGTAATCGTTTACAAGGGCTTTAGGTTGACCAAATGACAATACAGGATATGTGAAAATGTCTACACAAAATAAACTTATATTTTTGCAAAAAATTAGAAAGCAAAATTTTTCTTTTGATATTTGATAGACCAAGATATAATCCTTGCGAACCTAATAAATAGGAAAAATACTCGGTTTTGCTGTCTAAATTTTTTGCAAATTTTGTTTTTGTTATGTAAGACGTACTTAAAAATATTTTCGAAATCATATCCAAATTTAGATGTGATATTTAGTAAGTTAAACGTTACTTTTGATAATTTATTATACAGGATGTATATAATAATAAATACGAAAATCTGTAAATTATTTTTTGTGAAACACTTTAAACCATTTTTGTACAGATGCGATTTTTAAAATAAAGAGAAATATAGACCCCTGTATTTCTTAAAAACTCAATTAAAAGTATTGCTAATAACATAAAACAAACTAATGTGTTATACCCATTTATTTTCTATGGCATCCCGTATTCGGCGCGGCATGCTTTGAACTAAATTGTCAAACCTATCTTGACCTGAAGCCTCTCACACAGAATCGAAGGTTAACTCTCAATAAATGATCTCCCAAGCATATCCCACATATGCTCAATGCAATTTTAGTCAAGACGCATCCACGATTTAGACAACCGTTCTATGTAGTGGTTTGCTAGATGTTTAAGAGAAAATTTTGGTCTATTGGACCAGGTTTGTCACCCAGAAATCTAATTTCTGGTTCTAGATTCCAGCAATTATTTTGGAGAATATCGTCAATGATGTCTGCTGCGTTCTACCTCCCAAAAAATATTTCATTATACAGCCAATCCTGTATGCATGAACTTCTTGTACATATCTATCGTTTACTCTAGTATTCCGAGGCCTCCACAGATTCGTACCAATCTTATGTCAATTAATAGCTCAAACCGGCTCTCATCAAAAAATATCACATAGTTCCATTCTGCTCCCCAATTATGTCAAAACTTTAAAGATTTATAGTTTTAGTAGTTATTACTACAGACACCGTGTATAATGAAGTGACAAAGTAAGTAAAATGTCTCATTTTTGTTAATAGTTATTTATACTATAAGGGATGTAAGTAACATTTACCAGTCGAGGACGAGTTTGCGACCGAGCGATAGCGAGGGCTGGCAAAAAAGTTCGAGACCGGTTAATGTACTTACATCTCATATAGTATATTACGTTTTTCCCCCTCCCTGTATTGTATGTTTACAAGAATATTCCACTCATGTACAAATTTTCCCGTAAGACTGGTGGTATTTTCGAAAAATTATAGCCGAAATACCACGTCGTCTAGAAAACATGGCGTTTCCACTTACCTGGTTAGGTATGGTTACATACCTAACCAAAAAATGAAATCTTGACATTATGAAACCTGCTTTTGAGAGACGCTAGAGTTCCTAGAAACTGATGTTTTTTAAATATCTTTCAAACATTTTTGAAAAGTTAGTATCTCAACTAGCAATGATTTTGAAAAGCTGGGCCTACAACATGCGAAAAATGAACGGGGAGGAATATAAAGAAGGCACGGTAAAAATTATTTGGAATGTGACGGCGAAATTATTGATGGAAAGGTATTTCAATGAATACAAAATTAAAATAAATCCTTTCGAGCAGATCGAATTCAAATCGGCCCGAGACGCAAAGAATGCCAAAAGGAGACATTTGCAAGGTATTGAAGGCAAACGCAGAGAATCGGCCGTTTTTTTAACATACAATGAATTAAAAAATCTAATCGAAGCTTGTGATGAATCAACTCCAGAGGGTTTACAATAGAAGTGTTTTTTTCTGTTGTCCTATGAATTAGCCTGGAGAGGAGAAGGTGCAAGAGCCGAAACAACTCTTTTCAAAGAAGAAACTGACAACTTCGGAGGATAAACAGGTAGAATTCAATACAACCCTGTTTTTTTCTAAAACAAGTCAAGGTGGTGGCCGAAAACTCGCCGATTCGAAGTGGTTGGTGAGAAACGAGAGAAGTCCCAGCTTTTGCTCAGTAAGAATTTATAAAGAATTACAAGATAAAAGGAAAAGTATCTCCAACACTTGACTATTTTTGACGCCAAACTCCCATTGGAAAATTTCCGGAAAATGGTTCAAAAATAGCCCAGTAGGAGAAAACGAGATTTCAACTTGGACAAAAAAACAAGCACAGAAATCAGGCCTCAATACCACAAAAAAATTTACCAACCATTCCCTCAGAGCTACTGCCGTGTCCAAGCTGGCCAAAAGCGGAATGTCGGAGCAAAACTTGATAAAAATTACAGGTCATTCGAATGCGAAATCCCTATCAAGTTATTTGCAAATGGATCCAGATCACCACAAAAAAATTATTGAAAAAATGAGGGAACTTGGAAAAGAACCACCTCAACAGCACGTGCATCCAGCCCCTGTAGCAGCATCATCCAGCACAAGTACAAGTAGTGGTCTGACGGCATCTTCTACGTCGTCGCAAAACAACAATGTGGTTAATAATTATCAGAACTGTACCTTTTATTATACAATCAATAATTAAAATTGAATATTTAGATTTATATTAAGTACTTTTCAATATTTAGACAAATAATTTTATTAGTATATTATTATTCAATTTGTGTTCAATTTGTTACAAAATTCAAATTTCTGAACTTGAAATAGGTATGTATTTAATATTCAGTTAATAAAGCTTAGTTTCCCTGTATTTGATTCGTGGAATATTCCTCCTAAATACCATTCGTGCTTAAAAATTAACCAGATAATTTTCCACTCATGCGTGATTTCTCTACAAATTTCCCTCGTCCTTCGGACTTGGGAAATTATAAGAAAACACGCATTCGTGAAAAATTATCGGAAATTTTTAAGCAATCGTGGTATTATCCCCGAGAATGCTGGATATATTTTTGGATTTTCATGACCATTACATTCGATATCATTCTCATTAAATTATGAAGGCAGCCGTGATCCGTTGCCAGAGCAACATAAGCAGTTTTTATTTTATCAACGTCAAGTTGACAATTCATAGCGAAAAGTTTAAAGAAGTCGAATTGTTTGATTCTGTGTGGACAAAATGTATGTTTTAGAGATAGAAGAATCAGAGAATATTTCTTGTTTATCTCTAATACCGAAAAAGTCGAAAAAAAGGTATGAAGTAGCATATAAATGCTTTAAGAATTGGTGCCAAAGCAAGACGGCTACTGCAGTCTCAAAAACCTTGTTTTTGGCGTATTTCTACGAAAAAAGTGCTATATTGTTCCCATCAAGCTTATGGTGTGAGTATTCAATGTTGAAGTCCACCCTTTTTATAGAGGAAAATATAGATATTTCGGGTCCGGTAAACTATCCAGACGATTTTTGCATATTTTATTTTTTTTCAAGAAAGTACCCATTTGTAATATTACATTTCAAAAATAAAAATTGCGGGATATGCAAGAGTTTTCCTAAAAAAAATTAATTAAAAGTCACACTACACTACTAGTCACATACCAATTTGTTAGAGGAAATGAAATGACCCATTGAAAATTATTTGGACAACAGAATTGTAATTATTTATTGTTATTATTATAGTTTTAATGAAGGTTTTATTGACGAACCTGGGCTAACCTAACGTTAGCGGGACAGATCCACCAAACAATATAGTTTTTGTTAGAGAAACATCCCGCTTTCAATATAGACTCGGAATTAAGTTGGCGCTTTCTTTACAGGGAACCTAACTAATCCTAACCTAACCTAATCCGCATTTTTATTAATTAATATAATTAATTATAAAAAAAATTAGTTTTACGTGTATCATAACTTATAGGTATTTCTTTAATTATGAACGTGGTAACGTCGCATATCAAATTAAAAACAAGTATGGCGGTGGGAACAGTCGGAAAGATGTTTGAAATCAAAATTACCTTCGATTTGTATAATAAATACATCTTAAAGTAAATTTTGAGTGCTGATGAGAGTTTTCCACACATTTTCTCAATTTGGACTGCTAGAATGGTAGATAAAAACAAAAAGAAACAAAAATAAACGAGATTTAAGAGTGTCAACATAGTTTACCGAAACCGATATTTCTAAGTATCCAAAACTTCGAGCATTTTTGAAAAGAAAGAATTATGGTTATAGACCCAAAAAATTAAATGTGTTTAACAGGGAAGATGTGAATAAGTTCATGCTTGAAGCCCCCGATGATATATACTTATTGATGAAGGTCGTAATGGTAATGGGAGTTGTTGGAGCGTGCCGTTCTAATGAACTCTGTGAAATGAAAATGAACAATGTTAAAATAAGTCAAGAAGTCATAATTGTGACCATTCCTGACCCAAAAAATGGAATGTCACGTACGTTTACAGTGACAAAAAGTCACGACATTCAGGTTTGTCATTTCGAAATAATTCAAAAGTAAATTGCAACAAGATCCTACATGACGACTATTAATCTGCGCTTCTTTATGCGATATCAAAACGGAAAGTGCTTAACCCAGCCTGTCGAGAAAAATACTTTTTCGTCAATTCCAACTAAAATTGCGAAATTTCTAAAGTTTGAGAACTTCACAATGTATACTGCACACTCTTTTAGAAGAACGTCGGCAACTTTATTAGCAAATACTGGAGTTGATGTATTAGCTATCAAGCGACATGGTGGATGGAAATCCGCTACTATTGCGGAAAGTTACATAGTTGAGAGCCTCAATAATAAAAAGAAAGCAGCGAATAAAATTTTATACAATAAGACCCAGCCAGAAGTCTTGCAGTGCTTCAATAGTGACAGAACATTGGTTAGAAATGAAGGATCTGTGGAGTCAGGAAAATGTAATACACATCGAGAAGAAACGAGAAAACGTGTTTCCAAATTTTGTTAATAATGTGAATAATTGTAATAATTGTACCATTAATATTCATTTCCATTAATATCACCGGATTTTTGTCCGGATTTGTTGATGAAATCAAAAATTAAAGCTACTTATAATAATTTTAGATTATTATTTCCCTAGGGATGTAAGTTGACTTACATCCTGTCGTTAAGGGCAACCAATACCTTGTTGAGTAACTTTCACTTATGTCTGTCAAAGCAGGGTCAAAATTATTCCCGTATTGCAGATTAAAATATATTTTGTGTTTTAAGAAAACTACAACATGAACTTTTGGGTTCGTTATAGATATGCTTAAGTTTTTGGATTACTTTATTTCAGACCCCTTATAGGTATAATATATACACATTTAGCCAGTTTTTTAGTCTTTTAACCGTCCTGATGAAGTTGGTTAAAAAATTGCGAGTTTTCCGTTCCTCTACATATGGATTTTTTTTAAGAACTGACCTATGTGAGTAAAATGTGAGTTTGCAAAAAGTTTTTGCTCAAATAACAAAAAAAAAGAAAGTTACGTGATTTATCTTAACTGCTAAATTTGACGCTTTTTCGAAAAATTGCAGAAAACCGCATGTTTTTTCAAAATTTTGAAAAATGACAGAGAAAAGAGTTGTTCCTTTTTGATTTTATAGCAATATATGAAATTTCAACGCTATTGGTTGCTTCCAATTTGTTGGTGAACAGAAATAGGACCAAAAATGCTTTTTGGCAAACATAGCAATCAACATAGAACTAGCCACCTACACTCTGACTTTTGGACTTATTAAATAAGCCTGCCCAGAGGAGGAAATCACAATTCTCACATCCCCTAGGACTCTCCGCCTCACAGCAATTGGACCATTATGTAGGACATTCCCCCAGAAATGTTTTCACAACCGTTGGTAACAAAATGAACATGATATTATTAGAGCGACAACATTTTGTTTTGCAAGATATTTTTTATTTATTTCCATAATAATTTAAAAATTATTGATTAAATATTTTATTTATTATTCTCGTGAAATAGTTATGTCGAATACCACTCGAGAAAAAACATTGCTGGGGAATTTTTTCTTTTGTAATGTTCGAGGATTCATTCATTCGCCAAACCGCCTTGTAACAAATTTTTATAATAATAAAAAGAAATCGGTAAATTCGCTTTACCCACAACTTCCCTCGAATAGAGTTTTGCTGCGTACATATAACACAGTCTATATTTGCATATAATTATTTGGTAGTAACTTTATACAAATCCTATAAAACGTAATTTATCTCAATTGTTTGTAGTTTTTAATTTATTTGTTACTGCTGTTATTATTACTATTTATTTGTAATGACTTTATTTAAAGTTATATAAAAATTAATTATTTTTCTCTATAAAAGAAGGTTTTAATCCTGAATATGGAATTTTAACGAATATATATTTTATTAGGTTTTTTCTTCTAGTTTCTAGATTTTTGAAAATTAAAAATTAAAATCGATTAAAAAATTAAATATCAGCCTTTAATGGTAATATTATATCGCTTGCTAATAAATTAGGAATAGTTTTTTTAATTTATATATCACGAGAGAATCGAGACGAGAGGGAACTTTACCCTCGTGAGTCTCGTCTCGAGGCATCCCTAATTTCCTATAACATACAGGGTACAAAAAATAGGGATGAGAAACTAATGATTTATATTAGTTTTCCATTTGTAATAGTAACCTGCGACATTGCAACATTTTACAAATTATATTTGATGTCTTTTCACTATCATAAGAAAAAACTATCTTACCAAAAACAGTCATACCGCTGGCCATTGAAAATTCTTGAAAAAACTACTTAATGAACTCATTTCAAGTTGTGTGCCATACATAATTTTGGTATAGAGATGAATTAGTAAAATTGTGGTACTAATTCAAGACGGCGGAACAAAATGGCGGCTAAATAAAATATTTCTAATCGTGAAAAAATCACCCTTTCAGATTTTCCATATTTTAGCGTCCCTAGATGCTGAAAATTATGATTAATCAGTCCCGTCGGTCCGCCTGCGTCTTTCGGTTTGTACTTATCAAATTGACCTCAAATTTTAGTCAGAAATTCAGAGTCATATGGGAATGACCTGGTAATATTTTGATAAAAATCCAATATACCGGAACAAGATCTCTGTCTATTGAAGTTAAAAACATTAATACTAAAAAAGTAATGCACCAATTTCCTCAAATTTTTCGCAATAATCAAGGGTTACCTAGGAATGAACTGCTAACACATTTTGGTATGAATATAAGATAGCAAAACAAAATGGCTGCCTAATAAAATTTATCCAAATCGGCCTGAAAAGAACTAATGGCGGCCAAATAATATTTACTTCCCTCGTAAAAAGGAAGTATTTTAATCGTGAAAAAAAATGACCCTCCGGGAGTTTCCAGATCTTTACGTTATAGAGTTCCTAGATGTCGAAAAAAAATCTATCTAGTAAAATTTTGGTACGAATCTAAGATCGCAGAACAAACTGGCGGCTTAATAAATTAATTAAAAATTCAGCCTGAAGGACAATTTAATGGACTGATTTCAAATTGTGTGCCATAATTAATTGTGGTATAAAGATGAAGTAGTAAAACTGTGGTACCAACTCCAGATGGTGGAACAAAATGGCAGCCAAATAAAAGATTTTTGATTTTAGGTTTTATCGTCCCTAGATAAATATTCAAAATTTTTTTTATCAAATCCGTCGGTCAGTCTGTCTGTCTCTCAGTTCGCAGTAGAGTTTAAAAACTACTTATTAGAGTGACTTCAAATTTTAGTCAAAAATTGGGGGTCATATGGGATGATCTGGTATTATTTTGTTAAAAAGCAATATGTTGGAACAAGATGGAGGCCTAGTAAAACGTTAAAAAAATTATTACTAAAAAAAAACTAATTATCCAATATCCTCAAATTTTGTACAAAAACCAAGTGTTACACAGGAATGAACCTGTAACATTTTAGTATGGATATAAGATGGCAGTCTCATAATATACTTAAAAAATCAGCTAGAAAAAAACTACTCATTTGATTAATTTCAAATTCTGTGTAAGCATTAGATATGTGATATAGAGATAAACTAGTAAACCCGTGGTACAAATTTAAGACGGCGGAATAAAATGGCGGCCAAATATCTTTTAAAATTCAATGTAAAACAAATCTTATTCAGTTGATTTCAAATTTTGCAGAAAATTTAAATGTGATATAGGGATAAACTGATACGAATTCAATATGACGTAACAAAATGGCGGGGCGTGTCAATGTAAAAACTACTTATTGAATGTATTTTAAAATATGCCCAAAATCAAGTAAAAGACTGGTAGGAATTTGGCGGTGGTTCCAAATGTTTTTATCGACATATACATTTGGCGGCATTTTCTGCGGCACTTGCCTTACAAACAAACTCTCTCACCCTTTAGAAATGTTAGATTGATAGTTGCTTTGAATAAATAAATGTACAGGAAAGAGCCTAGCCGTGATTTTGACGAGACCGGGAAGGTCCCAAGATTCAAAACGATGGCCCATCAAGATGACAACACCTTGTTTCCGGTTTTCAGTGGCATATCCACTTTGATTTTTACTTTGAAATTTAGAAAGTAATTTGAAAACTTATACTTTTGAAAGAGAATTATAATTAAGGTATAGACTAAATTAAACAAGCCATTTAGTGTAATACATTATTTCAGGTGCCAATTTAACAAAAAATTGGTGAAACATTAAAATTCATGTCTTTAATAGCTCACTTTAGGTAGTAAATTTTACTTTTTATATAATAAACCTTTCGTACAAATACCCTTATATTTATCCAGGGGTTCAATGCTTGTTGATATTGGTGCTGTAAAATTGACACTGGGTTTGAAAGAGCTTTTATCAAAGTTATAAAGAAATGTGGCAATTTTATCGCCTGGGCAAAATAAATTAACATAGAGAGAACGCATTCTGGATGATGAGCTGTCGCGACACGTGCCCAGTAATTACAATAATTTGATCTAGAACTTGCTACTAAGAAGTACCTGCAACTAAGAATTTAGCGGCGTAACCATATGGGAGCATATTTGGAAAAACTTGCAAGTCATGTGAAAGTTATATTATGCTTCTTTTTATTTCTTTACTTGAATTTAATAAATAAAATGTATTGGTTATTTTTAGTTGAACTAGGAAATTATATATTTTTTTAAGTAACTAAAATTATTTAGAAAAGTTAAGTAGATAAAAAATATCAACACAATTAAGACGCAACAGGCCATACATAATTAAATATAAATAATTTTATTAATACAAAAAATAACAAACACAAGTATTATAATTTCATTTAAATTTGCTCAAATTTAATACAGAACAAAACAATAGATAAATACCTATTTACTAATTATCAACATCTAAGACACATTAGGTTGGAAGAAAATTCAGTAAAATTACTATTAACTATACAAATAAAAACAAAACATATCATAGAAATATAATTTTGGAAATGTGAATAAAATAATTGAAATAGAACTGCTATTATACGCACCAATAAATTTTATTGGTTAACAATGCTTTGTTATATTTTAGAAAAATATTAATGTTAGTTATGCAATGTATTAACAGTACTACCTTTAAATATTCTAATTTGTAAAATAGTGTCCTCTGTAAGATGAAGGTTATATAGGTACCAGAAGCTTCTATGCCTTCATTTTTATTTAGTACTTCCTAGTTTGCATAAACTCTTATTAAACCAAAGTACAATATGCAGTTATAATTCTTATTTCGAAGTACAATAATACTCGCATAAGATGTCAGTGTGCATTTTTTTTAGAAAGGGCAATTTATTCTTTTTACCGTAGTAGTAGACATATTTTTTGGAAAAATTAGTGAATATGTAAAAAATGTCTGAATTTGAAATTCTCTACTTATTTATTAGCCACTAAATTACCTACAAACTACACCTCGTACAAAAAACTTTAAATGACTTTTTATCTTATCTCTCGCTAACTAGGTTAACTAGAAACTTTAATTTCTCAATTTTTTTTATTTTACTCTCTTTCGTTTATTCGTTTTTTGTGCACCTTGTATATTATATAGAATATTTTTTGGTCAATCTTATTTTTTTAATAATCAAAACTTTTTATCAATGCACACGCTATAATATATATTGTATTATTTGCTCCTTTCACAATATTTAAACATTTATTTAGTATATATAAAATTACTCACTTTATATATATTATATATATATATATATATATATATATATATATATATATATATATATAAATATATATATATCGGATCAAGACACTAACCGACTCATCGATTACAATTTAAACCCGTATTTAAAGTACAAACAAGAAATTAACTTTTAAATCCAATTTAGAGGCAAAAATAATTGTTTTTATAATTAAAATCAAAATTCTTAAAGTTTCAAACAGTTAGGTGAGGAACCAACTAGTATATAGAAAACACAGTAGCATAACACTTCATGTAATATTTTTTTACGTCAAAACATTTAAATTACCTTAAGTATGTTTTAAAACGAAAGAAATAAAGTTGGAGTTATGGGTTTCTAGGAACAATTTTATGGGATGAAATAAGTTTTAATATCTAACATTATATTCTCCTTTTTTAGGGTCCGATACTGTGATGAAGGGGAAACAGTTTGATTATATTTCTCATCTTTTTTCAACTTTTTTCATTCAACTTTTTTCATCTGTTTTAAAACATACTTAAGTTAATTTAAATGTTTTGACCCAACAAAATATTACATGAAGTGTTACGCTACTGTGTTTTTTATATATCACTTGGTCCCTAACCTAACTGTTTGACACTTTAAGAATTATAATTTTCATTATAATAACAATTATTTTTGCCTTTAAATCGGATTTAAAAGTATCTAGTTAATTCCTTTACTTACGAAAATACTAATGCAATTACCGGTGGAACGAAATTCCTTTCTTCCTTCTACTCTTAATACGGGTAAGACCGCACGCCAGGATAACGCAAACGATCAAAAAGGTATTTGTTACGATTTATAACACACAACACAACTTATCAATCAAGTTTTATATTAATTCGATGTGTGTATTATTTATAAATTGCTAAAACTTAAGCTTAAATTTGCAAAGACGACGGTTTGACAACACACGTCAAAAAACCAAAACGTAAACATCAGAAAAATAAGATCTCAAAAATGACGTAGCTTCGTCAGAAGCCTGCTATTTAAAAATAATGCATGGGGCTCTTTCCTGTTTATTTATTCAAATGATAGTTGGCCTTATGCAACTGTACTTCACAATAATAACTTCTATTACATTCTAAACATTATTTTTATAATTGATATGCACATTTATTTCTTTTCTATTTATGTTTTATAACATAAAATTAAAAAAATATAATTTTCTTTTAGATAGTGTGGTAGTTCCCGTGTCTAAGCCTGACAGGTTCTTCACAATCTACCAGTTACCAATTGTTGGAATATGTGGTAAACTTTTTTAGTCAATGAGATATTACAAAAAGTATTTGAATGAGATACATAATATTAAGGTAATTTTTGATTTTTTTAGCCCCCACTAGTGAAAATGAAAAAACGTCCAAAAATGTAACACTTTTTGTCAGGTTTGTTTATTGTAATTAATTTATTAGAGAATTCTTACCGTCAATGTGCATTTATTTAATTTTTAAGTTATGGGATATAATAATATAACTGTTTTTTTTTCAGATAATCAGGTATTTCTTCAGCCAACCCTAACCCATCAGCTATTTCGGACCGTGTTCTAACCGAGTTTTGATTTCATCTCCAGAAAAAAAAATCGGTAAATTTCCTTTTCCTTCATTATAAATCTTTCTTTTTATTAGGAATAGTGAAGTGTAACCCAATTTACTTTAGCACATAATTTAGTAACATATACATATACTGTCTTTTCAAAAAAATTTATTGGGCACCGTTTTGTTCCACCATACTGGATTCGTACCGTAGTTTCTACCTATGTCACACTTGATTTTTGGACCTAAGTTAAAATAAATTGAATAAGTAGTATGTATACTGATTTTTTTCTATATAACATTTAATTTTTGAGAAAAATTTGAAGTGATTTGAAAAAGAATTTTTTTTTACATTGTTTTTCAAAGATTTTATTTGGTCGACATTTTGTTCCGACATTATGAATTCGTACCACAATTTTAGTTTTTTAGTTATCTCTCTATCACCCCTTGATTTTTGTGTAAAATTTGAGGTAATTTGGATAATTGGTTTTTAATGATAGTTCCGCCATATTGGATATCTATCATATAGTGATAGTGTTATCAGGTAGTAATATTTTTTTAAACATTTTACCAGGCCGCCATTTTGTTTCGCCATCTTAGATTCGTACCTAAATTTCATCAAATGATTTCTTCGTAATACTTGATTTTTGTACAGGGTTATTGATTATAAATGTCCCCCTCCTTTAACTTTTTTGTTTGGCATTTTAGGAAAAAAAATTAAATATAAAAGTTGCTTGGAATAAGTTAAATTTTTAAAATATTATATTTCTAAATATATAGGGTGTGTCACAAATGTGCAGCAACTGCCAACTTATTTTTCATTTTTTGATTCTACATAAAATTCTAAGCATATTTGATGTAGCATACCCTATACCTAACTTCAACTGTCTCCAAACTATAAACAATTGAAAATTGGCACTTTTTGCACTTTGACTCATTATAGTGGCAAAACGGTTAAAGATAAAGGAAAATAAATTTCACTTTCCCATCTTAAATTTTTAAGAGCTATGTGATGGTCGTAATTGATGGTACCAACGAAGGTACCAAATTTGGTATCAATGGTACCCACTGTATATTTATGTTATTAGATAGCTTTTAAAAAGTTAAGATAGGAATGTAAAATTTATTTTCTATCTTTAACCGTTTTGCCACTACTTATAATGAGTCAAAGTGCAAAAAGTGCCAATTTTCAATTATTTGTAGTTTAGAAACAGTTCAAGTTAGGTATAGGATATGTCATATCAAATATGCTTAGAATTTTACGTAGAATCCAAAAATGAAATAAAAAATATGGTATTGTATTGAAAATAACAAAGTTGGCAGTTGCTGCACATTTGTGACACACCCTGTATATTTATAAATATAATATTTTAAAAATTTAACTTATTCCAAGCAACTTTTATATTTAAATTTTTTTCCTAAAATGCCAAACAAAAAAGTTAAAGGGGGGGGACATTTATAATCAATAACCCTGTACAAAATTTCCGGTAAATTGGATAAGAAGTTTTTAAGTAATATTTTTTCACTAGACCGCTGGTTTGTTTCCATTTTGGATCCGTACCAAAATTTCAGTTAAATTGGATAAATAGCTACTTTTTTAGTAATAATTTAATATTTTACCAGGCCGCCATTTTGATTCGCCATCTTAGGTTTATACCAAAATTTTACCAGATGATTTCTACGTAATACTTGATTTTTGTGCAAATTTTCAGCTAAATTAAATAGGTAGTTTTTTGGTAATATTTTCTTTAACGTTCCACTAGGCCGCCATTTTTTTCCGCCATATTGGATTTATACCAAAAGGTAATGATTATGACTATGCCACGTACATACAGACCGACGAAATTGAGAAAACGTGTTTTTTGACATTTAGGAACATGAAAGGTGAAGATGTATAAACACCTGGGAGGGTGATCTTTCTTCGGATCTTTCACGATTACAGTACTTCCCTCTTAGGAGGGAAGTAAGAAGAAAGACCAATTGCTGTCTCATTAAAGCTCTTATTCTCCGCGTAAAGAAAAATTCAACTCAACAAATCAACAGTTTGCGAAAAAGCAATTTTTAATAATGCCACATATTTGTTAGCCAACCTTTGTGTAATATTATAAAATTCCATGCTGCAACAAAAAATAAGAAACTCATTTGACGAAGATATTCCACTAAAATGAAGGAATTTGCTTTGACGCTGTATAAAACCAGGACTAAATAATACATCTATATTAAAAGTCCCCCAAATAAAAAAAACCAATGTATTTTAACACGGGAACGGATGACAGAAGACAACATAAATATGTAAAAATATCTTTATACTTATGATTAGATGGTTTTATTCTCCTTGGAAACAGCTAGTTCTCATTGGAAACAGCCAATAGCATATTTTTTGTAGACACTCAAATAAAAGCGGACTTTTTGCGTCCGATATAATAAAACTGACAAATGTAGGACTATACCGGGTGTCACCGAGATCGTTTCACAAAGCGCTATCCAATTGCTTTTTAAGCTAGAATTTTGATATTTACTTTGAAGATATATATTATTAAGACACTTTTTTATGAAAAAACAACAAGCCTTTGTTTCAAAATTCAATATGGCGGCCGTTTTTGGATACCGATGATATATTTTTAAACAAATTATTAAAATAATAAACAAAATGGAGTTTTTAATGGGTTTTAATCAAATTGAAAATCAAACTTTTAATTTACCAAAACATGGAATATGTTTAAGTGCTTATTTAAAATCTTAGCTTTTCCTTTAATTTTCTTAATTTTTTTTTTAAATAGAAAGAGCATTCACGTAATACTGGCTATAAAGTACATCTTATTATCAAAAGAAAAATTCATAACACAATGTATTTTTAATTTTTATTTTACACAAAAAAATGAGAAAACTTTGTTACATACTGTTTAAAGATTTTTATTTTTTTTTAAATGATAAAAGATTTTAACGAACACAGTTAATATAAAAGTCACTCAATTAAATGTTCTATGCGCTGTCAGCCTTGTTCTTGGCATAATGTGACTCTCTTTTCTTTAAGCAGATTTCGTAAATGCTGTTCTGAGATGTTATCAACACAACAACAGTCTAATTCTATTTTCTTAAATTTCTAACGACGTTAACAGGAGTTCCGTACACTTTTTCTTTCAGATGACTCCATATAGAAAAGTCAAGCGGGGTCAGGTCAGGCGATTTCGCTGGCCACCAACTGGTTTTCAAGAAATCATTTATTAAAATAATTTACAACAATCCTTGAATTGTGAGCAGGGGTGCCATCTTGTGGGTAAATTAAATTCTCATTTTGCTGCAAATTTTTTATAAAATGTTCAATTTCGTTTTCAAGAAAGTCTGACGGAAAAATATTGGACTAATAAAGCATAGTCCTATAACGCCCAACTAAACATTCACTTCACTCCAAAACGTTCCTGGAAGGCAAGGCTCATTAACTCTAAGGTTACCTTGATGAGCAGCTATCGAGCGAGGGGGACGCGCGGGTGAGATGAGGCCGTGACGTCGACTGGCGACCCAAACTGACAAGGCGGCCAGTTTATTGCTTATTCAGCTTGACGTTTTCGTTGCGATAGTTGTCAGTTGTGTTTTTCAGAGTATTTTTTGAGATGTTTGAACAGTTAAAAAATTGTGTTTACAGTAAATAGTATGCCTATAGTTAATAAAATATGAAAAATACTTATAATATACATAAGCTGTCCCCATAATGTGTTCTCGGTTGATATCTTGGTACCGGTTAGAAATAGAGAAGAAATGTATGGAAGACTATTAAAAACTAAATCAGGAAAGTGCAAACCGTTTTGCTCTAATTTGATCCGTTTAGTTTAGATTACAGCTGTTCAAAATTAAAAATCCCAGTTTTTAAATGTCAATATCTCGAAAACAATTAAACTTAGGCCCCTGGACAATATATGAAGTAGACGTAGAATTTTAGATAACATTCAAATATGTAATAAAATATAGGGTGTTTCATATATGAAAAACTATTTAAGTAGGTATATAAGTCATCCTATATACTAATATTTATATTTATACTTTTTCTCGATCTCTAACCATTATCACCAAAACCGAGGACACACTACAAGGTACTGGGACACCTTGTATGAAAAAATGTACATTTTCTAAAGTTATTTAACTATTTGTCATGCTAAAACCTTTTACAAGAATATTTTTTAAGACTTTAAAAATACATCATGTCTTTTCAAATACGATGCGAACTTTTTGAAATGCACTCAGCAAAAAAACTTGGTTAAAATTTGAACCAACATCGCTAAATATAAATTTAAAATTATATTAACTTATATCTTGAAGGCTGCATTTTATTGTAACAAAAAAGTTTCAATTTTGAACAAAAAAGATGAATATATGTAATTAAACGCACACAGAAGAGATATAGATAATGCCGTGCTAAAGCAAGCCGGTCGCCGAGTGACGTGGATCGCTCACACCGAGTTGGGATAGGTCAAGATCGCTCGAGGCAACCTTTAGAGCTAATGGGCCTTGCTTACTAATCTCTGATTTTTGTTCGTCCGTTTTAGTGTTGTAGATATTCCTATCATTTGGATATTCGAATAATACGAATTCGAATTAATATAATATTCGTATTAATTCGTATTATTAAATAATTTTTTAAATTTTCCGAAACACAAAAATGTATGGATTAACCACTTTTTCAAATTAGATCCACAAAAACTAAGGTTTTGAAAGGTTGCACTTATTTTTGGCGTGTCGCTAAAAACATATTGTTCACAAACTTAATTTATGAACTACCTAAAAGATTAATTATATTATGATGCTCTCTAGGTAACACAAACATTTGTTATTTCTAATGAGTGTGTCTGATTTGCTAATCTAGAATGAATAATTGCCAGGTACTAGGAACACAGCTAGCTAGGTGAGTCAAAATTGGTACAGGTTCTAACCATTGATAGTACTTTCTGTCAGGTGGACCACAAATCCTCTGTCAATGTTTAAAAAGATACTTTACTCTTTAACATTTTTACAAAAAAGTTGCCAGGTACTAGATAAATAGCTGTAGGTCAGTCAACATTTGCACAAGTACTAACCATTGATAGTATTTTCTACCAGGTGGACCACAAATCCTCTGTCAACGTTTAAAAAGGTACTTTACTCTTTAACATTTTTACAAAAAAGTTGCCAGGTACTAGACAAATAGCTGTAGGTCACTCAAAATTTGCACAAGTACTAACCATCGATAGTACTTTCTTCCAGATGGACCACAAATCTTCTGTCAATGCTTAAAAAGGTACTTTACTCTTGAACGTTTTTACAAAAATGCTACCAGGTACTAGACAAACAGCTGTAGGTCAGTCAAAATTTGCACACGTACTAACGATCGATAGTACTTTCTGCCAGGTGGGCTACAAATCCTCTGTCAATGTTTAAAAAGGTACTTTACTTTTTAACATTTTTACAAACAAGTTGCCAGGTACTAGACAAATAGCTATAGGTCAGTCAAAATTTCCACAAGTACTAACCATCGATAGTACTTTTTGCCAGGTCGACCACAAATCCTCTGTCAATGTTCAGAAAGATACTTTACTCTTTAACATTTTTACAAAAAAGTTGCCAGGTACTAGACAAACGGCTGTAGGTCGGTCAAAATTTGCACAAGTACTAACAACCGATAATACTTTCTGCCAGGTGGACTACAAATCCTCTGTCAATGTTTAAAAAGGTACTTTACTCTTGAACATTTTTAAAAAAAGTTGCCAGGTACTAGACAAATAGCTATAGGTTAGTCAAAATTTGCACAAATACTAATCATCGATAGTACTTTCTGCCAGGTGGACCACAAAGCCTCTGTCAATGTTTAAAAAGGTACTTTACTCTTGAACATTTTTACAAAAAAGTTTCCAGGTACTAGACAAATGGCTCTAAGTCAGTCAAAACTTGCACAAGTACTAACCATCGATAATACGTTCTGCCAGGTGGACCACAAATCCTCTGTCAATGTTCAAAAAGGTACTTTACTCTTATATTTACTTTATATGTCGTTGGTCATACCAGTTGCTATTACAATGGAGCTAGCCAATGTTTTTGATTTGGGAATGGGAATTCCCTCATTAAATGATAAACGATTTTTAAGAGTACTAAACAATTGGTCGCTAGTACGTGAACATTTGCGGGTCCTTTAGTTCGATGCAGGCGACATTATAGCTGGCAACATAGAGAAGCGGTTACTTTAGGATTTATTTTTTATTAGAGAACGTGTCGAGTGCGATACCCAATTTTTCCAAATTCATTTTTGGAAAATAGTGAGGTATGTGCCGCCCCGAATAATTATTTTTTGTTATGGGAGTGGGCGTGACAAAATTCATGCCGGCCGTGCTGCGATATCTACGGGCTGCACCAGAGTTAATGTGATTCAGCAATATCGCTTTTTTAGAGACATTTGTTCTTCGCAATTATTGCAAGAGGATAATTTGTTTTTGTTTGGTAAGTACCAACTTTAAAGTTATTTTGCATTCTTTTTAAATTTTATTTCATTGTGTTATAGATATTATTTTGCTAGGAAGGTTTCTTTTTGAATAATTAGGTATTTACTTTTTTATCCTATTGCCTATTTTGTTTATAGGGGGATTTTACGGTCGTAATCACGAAGTCATTTTTTCGGTCACGTTTCGTTTTTCAGTTATACTTCATATTAGAGGTGTTACAGAGGAAATGGAACTGTTACTTTGGTACAGATTTTCGTTGCCTGTTCCACAAATTATGTTGCACCTGTTACGAGTATGCTTTAAACACGCCGGTCTGCGGTAGACTGTACTGTTCTTGTTACTATCTAGTGTCTAGTCCAGCGACACGTTATGGCATTGGGGCCGCGTCCAAACAGAGACTAGATTGAAATTATTCATCCGAACGAATACGAATTGCACTGTACTTGATTGTACGCGTTGGTTGTAATTTCCTTTTTGATTTAAGACGTGCTGACTGCTGATTGGTAATTTATGAGTTAAATTAGGAAATAGTAAAATATAGGTTCATAATATCGACAGGGGTTTTTAAACATAAGTTTTACTTTAATATGGGTGTTTATTGTTTCTGGCAAAAATATCTATAAAAAAATAAACGCTATTTTTATACAATAAATACGAATTATACTTTCTTTGAAATAATATAAAACAAACATCTGTCATATTAATATGGACCATTGATTTAAAAAAAATTGATAAACCAACAAAGCAAATTTAGCAAAATAAAATATAATCATATTCTTTGTGGTAAAGCAAATAACAGACATATATTCATAAATAAATATTAAAAAACTTATAACATTCTAGTATTATAAATAAATGTGTTTGGCTTTATCTCAAATAATCAAAATACACCTAATTATAAATTGACTTAAAAACATTGTATCTAAACTTGTAGGCTATTATGCTTAGAGTAGTAGTATACAAATGGGCCTGGTACCATTTAATACATCTCGATTTTTTACCTTTTTTGGTTTTGTTAGGAAGCTTAACTTAAATTTACTATATTTAAGCAAAAAAAAAATTAAGCAAAAAAAAATTAAGCAAAAAAAAAGAGTGGATGAAGCGCTTTTTTTATTAAAAAAAATCACAAAACTTTCCATAAATAACCAAAAAACTTTACTACTTTTCCAATGCTAAACTGTCAATTATGAAGTTTTTGACAAAATACAGATTCTAATTATATGCACTGATGCCAAACTTACTTAGTTTTTCTCACATATACAACAAATATTATTCCTAAATTTAAACAAAACGGTTTAACGATAGTTTTATTAACAAACTTGGTGCTAATCTAACCCAGTACGAATCACAAGACTCGCTATCGTCAATCACGCTACTTTAGAGTGCGCGCATATTTCAGATATGATTTTAGCCTGTGATTTTATGGCTTTAATAACGATTTTATCGACGAAACTGGGCTAACACGCTAACGGAACACATCCACCTAACAGTTTTGTTAAAAAAGAAACAGTGTTTTAATGCAGACCCCGAATTTTGTTGGTGCACCGCGCGCTTTCTTTGCAGCGACCCTAATCAATCTTAACCTAAACCGGATTTTTTAAAATTATAAGTCAAAAAATACTAAAATTACTAACGATAATAAAACCAAATAAATACCCAATTTCCCTTTTAACACAATATGTGTAGAACTGGTTGCCTAATTAATATGAAACTGACCCTAAATATTTTTGCTTTAATGATAGTGCCTCCGCGCTATCGCGCTCAGGCGCCTAACCTGGTGCTAACTCGGTACCACTTCACCTAATTCCTTTCCACTCTGACTTGCACCAACCCATCTATATAAAAAAATATTACTGGTACATCAAAGAATATAACAAAATTTACTTTGGCAACAGCGCTTACCGTCTGACTAAATGACATGCAGTTAAGTTAGCAGCGTTTAGATACAGAACAAACTTCGTTTGTTAGATATCCTGTTAGAGGAATTATTTATATTCCTAATTAAAAAAAAAAAACAATTCTAATTTAATAAATTAATACTAGAAATATACAAATCTTTCAAAATACATATATATTTACTTACAGCAACAGTCACACACAGAAAATGTAGGGGAATTTCAAATAAAAAATGTTAAAAGTGCCGTAGCGCGACTTGACAAATCAATTCTAATTTGTATTATTTTGTGAAAAATTGTAATGCATCCACGCTTTTTTCTGCTTAAATGTAGTAAATTTGAGGTAAGCTTCTGAATAAAACTCAAAAATAAGGTCAAAAATCGAGATGTATTAAATCGTACCAGAACCGTGTTATAGGTATTATTTTGCTGGGAAGGTATTTTTTTTTGAATAATTAGGTATTTACTTTTTTACCCTATTGCCTATTTTGTATATAGGGGGATTTTGAAGTCGTGAACACGATGTAATTTTTTTCGGTCACGTTTCGTTTTCAGTTATACTTCATTTCATATTTTTTGGACTAGTAACTTTTCCTTCATGTTGGCACCTTGACACCATGAAATTGTGGCGAGGTACAACTTTAAAGAGAAACTTTAACTGATACAAATTAATTATTGACACTTTTATTACAAACATAGATACTTGGATAGGAACCAGCAAGAGTGCGAAGACACTAGGTGGATTGGTACCGGGTTAGCAGCAGGTTAGGCGCCGTAGGCATCATCGTTAAGAAAAATGTGGTTCATCAATTTCTTTTATTTTCTTAAAACAGTTAAAAGAAGGTAAACTTTCTATTTTATATTCAAAATTTATCAAATTCCGTGGGTTTCATTGCTTACAAGACCCTTATTCTATAATTATTTAAAAACCAATTGCAATAAATAAGTCGTTTTTGGAAGTCATTTTTGATACTTAAACGATTTAAACCCGTGTTTATTTTAAATTTTTCTGGCACATTCATGGGATGTATTGCACTGCTTGCCTAATTCAGGAAGGGAAGCAGTACGGCCATAGTCGGTGTACGCTAACACGTTTGTTGCCTTCGTTGCCATTAGCATGAACATCGCCATTATTTCCATTTTTTAAATGTTGTACCACCCCAACGATAATATGCACGTGAGCGAGTGTCACGATCCTGAAAGCGTTCCTGGTATAATCTTTCAGCGTCTATAGAATTTTTACTACATTCCCCATAAATAAGGAGGATGTCAATTTGCTGTTCTTGAATAAACCAAAATATTTATTTTTAAAACTAACTAGAACCACTTCTCAGTGTAAAAATGTAAGGAAAGCTATCAGAAATGTCGATACAAGACAGTACTTTTGACGTTTCTGGTTAAATCTAATAACAATTGTGATTTTTTTTCAGCTTCTTAAAATAAGACAATAAAAAACATAAAATGTCAAAATAACTGATTAATAATATTTCTGTGTGTTTCATGTTATGTATTATGAAAAATGTATACCGGCAAAGTTTTGTCAATTTTTTTAGAAACAAAAAGCGAAATTTCGGTTTGTTACGCAGTTTTATGTAGCTAAATGTATAAATACTTTAATACTAATATTTAATAAATACAACTTTCTATTTAAAATCGTTGAGAAAATTTAAGAAAAAGTTTACATTTTAAACAAAAATTTAAACTTGTCCCATTTTGTGATAAATTAAGAGTTTGATTTTAAATTTGATTAAAATCTATTGAAAACCACGTTTTGTTTATTATTTTAATAATTCGTTTAACAAACATTTCATCGGTATCAGGAAACGACCGCCATATTGCATTTTGAAAAAGCGCTTCCTGGTTGAAGAAAAATATAACTTATGATATGTCATTGAAAAGGTAATTCTAACCTCTATCAAACTATGTAAAATAATAAACTGGATTCCAT
Organism: Kuschelorhynchus macadamiae; assembly: GCA_030620095.1. Lineage (NCBI taxonomy): Eukaryota > Metazoa > Arthropoda > Insecta > Coleoptera > Curculionidae > Kuschelorhynchus > Kuschelorhynchus macadamiae. The sequence continues at coordinate 229,972 of JAUTXW010003959.1, forward strand.
TTGAATTACTTAACTTAGTTCTGATGTCGGAAAAACTGGAAGTAATATTCAAATGTTTTTTCATTAAAAATATGTCTTAATAACATATGTTTTCAACCCAAATATCAAAATGCTAACCTAAAAAACAATTGAATGGCGTTGTGTAAAACGATATCGTTGACACCCGGTATGTAGAACGAATTGCAAATTGCAAGTGACATGGGGTCGAATTTTATCCAGCTTTCTAATTCTCTTGGTAGCAACTTTAGAAAATCCAGAATTTGAATTGGGGAGTCAAAAACTTGTTTATATTTTCGATTCATGTCATTTGATAAAAGCAACACGGAATAATTTGATCAGTCACAATTTTTGTTTTAAAAATAAAAAAACGTCTTGGTCGTCGAAATTAAGTAACTCTCATATATATCCATCAAACTTCGAAAAAATGAAGGTTAACCTGGCCAGCCAAGTTATAAGTCCTTGGGTAGTTATAGGCATGAATTAACCATCGGAACCATTAAAGTTATTGATATTTTGTTAAATTCATTTTCACTCAGACACCCGAATAAATATAAAAATGTTTTTGATGATTCCTTCTTTCAAAAAGATTTTTTAAAGGAAACGTTGGGCTTTCTTAATGAACTTAAAATTATAAATAAAACAAATTTCAAAAATGTTGGGCGATTACAATTGATAGCCTACTAAAGGTTTGGGAAAAACTGTCCAAAATAATGTATAAAAAAACCACAAGAATCGACACAAGAAAAATTCCAAGGCAACCTACAGTCACCTCCTAGAGAGTTTTTAAATTTTACTGTTAGGCTTGGAAATATTTTTAATTATCAGTTTGAGCAACTTAGTTTGAGTACGGGAATTTCCAAAGATTTATGTATTAAAATTATTTTATTCTGTAAAATATACAAATAAAGACTTAAAAATATATAAATGAGGAAAGGGGGAGAGGAAATTAAAAACGTTGTCTTATTTGTAGTATTAATTTTACTTTAGTTTAATTACGCTGTAACTATATTAATAATGTTTTGTAAAATACATTAAGATTTTAAGATATTGTATGCTATATACATAAGTGGCGATTTAAATGTTTGTTTACCTACGAATTCGTTTTTTTAAGATGCGAATATATTTTATGGAAAACAATATATATACACTCAGTTGCAAAAAAAGTGACGCACTTGATTTTTGACCCAAGTTCAATGTCTTATATCTTCTAAACCAGTGGATCGATTTTGAACAATTTTTAGGTAGGTAGGTTATACCTTTGTCTTTCAGCAAAAATGAAACAAATGAAAAATTTCTCAAAGATTCTTGGATAATAATGTAAAAATTAGAACTATGCTCTTTTGCTATTTTTTGACTTGCCCTGTGTATTAGTTGAGGATTCGTATAGAAACTTTTTACACCCTATATGAAAGACCCTTTTTTGTGAGCATTTTGTTTTTTTATTCACCGACTTATCTCTAAAATTGACCGAATTACATCTTTTTTGCTGAAACCTTACCAAGCTGCATAGTTGTTAATGGAAAAACACAATGTTTTTTTTAACCTTAAAATAACCATAACTGGACAAGAATTTGAAAAATGTGCTTAGTATTGAATATTGGCTTCTCTATATCAACTCGATTTGAATGCTGTAAAACATTTGTGGAATTAATTAGGAAGAGTCTAGCAGAATTGTCCATCCACATCATAAGAATGGGACGGTATACCAATGGAAAGAATAAGACACTTCATTTCGAGTATGCTTCAAGATAAAAGCTTCATATCTTGTAGCATACTCGAAATGAAGGTGTAATTACACCCAAATAAACGGCAAGATTAGTTGCTTTAGTGAATGAAGGGCATAGTAAAAGCTACGCTGCTCGTGTTGTGGGAGTCCCTGAGGCAACAGCTCGTAGAGCTATCCTGAAATATGAACAAAAAGGAAGCATTGCTCGGAAGGTGGGTTCTGGTCGCCCTCGAAAAATCTCCGCTAGAGATGATCTCTTTTTGACACTGCGGATTTTATGGAATCGATCGAATACGGCTGTGAAAGTTCAAGAAATTAAGTTAGTTATCAAAGATTCAATCAATCTTTGATAACAGAATGCGATTATTTTAATGGTGGTTCAGGTATGTTGCAGCAATAGTGCAGAACTTCCTAGAAACCGCGGGTATCGCCACATTACAGTGGCCTTTGAGAAGCCCCGATATGGGTGTATGGAACATTTGTGGGATGAATTAGGAAGAAGGGTGTGTTCACGCGAAAGGCCTCTTGAAAACCTAGCAGAATTGGCAGATGCGTTATCAGAAGAATGGGACCATATACCAATGGGAAAAATAAGAAACCTAATTTCAAGTATGCCACGCAGATTAGAAGCTCTCAGAATTGCTAGAGACGGCAATACTCGGTACTAAGCACATTCTTCAAGTTCTTTTTTTATCCAGTTATTGTTATTTTGCGTTAATAAGAAAGTCTTATAAAATTTATGTCATTTTTAATTTTATTAGAAGAGTAGGTACCTTGGCAAAATGCAAAGTTACAATAAAAAAGCTCTAATTCAGGCATTCTCAAGACAAATTAATGAACAAAATAACAAATTTGTCTTAGAAGAAGGGTCTTTCATCTAGAGTGTTAGAATTTTCTATACAAATGCTCGAATAATACACAGTACGAGTCAAAAACAGGAAAAAAAGCAATATTTAAGTTTTTCTATTCACATTCATGTAGCTTGGCAAAGTTTCAGCAATGTATTGTAATTCGGTTAATTTTAGAGATAAGTCGATATAAAAAAACAAAATGCTCACAAAAAATGGTCTTTCATATAGGGTATAATACACAGGGCTTGTCAAAAAATAGCAAAAAAGCATGGTTCGAGCTCTTTCATTATTATCCAAGAAAAAAAATTCTCCAAAATTGGTTTACTGGTTTAAAATATTTAAGATATTGAACTTGGGACAAAAATCAAGTGCATCCCTTTTTTGGAACAGAGTGTAAATATATAAATATATATATATATATATATATATATATATATATATATATATATATTTTTTTTTTATCACTATCAAAATTTCAATGTAAAATTTAAATTTTAATAATATAAATTGAACATAATTAATAATAATTGCAATTTGTTTATGTATTTTTTCAGAAAATTGGCTTTATTTTCGGTATATGCTATTCTATTAATAAATTGGCAAATACCTCGCATGTTCTCTCCTTGTTTTATAATTTGCTTCATTCATAAATAGGCGTTGGAGGTCACCAAAACTTGACAACCTCACAGCAAAAGCGCCGACGGGTTTTATCGCTTCTCTTCGGAATAGTCCCCCGCCCATATTTATTTATCTTTGGGAATAGTTTTCTCTCTGGGGTCTTGGGCCGTTAATCTTCCATTGATTCCTTCTGACGGCATTTTTATTTGTTTATATACCAAAAATCTCCATTAATCCTTTACATATACATTCCCGTGCAGTACCGCAAGGCACCCACTGAGTTCCAATAATCAGACTACTAAATACGGTCTTCTACATATGTTTTATGACAATCTTCAGAGAGAGCATAACGCTCGGAACACTTTGGCCTGACAGTAGTGATTTGTCTGTCTCATACTTGTCCTCAGATTGATCTTCTCGGTTGGCTATATTTTCTTCGTCTCTCAGCCTTTCTTCCTCCTTTATATTTTCCTGACCCGGTTCGTCATTCGGTTTGTTTTGGATTGGTAATTTTTTCTTTGTTGGTGTGGCTTTCTCTGAACCTTTTTATGGTTTTAATTTATCTAGATGCACTGTTTATTCCTTAGTACTCTGCAATTATTTTATTTCATAAGTCACCCCGGTTTTCGTTTCGATGACCCGGTACAGACCTGCCCATGTAGGTTTAAATTTTATAGCTATGTCATTTCCTGGAATTGCAGGTTCAGATTTTTATCCGATGGACAATTCAGCTTTTACTTTTCGAAATTTCTTTTGTCACACCGCGATCGCATGGACTTTCTATACTAACTTTCGCTTTCTGATGAGCTTGACGCATTAGTTCAACCATTTCACATGTATAATTTTTCCCGAGATCTTAACTGACTTGGTTTTCCCGTACAATAAAATTAAATGGAAGTTCCCTGTCTCTGTCCAGTATAAGGAAAAATGGGCTATCCTGTATAGCTTCGTGTAATGGGTTTTCATAAGTTAATTGAGCGTAAGGGAGAATTTTATCGTAGTTATATTGATTGATTTACTATTCCGTTTAAGGCTGGATTTAATTTCTAATATTTTACAAATTTCTGTAAATAAACTATCAAAAAACTGTGTATCACGGTCCGTGAATATTTTTCTTGAGTACCCCATATATAAGGATATATTTTCAACAAAAATTCATGCGACAGTCTCTGCTTTCACATCACCGAGAGGAACGCACTCGGGATACATTGTCAAGGAATCGAAGGGAACTAACTAAGTCCAAACTTATTCTAGGCCAAGGGCTTTTTGTGTACCATACTCTTTTGCATTTCAGACGCACTTGAGGAGTAGTTTTATATAGGTTACAAGAATGACAATTTTCGATAAAGGTTTTTACATCTTTGCGTAAAGTTTTTCAATAAATAATCTTGTTGAATTAAATTTTGAGTTTTTTTTTGTCCGAGATGTAATGTAAATATAGAAAAGTGGTAAATTTATAAGATTTCTGGAATAATTGCTAAAGGAGCGACTAATTGGTTATGTCTTGAATACATTTTCATGGATATAATAAAACTGTGGATTATTAAGTTGTCCAGTTCGAGGCTTTCTTTTCACTGCAGGATGATTAGATCGGCTTCTTGTAACACCTTGAGTTTTTCTTTACTCCAAATGGCATTTATACTGAGTTTTACCTGCCCTGTTTGGTAACTAAAGCGACAACTGTCTCTTGTGTTTCCTCGTACATTAATCTAGTTAAAGCTGCCAGTTGGGTATTAATTTTTCCCAATCGATGTCTTGTGGTAAAACTATATTCCATTATGAATATTGCCCATTTAGCTAATCGAGAACTAGGATCCATAATAGCAAGTAGGTATTTTAAGGGTCAATGATGCGTTTCGATAATAAAATTTGTCCCACTCAAATATACCTTATAAGTTTTTATTGCATACGCTACGGCTAAACCCTCATGTTCGGTGGCACTATAAGGTTTTTCTGTATCATTTAAGGTAAGAATAGAATAACATATAGGGTGTTTAATTTCATCGTGCTCTTGCATAAGGATCTTCTTTCGAGATTGGCGGGTAAAATTCCTCAGGACCAAATTTTACCTACATTTAAAGTAATGACATTTTTTTTGGGTTGTTCATATTATTATTAGGAGACCTTTTTTTTGGTTGCTGAAAATTATAATCGTCTCAAAACCCCCCCAGAAGCAATGTCTATATACGGCACTGATAAGAGTTTGCTTAAGACTGTAAAACGATGCCTCTTGTTTCCTATATACTTTGCATCTCTGGTTGTTAATTGCGTGATAGGCTGACTTATTTTTGCGAAATTTTTTACGAATTTAAAATTTGTATAGCTCTAAAGAGCTTATGGTCGTGTCCCATTTTTTTATAATATCCTAATTTATTAAGCTACTTGCTCTCATCTTTTCCAACACATCTTTCTATATGCGTATCAACCTCTTTTGAAAACACTAATATATCATCAAAGTATATCAGAGGTTCCGTGTAAATTAGCTTTCCGAGTATATGATTCATGAGTCGGCTCCACGTAGCTTATTCTTTAATCTTGTTGACATTCCAACAAAGTGATAACGATTATCTGGTGTTTAAAAAACTATTTTCCCCTAATCGTTTGGATGATACGGAACTTGAAAGTACCCTGATGCTAGGCCTATGGCGGAAAAGTGTTTTGAGTTTGAAGACCTGTCAATCGTCTCAGAGAAGTTAGCTAACTGAAAATAGTCAATTTTACCAGAAAAGTCAGCAATCGGAAATCTATGCATAACCTATGCTCTACGTTATTTCCAGCGTGTCATTTCTTCTTTGACAAGATCGCAGGAAAATTCTATAACGATTGGCTTTTCCAGCTTCTCGTTTTATAATTTCTTGTTTTAGAAACGGAACTCTATAAGATCTCTTCAGTCTCTATCAATATAGGGGGAATATTTGGGTGTAATTACTCAAGTGCGTCAAAATTACCGATCATTTTTCATAAAAGCAGGTTGTCTAAAAACTGCATGAGTTTAAATTCATATTTTGGCAAAAGAGGCAACTCCGAAAGAGGAACGCGAAAATTTCCTGCTTGATATGAGATTTTTAATACATGAATGAAATATTTTCGGTAATTTTCATATGCATAACTTCGTCCAGACGACTACCAATCGCCTGGACACTACTTTCCTCTATTATTGATATTAATGTAATAAACAAACTGACTAATGCTTTATCTATCACAGTAACAACAAAAGTTCGCGATATATCTGTTACTTTTCCCAAAACGTCTCTAAATTATTTTAATGAGGCATCACATTTCTCCAACAAATTACTACCACTACTTTCAGCTTATGTGCCCAAATCTCCAAAACTTTCTTCTGACTTTTCTGTATATGTTTCTACTATTTCGTTAAATTCATAAAAACATCCACTTCCTCAATCAACTTTTATATTATATTTAAATAGGAAGTCTATTCCTAACAGTAAATCAGCGTTGAAACCTCCTGATTCAATAGTCATAAAGTTATGTCGCACTGTAGTCTTTGCCAAAAATGTTATTGGCAGTTGAACTGCCCCGTATAGGTAAGTGTTACATTTTCTTGTACGTCCACTAAATTTTTACTACATATCTTTCTCTTGAATCCCCGAACGTTAGGTTTAATTAAGGATACGCCTACTCCTGAATAAATTAGTGATCAGCAAGCAAATGTTGATCCCTATCCTTGACTCACTGCAGTAGGACTTCAGGGTTGAATAGTTCCTGATTGGAAGTTTAAATGTTCCCTAGGCTAACTCCGGTCCTGTCGTGCGCATTTCTTTTTAATTTCTTCTTATTCGGGCAATGTTTAAAATTGTCCCGTCTTCCTACATCCATAATACATAACTCTGGTATTTCTGTAAAATTTCCTTGTAAACAATTTATTTTTATTACATTTTTTCTCCTGAAAATTCTTTCATTTCGGCGGTACTGCCGTCCTCTTGACGCAGAATTTCTTAAATAATTCTGAACTTCTCTCATGTTCCTGCATCCTCGAATGCTTTAAAACGTTTTCCACAGCTTCTTCTCTTTTCGCCGTTTCCAGAGCCTCGGCCAGGTTTGAGATATTTCTTGATAATACTCTTTTGATTTTGAACGGCATGAGAAATCCCACAATAAATTATTTGGAATACCCTGTTCTAATTTTTCTTTAAGCATTAGATCAATAGCTGCAATCCCATTAAAGGTCATAGTTTCAAAATTCAAATTCAAAATATATTACATTTCGAGAACTACAATGTGTAGATAGAAACAAATAATATGTCAGGTTGCCTTTGTAGATTCTGGGTGTGTGTTTTAGTCGGGTACGTGACATTTTTTGTCTAGTTCTTCACACTTATTTTCAATCCTATTTTACTAATATCATAACCTTGACGGCTATTTGTGATTAACAAACGTCCGCTAGTCCGATACATCCGGTTATGAATATATATGCTATACTTTTATATGTAAGAAATTCATTTAAAAAAATTAGCTATTTAAAAGTTAGGAATACTAGACGTTTTTTGGATAGCTGCAAAAATATTTCTCTTAAGTAATTTACGATATTAAAAGTTACAAGAAACTGTAAAACCCGTATTTAAACATTTTAAGCAGTTCAAAAGTTATGGAGAAAATATTTTTTTTTGACTTTTTTTAAACGTATATACAAACGGTTTAAAACACTATAAAAAATCTTCATATTGTTAAAATACAACACCGTTATCAAATATATGTAAAATATGATACTAGGATATTACAAATTGCAAAACTTCGATTTTCGTTAAAAAAAGATTAATAACCAAACACTTACGTTGTAAAACGGAGATGGTGGTCACTTCACAGAAACTGCCTTGAACCACGTTTATATTTTCTTCGATTTTTCAATAGCTCAGGCAAATTCTTGTTGAAAAACACATTTTCTTCTCACAAAAGAGTTCTCTGAACACAATGAAAAATCACATACACTTAAACTCTCAACTTTGAAATACAAATCGTGAAAACGACTCTTAAACGCGTAAGTGCACAAATATAAATCGAAAAGTTAAAAAAATATCAGAGAAATATTTGCTTTAAATGAACCAAAACTCAGACGTGACATCTATAACAATTGACATGTCAAATATCTCTGTAAATCTTTTTATCGTACTAGCACTTTTGTCTTTAAATCGAATTTTCACCCATGAGTAGTTAGAAGGGAAATAGTTTCGATTACTATTCGCAGTAAGCGGCAAAATGAGTTGGAATTTAAATTATCAAATTGCAGGAATTTAACCGTTAAAGTTATAAAATTGAAATTTGGTCACGGTCTACCTAAAAATATCTTGTTTTGTAAAAAAATACCCCGACGGGCTTGGATGTATTAGTTTCCTTGTAATACAGAATAATGTTAAAAACATGTACTTACTGATTTTTGGGAACTTTGGTACAAACTTCATCTCATTAGTGCACCCCCTGTATATAATCCAGGACCCTTCCTAAATAGTCCATTTTGTTTTAATAAAAAAGAAAAAGTGACTGAAAAATTTCATTTTTTTATGGCTTTCGAAAAATTTCTATTTTCTCGCCATTTTTCCGACAAAGATGCATTTAGGTTTTTGTTCTCCTATATATTTCCTATGAAAAACGTCTCTTGGAAAATTTCGAAATCGAAACCCAACCAAAAGCAATAGGGTTCTGTAAGACCGGAAGAACGATCGTTCCAGAAAGCTACGCCAGAAAAAAATTTAAATGGCGATCTTAACCGTGTTACATCGAAAGTTGACTTTTTTGGTCAACTTTTGTGGTACCGTATCTTCGGTATCGAAGGTGGTTCAGAAAAATGTTTCTAACAAATTTCGAGATCCAAGTCTCCTCTGAAAATGCATATCAAATTCAATGTTCAATCTCTAATAGTCTCCGAGATGTGCCCGCCGAAAAAAGTTCTGATAACCCTTTCCTCATGTCAAGACTAAGAGAGCCTGCCATTTTAAAGGCCTTTAAGTTATATCTCGCCTTTCTACATGATCAACCTGCGTCAATTCACTTTGAAGGATTTACAAATACCAGCACCAGGCTCCTTTTGGCTTCTGTAGGCATTCCTATAGATGATAAAACCCTGCATAAAATTTACTACGACTTCTATGATGCTTATGGATTCAGGACAGCAGAAGTAGAAGCCGACTTCGCTGCCTACAGATCCTATGTAACTTCGGAGAGAACGATCCATCTTCAAAGGACCAGAGAATGCCACTGCCACAAAACTACTTTTCCAGCAATTCCCCGAAAACAAATTTTTAGATAACTTGACTTGTCCTGACGAATTAGATTCCTTAAAACTTCCTTTTGTTACGGGTCTTAGTATGGTTCTAATTAATATCGCTTTTCTAAGAAATAAAACTGACGAGTTGTACCTATTTCTAGAAGAATTGGAGTTCCCCCAACTTGTTGCAATTACTGAGCACTGTCTGAATCTAAACGAACCCTTTTATGTGGAGAGATATTCCATAATAGCTAGATATGAAATAACTCAGCTCATGGAGGAACACCGATTCTCTCTCTAAATGGGGATTTCGTCTCGGTAACTAAATATGACCATTTGTTAGCGGATATCTTCTTTGAATTTTCTATAGTATATAATCAAAACATTGATCTCTATGTAATCTGTATTTATAGATCACCAAATTCTGATTAATGATTAATTACCTGCTAAATTTGCTAAATAGTTTACCAATATTTACGCCAATTTTTCAGAATTTCATAATATTTGCTTAAACACCGACTGGAATTTTGAATTTGAAAATGTGAACTCAAATTTTAGAGCTTTTTCAAATAAAATTTTAAGTGCTTCTGATGGCATTCCCGCTTAATATTATCAAACCTAAGCGTTATAAACCGTGGACCACGAAAGGACTACGCAGTTCTGTTAAAAACATGCGTTCACTCTTAATAATAAAAAATTCATTCGGCTCCATTCTTATTCTCGACTATATCTCTAATTATAGGAGGATCTATATTAAACTAATCAATCCAGCAAAAAATATATTATAAAAAACGTCTAACAAAGTCTAAAAACGTTTCAAAGGAAACCTGGTCCATTATTAATGACCTCAGAAACAAATCAAACCTTGTGATTCAGATTTTGGCAAGGCCAAATGACCTAAATGATTATTTTGTTAATGTAAGTAAAAATTTTACGTCTGGTATCTTGCCAAGTTTGGACACTCTTTCGTTTCTCCCTCCATTGAAAAATGTCGCTGATAGCCTTTTCTTAAGCCCTGTTAGCACATCAGATAATATCCCCGAATCAGTTTGGATTTTTACCCAATAAGTCCACCTGTGACGCCATGTTCTCGTTGCTTAACGGGCGGCGTCTACTTATCTCCCGCCTCAGTTTTTTGTGACTATGCAAAAGCCTTTGACTGTGTTAGTCATGAAATTTGAGCAAGATGGATTTTTATGGAATCCAGGGTATTTTTTGAAATTGGTTTAAATCTTATCTCGGGAATAGGCAACAGTTTGTAAGGGCAAATAGTTCTGATTCTGATTGTAAATGGATTACAAGTGGAGTCCCTCAAGGTTGGGACCTATTCTTTTTTTGTTATACATTAATGATATCACCCCAACCTAAAAATTAATGGAAAAATCTCCCTCTTTGCTGACGACACAAGCATAAGTGATTTTGATACAACGTCTTTACATTCTAATATTTCCAACGACCTTGTTATGATTAAGGCTTGGTCCGAATCCAATCTGCTTTACTTCAATGTGGATAAAACAGTGGCCTTATCTTTTAAGGAGACTTTACAACCACTTCAGCTACTTAACAGCAATATTAAATACGCCGAGTCGGTTAAATTCCTGGGTTTGAATGTAAATAACAACCTAAAATGGTCTACGCATATTGATACCTTAACTAAAAAACTTTTCTATTACCTGTTTTGCCATTCGATCAGTTTCAAACTGGACGTGTACTTCTGCCAGACTTACTTATTTTTCTCTATTCGAATCCCATCTCCGCTATGGCCATCCCTTTTGGGGCTGCTGTACCATCGAGCAATTTCTTAATATTTTTAGGCTTCAAAAAAGAGCAATCCGCTATTTGCTTGGTCTACATAATAATAATAGAGCGCACTGCCAATACTATTTCAAAAAACATGAAATATTAACAGTTTCTGCATAATTTATTTTAGAAACCTTCTGTTTGATAAGAAAACATACAAGCACATTCCAGGAAAGGCCACAACACGTATATCCGACCAGAAACTCTAGGCATGACATACCTTCCCATTCCTTCCACAGAAATAATAAAAAATTCAATTATTTACAACGCCATAAAACTTTACAATCATCTTTTAGAACATTTAAAAACAATCCTTATGTTTGCACTTTTCGGAAAAAAACCAAAGCGTACTTTATAATGAATAATATCATTAAAATGTTTTTTATTTGCTTGTTTACTTAAATCATGTTGCTGCAAGGCATTTGAAAATATTTTATAAAGAATGAACTGTCGTTAACATTAATTATTTTTCTTACATATTAGATTAAAGTTACATTTTCTTTTTTTTTCTAATTCACTTTAATTACTATATTAGTTTAGTACACTTTTTGTTTAACTTCACTTATTTTGCTTGTATAACGATAACAAAATAGAGTTTAAGGTCGCGTAATTTTAATTTCAATGTCATCGAAATTATTCACCTCGTATATGTATTGTTTATTTGCTTTTGCTAGGTCACCTGGATTCATTAACCGCTTTACGGCAATGTTACGAATATAACGAATGTTATATTAACAATATATGTATTTGCATTGACATATCGAAAAATGTTTTTTTTTCGGTCAATATTTCGTTTTTTCATTGTTTTGGTTTTTTTTTGTTTTAAGGTAAATTTCGCTTTGTCCATTAAATTGTAACAATTTTCCTGTGACAATAAAGCATAACTTTGTTTGTGAACGTGTGTTAACAAGATATAGTACACCATCCATTTCTGTTGACATTCACATTTTTATAAATAAGTTCGGATTACAGATTTGAACGTATTTTTTTGTAACAAAATAAAAGTAGATAGGACTTTAAGAATTGAAGTAGGTTGTTAATATCCGAATACAGAATATAATTAATAACTATATGCTAAAATAAACAACCAATGAAGTACGTAGGTATTAGGAATGTAAAAGATATTAATTGGAAGAAAAGGGACATATACAAATTGGTGGCATGAAATAATAAAACTATAATGACAAAATTATCATAACTTTTATAAAATTTAATCAACAATACAACTACAAAATGTATGAAGTAAATTTAGTATAACTGTTTACCAAGACACTCAGGTGAAAATATGCAGCTTTAACACTAGACAAATAAAATGTGAAACTAATTGCAATGGAGATATCGAAAACAATCACGACTTTATTAATATGGAATATTGATTGCAAATGGAAACTTAACAGAGGTGATACATTTGCATAAAATATTTTAGCACACTATATAACAAAAATTAGTTTAAATTTAACAATTTTGCAATCTTGCTTTCACAGTCGTATTGCTAAATAATAATTTTTATATATATATATATATATATATATATATATATATATATATATATATATATATATATATATATATATATATATATATATATATATATATATATATATATATATATATATATATAAATATATATATATATATATATATATATATATATATATATATATAATATATATATATATATATATATATATATATATATATATATATATATATATATATATATATATATATATATATATATATATATATATATATATATATATATATATATATATATATATATATATATATATATATATATATATATATAATTTTTCAATTTGTTTCTTAAACCCGGTATATATTAATTGGTCTTCTTTCTTGGGTATAGGTTTATTTGTAAAATCAAACAATGGGATTAATTTGACGTTTCGCCTATCATAGTAGGCTTTCTCAAAAATTGCTCATTCCTTTATTTTTTTTTTGTGGTATATAAGGCTTTCCTTTCCTATCTACAATTAATTTAAAAAACATTTAGTGGTCTAATTATAAAAAGACATTTACCATTTTAGCATCAGTTCCAGAAAATAAAATAGAAGAACTACTTTTCGCATTCATTAATTTCCACCCGAAACTTCAGTTCACTCTTGAAGTTGAAACAGAAAACAAAATAAATTTTCTCGACATTACTATAATAAGACAAAAAGAAAATAATTTGTTTGTTTGATTTTACAAATAAACCTATATCCAAGAAAGAGGTCCAATTAATGTATATATATATATATATATATATATATATATATATATATATATAATATAATATATATATATATATATATATATATATATATATATATATATATATATGTATAATAAAAATTATTTTTTAGCAATATGACTTTGAAAGCAAAATTGCAAATTAAATCTACACAAATTTTTTTTATTTACTGAATGAAGTAATTTGTTATAACTGTATACCAAGACACTCAGGTGAAGAGTGACAGCTTTAACTCTCGACAAATAAAATGTGAAACTAATTGCAATGGAAACTTAACATTTTGCTATTACAGTCATATTGCTAAAAAATAATGTATATATATATATATATATATATATATATATATATATATATATATATATATATATATATATATATATATATATACAGTGTGTCCTCGAATGGACGTAACTAAACCTGTAAATGTTATTATTTCGCACTTAAAAAAAATGCATTTATTATAAAAAGTTTCGCGTTCTTTGAAACTTCGAAAACTAAGGTTGGAATCTAACTTAATTGTACAGGTCGTTAAAAAATTCTAAAAATCTAAAATGACGCCAAGAGTAAAGTACCATTATGTTTATACTTTTGAAACATTTTCTTTCCAATTAACCTTTCTTTATCTGTTTCAATTATAAAAATGAGCAACTTTATTCTTCTTCTTCAATCTTAGATTTTCATAATTTTTGGACAATTTTTGGATTATTAATCCAAATTCCAACATTTCTATTTGAAGTTTAAAGGCAAGCAAATTTTCTATAAAGAATGATTATTTTCTCCTAACATGCAAAATAATAACGTTTACAGGTATATTATGTTTGTTATGTATATACATATATACAATAAAAACCTAACAAACATCATATCTGGTTTATTAACAATATCACAATTGAATTGTTATAATAATGATCTTGTAGCTTTACATATCTTACAAACTCTTAGCATAAAAACTTAGTCTTTTTACAATGGTACTTATAAAACATACTACAGTATTAAAAATTGCTTTATATATGAATTTACAATCACTCACATCGAATGCGTTATAATTTAGATGCATATATTTTTTTCTTTTCATTTATAAAAAGTTCATATATATTTTACACGATTTTTAACAGCATATGTTGCAGTTCCACAAAATTAACATGTTACGAAATTTTGTACAAAAATTGAATTGTTGAACTGTATAGATTACGAGGGGCCTATAAACTCAAATTAAAGCATACTTAAAAATTGTTTAGAAAGGTTTATTGGGTTGTTACTGCATAAGCAGTTTTTGAGGTATCGCGAACAAATCGATAACAAATAACAAAACTGGCAGAAGTTTTATCAATTCATTGAAAAAAATATTAGAAATAGTTCTCGAATATAATAACGCAGATATTAGACCAAATTCCCGCAACATCTTAATTTTGCGGAAGTATAAAGCCTTACTTTATTTAAAATTTCATTTAAAAATATCTTTATTTTCTAAATTCTTTTATATTTCGTACTCGCTTAGCATCAACATACTTTGATTTTTCAAAGGGTGATGTCTACCTGTAGTTTTACAGTGAATAGGAAAATGAAGTATGACAAATCGTTGAATAGGCTGAATGCATTATATTTTTTTAGTCCGCTAAATTTTGCATTCTTTAAACAAAGAGAACAATAGTTCAACATTACTGTTGTTCCCTTTACTTTGGTTTGCTTTTTGAAGATTTGAAAATGAAATTGCTTAATTTAAATTCCAATTCTAATTTCTTTTAAGTTTTTTTTTCAATATAACATTTAGTAGCACTTTTAATGTTGGCATTTACTTGTGTATTTTGGAAGGATCGCGAAAAAAATATTATTCTTCTGGTTAATTAACTTTTTTTCTTATTTAATACTGTATTTTTTTATAAAGAAATTCAACTTTGTAGTCTTAATTCTCTTTAGTTTCAAGAATTATGCATGTTTTACACCAATATGTCTAGAAATTATTATCAACGACCAGGGGCGTGCGGTGAAATTTTAAGAAATGGAAGCAATTTTTAGAAACTTACCTATTTGAAATGTAATTCAATTCTTCGATAATTTTTTGCAAATTCGTCAATGACGTCATCATAAAAACGTCGGTGCTTCGACACATTTTGGAAGTGTTGTGTTGTGTTGGCGGTGACTAATTTCCAACTGTTTATTAAGGGCGTGTTCAATTCTGGTTTTGCCGAAGACTTTTTCTTTTATGACGGCCTGCAAATACGCTTTGGACATAATGTGTCTTTTTACAGCTTTATGGAAATTGTTTAAATCGGAAAAACCAGTTTTATTCCAGAGACCTTTTTCATTTTCAAAAAGTAAACATGGCCAACAAAATAATTTACTTATATTTTCACACCCTGTTAGCCATTTAAATTGTTCGTATTGTTTTTCCGCATAAAAATGTCTAATACAGTTTTTCATTTTTGTGGTTAAATTTTTCATAGGCGGTTTTGTCCTTCCTTTTACTTCCACTTAAAGCACGCGACTGAAATGCAAAAATTGCAAACAGCCGGTGGAAAGTTCAATAACCTCTGGCTCGATTTACAGGAAATCAAGCATACAGGACTTGGCTGCAGAGAAGCTAGCGGCCCGCATAGGTTCTATTCGATTTCTATTGTGGCTCGGTCGGAGTCAAGGCAGCATTTATTATGGGCTTGATAATTAAGATAATATTTTAGCATTTTTAATAATGGTTTCCTATTTCAAAAATTACATTTTAGAAGATGTTTTGTAATTTTTTTTGGGGAAGCACTTGCTTCTCTTGCTTCCGTGGGCTGCACGCCCCTGTCAACGACGGTGTTTATTATATTTCTTAAATGCTTTATTATTTTTTAAATTAAAACAAAACATCAATAATGTTTATACGAAAAGGCTTTGAATGAGTTATGACATAAGATATTTAATTTTGTTTGTAGAAACACGAATCTTATTAAAAGTCATAGAGGTTAAAAGTTTTTAATCCTTGGCGGTACCCGGCTCAGGATCGATAAGGATGGCGGTAGACGCGAAATCTCATAAATAATAGGGATGCAGTTACATCCTCCTACCTGAATTTTTGAAACAGAGTGTAGTATCTGCATATAAAATACGTAACCTTTGTTATTTTTTCTTCTGAATAACAAATACACCAAGTATAGATTGAAAATTATAGAGATATTGTTTTTATTATATTAACAACATCGGCTCACGTTTCACCCTGTACTAACAGCACGGCGGTGCCGGCAAATATGAAAACATGTCGACATCATGCTGGTACCGGCACCGTGTCATTGTCGTGCAGGCGTCGATGCCGGATAATTTGAAAATGCCCAAACAATTCGATTTCAGCAAATCGGTGAATAATAAATTTAAGAAGCGGTGAATAATAAATTTAAATAAAATTTTATTTGTGAATATTTATTATATAGAGGTCGTTTTAACTTCCTAAATTAATAATATATGAAGAATTAAAGTTAAGTTATTTTCATTTGGAAAATTTTAAAATTGCGTCATTTTATCCACCATACATATAAGTTATTAAACATATTTAGGTATGCATACATGAATACACAGGGATATCCAAAATTAAATTTAGTATGTATACTTATATTAAAGAAAATAAGCTGCAAGTATTTTTACTTCAAAAATAGAAGTTCATAATCAGCATGGTTATGAACTACATTTGTGTACATGCTCGTGTAAATAATTAATAACTAACCAAGGGAAGGCCATAACAGAAAAAAGAGAGCTGTCTGTAACTTTATCTTAATATAGATATAATAATATTAATTGAATCTAAAATGTATTTGCCAGTCTTACGAAAGAAACCAAAATGGGAATATAGTGTAATATAAATTTTCGGGTTTCTGAATACCTTGAACGGAAAATATCAACCCTTTTGTAGTTAATTTCTGCAGCAACTGGAATATCGTTCCACATTTAAGGGGGATCGAATCAATACCAAGGTCCACATTTTACGTTAATTAAATGGAGACTAAGCGTCGTTTTGGCTAAACAATCTTAAATCATCAAAAAAGGAATGGAGTAACATAATATTTGAAAGGTCTTTTCAAGCTTAAATGTATAAAGAAAAAAATTCTAAGAAACTAATAAAACTAGTTAAGGATTGTCTTATTCTAGTTACAGGATATTTATTAAATAATAAACATGTTATTTTACTTAAAACCAGAATACTATGTAACTAGAAAAATATAATAATTGACTAATACGCTTAAGCAAACATTTTAATTAATGATCAGGTGAGGAATAGGATACCTCAGTTTTGCAAGTTTTTAAAAATGTTTTACTCATCATATAGGTAGGTTCTAAATCATTTTTGAATGGTTGCAATTTTAAATCGTTAAATAGTTCATTATAATATTTTTAAATAGTTGATGTAAAAACATACATTTTGATAACACAGTCATACACAATATACATTTTAAAAGCCTAAATAATTTCATTTAAGTTTCCATATAGGCAGATATTAAATTTTAGTTAGTTTTAAGTGCCTATTTTAAACTTTTGTTTTGAATAAAAATAAGACTTTACCTGCGTAACATTGAACAGCATTGTTGTTATGTATAAAGCAATCAGAAGAATTTCTTAAAATAACACATTTTTTTTGTATTTATTTCTACACTTTTTATGTATCTGAAAGAAAATAGGGTGAAAATGCATATCAAATATAAAAAAAACAACTCTGTATTTTTTTTAAATTGTTTATCAGAGCTGCTGCATTCTAATAATATAAGTTATAGGCAAATATCTCCTGATGACTTTTTCATACATACGCTACTTAAAACAGTATGTATAAAAATCTATGAAATGTACAAAAATTACCGAGTTCGAAAGTTATTTTTTGTATGCATGTGGCACCGACACTAACTTACAAAATATTCCATAACTTATTTATACATTTAAGAGTTCAAAATCACATACAAAATCTAATATCTTATTTACTAGTACGGTGTTCGAAGTAATCAACTCTATGCAGTACGACATTCTTTTCAAAGCATTTCGAATATTACTTTGCACTGTGGTTAAAGTATTTTTTGAGCAGTACTGTAGAAGCTATTTGGAGTTTCGAATTCTATTTTCCCATTTTTATGTTTTGCGTGAAAGCATGTAAAACGTTATGAGCAGGGGCGTATACGGCTCAGAGTTATGGTAGGGTAGCGAGGGTTCTTTCTTTAACCCTTAATCTTTATTTTACAGTAAGTAAAGGTTTTAATTTTTAATTTTTTAATATTACCAAAAATATAATCAAAAATACAATTATTGTTCTTATTGAAAAATATTTGATACGTTATTAATATTGAAATAAGTATAGTCATCGGTGCTTATTTATTTAAAAAGTATTACTTGTGTTTTCCGAATTCATTAATTGGTTTTCAATAAATACTAAAATGTTTGGACATAAATTTATATATAAGCTATATAATAAAGGCAATTTTTGCGGTTTACACATTTGTTAATGATATTAGTTTTTCTAAAAATAAAATAATATAATTATTTATTAGTAAGTTAGCTTATTTTGGTACAGCCGTACTCTTCTTTTTAATATCCATTTGCACTATTATCTGTTCAGTAAAACAAAAATGAATGTTTTACAAGAAAGTCGGTTTAACGACTTTGACACGTTTTACGAAAGCCTTTAAGAGATAACTTTTAGACGAACTAACAATTAATTGATCCCCAAATATGTTGACGTAGATCTTCTATGTATAAATATAATATTGAGCCACAGCAGACAATCGCTTAAACTTGACAATTTGTAAAAGCGTTTAATTATTAGTATAAATTAAAATGTTTTAAATTATAAGCAGGCACTGAGCTTTATTACGTCTAAAAATAATAAACAGAAATTTGCAGTCCTATTATGCAATCACTATTTTAACTCGGTTGCCGGTCTCTTGCGCTGTATTTAATATTAAACTTACTTTGATATTTTAGATACCAATTAGTGATGATCAGAGGTTTTCGAAGATTAAAGACTGTTTTTTCCAATAAATGATGGTTTTCAACCCTACTAGTAAAAACAGGGAAGTTAAAAATACTCTTCGTAAAAGATAAATTTGTTTATAACCTGTCAAAGTTTTACCTCATCAATAAAATACGGGAGGATGTAAAAAAGTTGTCTTATGAAGTAAAAATTTAAATGTGTAACGAATTGTGTTTTTTTTCTTATGATATCACTTTTGAATGGGAAGGGGTTATTATCCCTTTTATTGCCCTTGTATATACGCCTGTAAAAAGTACAATTAGCAAACACACGGCTTTGGCCAAACTAGCACTGCTACAGAAATACAATACTTATATATATTTTCTTACAAGTTGGGGATAGTATTCGAAATATTTTGATAAAGATAATTACTAGTTTATAACATTTGTACACAATTCTTTTGCATAGTTTAGAAGTCTGAAGCTAATATTATATATATTTTTTAAATATTATATATATATATATATATATATATATATATATATATATATATATATATATATATATATATATATATATATATATATATATATATATATATATATATATATATATATATATATATATATATATATATATATATATATTGTTAATGTAGCGCCTTCAGCCTAGAGTTAGATAATTAGTTACCCACAAAAGCTAAGTTAGTTAAAAGGAGCTTTTTCTAATAAGTGTGGAAAGTAACTCCAAATTTACAACAAACAATACAAAACTGAAATTATAGGGGAATATTGTATTGTATATCTCAAAGTTTTGAATTTTTTAAAACTTAAGAACGATTATAATATTGGTTACCTGGTATTGAATTAAAACCTTGACGAAATAGTCAGAAGCAGACTGTAATGCGACTAACCTATTGCCTATTAAAGCGATGTGCTGTAAAAAACAATTACCGAATTTCGATTAAAAAGAGTTTTTATTTAGTTTTGCAATATTAGTACCCGCTTTGTAATACAGGTGTTTTGATGTATTTCGAACTGATTATTGCTTGGATATAATTTACGAGAGGAAAAGTAAGTGTTAAAAATTAAGCAGCTAGTATTAAAAGAGAATTACTCTTTGGTGTGTGTAGTATTAATTAGGTTTACTTTAAACTTGGAATATGAAACAGACAAGAAGCTTATTTTTTTAACATTCGCAACATTAAATTTTTGACTTGGTGCTGGTTAATTTAAAACGTATGGTAATAAAAAAGTCATACTCTACCTGTTAAAATAAAAATGTCATAAACATGCAAAACTTTACGTAGCCCGTACCTCAGTTTATGATATCGCGGCTTATTGAAATTTCATATGACGAAGGATGGGATGTCTACTTAATTTACAATCTTATTTGTAAAAATGGACCCTTATGCTCGTGAGGAGTGCCCTCTGTGAAACTATGATAAAAGGATTGAAACTAGAAAATTAAAGGTTGCTTTGAAACGTGATTTTGTTCTTCTTTGTTTTGTTCTTCACTAATAGAGTTTTTGTATACATTTTTCTTTTTATTAACGCACAATTATTAAGCGTCTATTTATATATCATATCAGTGAAGCATCAGTGCCGACACAATGAAGGTAAATAATGTCACTGATACATCGTTATGGAACTGAACGGACACGTCACTGATATGTATAATAGACCCTTCACCGGAGCGATTGTACGAGGAATATTGACACAAGTTTTATCTAAGACGAATTAGAATTTTAGCTTGATGACTTAACAGTGTTAAATATACCAATTTTGTGAAAAGAAGGAAAACCATTATGATTTTGCAGCAATATTGCGGAAAAGTGCAACCTGGCTTTGTTTTATAATAATAATTCTACTTTTTAATACCTAATTTATTTAGTATCAATTCAAGTTACTTTTAAACGATTTGAAGATAGACAGTTCCACAGTTTAAGTTATATTAAGTTATTTCTCAGACGGCAAACTTGTGTGCAAAAAAATGTCAAGCAGACATCGCAAATTTTTGTACAACTTTCTTCAAAATGAATGCTTCTGGCAGCGTGAAATGGAGTGAACTACTTATATAAGGAGGGATTTTCTTGGCGCCTAAAATTTATTGGTACTCGCAAATATTTTGCAAACTCAACACAATTCTTCGAAAAAAATAGAAGATTTTTTTAAAGTGAGATAACTTATCATATTCTAGTCTCTTTACCTAGGGTTCCTTCTTGTTAATTTCTGTAGTCAAAGATTTTGAACCTAAAGACTTTTTCGATATTGACAATACATTTCATTACTATGTATGGATCAAAACAAATGTGAAAGAGTGCACTTTGAAATTTCCTGAATCTTATTTTAAATTTCCTATTATTTCCAAACAATAACTATAGCCCTTTAAATTGTGTTTGTAGAAAATTACTTTCAAATGCACGTGAACCTATACTTCTAAATAATTAAACTGCAGCCAATAAGCTGGAGTAGTTAAAGCATTAAATGGAAAAAGTATATAAGCTTATATTTTTACATCTACCTACAATTGCTATTTGAAAGTAGTACATGTTTTATATATTATTGCAGATGTAGTTTCTTTAGAATTAGTATTCGTTTTATGGTAATATTTTGTGATATTTTTTATATATTATTGTGTTATAAACAGAAATTTTCATTAATTCACCTTGTTCAAGTACCTAATACAAATAGTAAATTCAACATTGTTTCTTCAACTTAAACAGTTCTTATGTCAGTTATATACTGAAAAATCACGTTTCAAAATTAGCTTAAGATGTTTAGTACTCCTTTACTTCTAATAATAGAAAATAAAACCGTCTCATGTATTTTTGTATTCATGGATATTCCTTTGTTACTTCAATCATCATTAAAAAATTCATTTAAAGAAACTATAGTTACATACTAAATACTAAAGAGTCAACACTAGTATAGGTACCTCTATTACTGGACAGAGAAATGATTGAGTTTAATTATTTAGTGGGAGATTTAATTGACAATTTTTTATTTAATACCTATTTAAAAAAAGTATTTTTTTTCCTGAAAAATGTGGATGTGTAAATTTTAGTAAACACCTTTTCACAAAAAGTTAAATATTAGTAAAGTCAGAATCTTCGATTGGAAAGTCTTGCAAGTACTTTTTTTACAATTTGTACAGAAAATATATAAAAATAACCTTTAAACTTTGTATTTAAAACAGTAAAATTCAACATAATTAAAATATGGAAAATATATTGGAATGGTGGGAACTTTTTGTTGGACCATGTCACTATTTAAATATATGAATATGGTCCATCAGTGAGGGCGCTACACAACAATAGTCAAGAGTTTTCATCTTTATTTGTTCCTCCCCCGCCTGTCCCGCTCCCTTGACCGGTGCCTGTGCGGCCTCCTTTCACTTGTTTGTATTCTAGGCCAGGGTCGAATTGCATTAACACAAAGACCTACAAACAAAAAAAAATCTTTGATGACATTGCAAAGTTATTAAATAAATTACAAGAAAAAATTGAAACAAGAAACGAAGTAGGTTCAAATCTTTTCGATGGTAATCAATTCAGGTGCTGTAAATCTACTTTTGAGTAAGAAGTCGTTAAATATTAATAAGTGTGAAACAAATTGCTTATATTGTTTTGTGATACTAGGAAAAATAATGTTGTAACGTAGTTGTTGTCATCTAAAATCGTAATTTTCGAAAAACTCGTATTATTATTACATGTATCTGAGCTTCCTAAGCTGTTGTTATTAGCATAAAAAATAAATTTAACTGTGCCATCACCTTCACTGGTAGGTTAAGAAGAAACTTTACTTAACGTCTCGAAAACTTGTAAACTTAAATACAGAATATATCAAATATCTGGGTATCAGCCTTTAACTCGATTGGTGGATATTTCTCATTTCAGTTTTAAGTTCCTAATTAAAACGAGATGTAACAAAGGTGAAACTATTAACCGAAAAGAGTGCCCGCATAATAAATCTTAGTTTAAAAAATTTATGTAATCTAATAACTAGCTTTCCAGTTTTTTACGTCAATTAATAAACTAATGTGTTACTGACTAGAGAATTATTTCATTATTTTTCCGCTTGCCTTACTAAAGTTAAAATTACTATTACAGAAATCCCAAACAAGATGTTTGAAGATATCAGCAAAAAGTCTTACAGTGTTTTTGGCATTGTGGTTGCTTAATATGCACTCTATACTTAATTATTTTAATAAAGTTATAAAATAGCATATTAATTACTAAGTACCACATTACTAGCGACCTTCCCTTAAAATTAAGATTTTTAAAGACACATACGTAAATATAATGTTTTATACTAAAGATTTTTTTTACCCAAGCACGATAAATTGAACTTACTTAAAACCTTACTATCATTAAATGATGTCGTAAAATTCATTTATTAAAAATAGGAAAACATGTTATGTCCATTAGAATCTTCTACGAGTTAGTGAAATAACTATTTCTATGGATCGGTCACCCATACCAAAAGCCTCTGCACTAGGTAGAGTAGTTGCATTGAATGACGAAAGGGAAAGTCTAAAACAGTTTTCAAAAGCTTTGGTCATTTAAGAAATCATGGTTTTTGGGATTAGAACGTGTCAAATTGGAAAAACTATCCGACGTTTAGCCTTCGACTGAACGAGAAATCTTCAGGGATCTCTACTCCACGACATCTGAACACCGAATGAGCTCGGAGAGATTCAGGCGGGTTTTTATACCCGAGTTGTGCTCGCCGAACCGTGACCCTATGTTAAGATCGATTTCCTCGTGTGATGTAGACCGTAACTCGTGTCTCTATTGAAGCTTTTTGTATATTTAAAAATGTCAATAGAATCTCTAATTTTTCGCCTATTAAATCCTGGAACCGATGCTACAACCTTGGTTTTTTTTACATTTATATGGCCAGTAGTTTTTTGGTGTTCCGCGATAGCAAGTTGAACAATTTGTTTCTTTTTAATACATAGTTCATGTTCCTTAAGACTAGTTGATATTGAGCGTCCTGTTTCTCCTACATACACTCCTCCACAGGAGCAAGGAACTTTATATGCTACTTCTGTTTGAAAAGGTACAATATCTTTCGGAGATCGCAAGCATTATCTTCCTATGTGTATTAAAGATTGTACGTATGTTGGACTGTCGAAGTCATCGTCTTATTTTGTCTGTAGTGCTATGTATGTTCCGAAGAACAACACTACCTAACGGTGGCTCCTTAACATTCTCCTTTCTCGGAGTTGGATTACTATATATATCTTTTAATTGAACAATGTTTCCGATGTTAGAGAATCTTGATCAGAAATCGAAATGGCTCTAAATACTAGTGAGTTAATAATCGATTTCTTTTGTGCTGGATGGAAATTTGCATTTAAGTATCTATTTGTATGCGTCGGTTTTCTATACACTTAATGTCATAATGTACCATTTTCCTTCCTTTGAACAAATACTAGATAAAAATCTAGAAGGGAAATCGTTCCATTAGATTTAATTTCCATTGTAACTTTAATATTATGATGTTATTGATTAAGGTGGTCCAGAAATATGAGGAAATTATCCTATCCATAAGGCCAAACAACAAAATTATCATCTACATATCTGAACCAGTGTTTTGGTTTTAATGGAGCGGATCTTAAAGCAACATCCTCAGCGATCTCCATAAAATATTCTCTACCACAGGTGATAGAGGAGATCCAATAGCTGCCTCTGAAGTTTGTTCATAAAAAGTTCTTTAAAAATTAAAATAAGTGAATGCAAGACAAGCTTCCACTAAGTCTATTAAGTTATTATCAAGATTATTATAATCCAATATGTCTGATATAACGGAAATTGAGTCGTTGACAGGAATATTTGAGTATAGTATATTCTACATCGAAACTGACCAAAATATCTTCGGAATGCAACTATATTGCCTTAAGTTTTTCGACTAAATGTGCAGAGTTTTTTATAAAAGCATGTATTTTTCGAGTAAATAAATTAAGAAAATTTGAAAGATATTTACGTAGTTTGTATACGGGCGAGTCTATCGCGCTGACGATCGGTCGAAGTGGTACATTGTTCTTGTGTATCTTGGGAAGATTGTAGAATCTGGGGATCTTGGAGTTGCTTGGTTTTAATGATTTATTATCCGCTGGTGGTAGACTGGATGCGTTAATCAGATTGGTGATGCATCTTTCTAATCTACTTGTAAGCTCTGCCTGCATAACCTTATAGGTATTGCTGTCCAATAGTTGAGTTACCTTTTCCACGTATTCCGTTTTGTCCATGAGGACTGTGACGTTGCCCTTTTCGCTGTTTTGTCGGCTGCGGAGAGATTCGACTTCGGTAGTTTTCAATTCCTTATAATCTTCGCTATCTCATATCTGATTTCATCGGCTTGCTCCATTAGTAATCTTCTGACTGCAGTTTCAACGATACTATTTCTTGTACGGGAATGCTACTCGGTGTTATTGCGAAATTTTGGCCTTTGGAAAGGACAGAATGTTCTGCTTTGGTTAACGACTTCCATGATAAGTTGATAACTGAATTCTGCGGAGGTTTTACTGCATTTTTTCCTATTCAGTTCAGTATTGTTGCTTAAATGTAACCTCTTGATGGTTTTTTTCTGCCTGTGCATTGGTGATGTTGTCCAAAGTTGTAAATATGGTTCCTTCAAGTCTAAAAGCTGATTTCAGGTGAATTTCTCGTAGTTTACGGGTATTTGTATCTAAATCACTACGTACTGCCTTAATCTTAATCTCCGAAAGATTTTGTACCTTTTCAAACAGAAGTAGTACATATTCCTTGCTCCTGTGGAGAAGTGTATGTGGGAGAAACAAGACGCACAATATCAACTGGCTATATTATAAATGTAAAAGAAATCAAGGTTCTAGCATCGGTTCCAGGATTTTAGAAACGAAAAATTAGAGAATCTATTGAAATTTGTATACATACAAAAAACTTCAATAGAGACACGGGTTAAGGTCTACAACACAGTGGAAATTGATCTTAACATGGGGTCACGGTTCGGCGAGCACACATGAAGATGCCTCTCGCAATCGGAGGCGAAAAATTGGATAGTAATTCCAATTTGACACGGTCTAATCCCAAGAACCATGATTTCTTAAAGGGAAAGTTTCTTGAATCGAGGTTTAGAGACTCGGAGATTAAAGGATGAGGGAAAGATCACCATTGCCTGTAAGATGCCATAGTTGAGACATTATGGGGAAAAAGTCGACTATTGATATTTGTAGTTGCAAGGGGATACACGAGGGTCATTACACAACAGTGATAAAGGGAGAGGTATTCTATATGAAATCATCAAATCGGCAAAGCCAGCCTATCTTAGATTTTGCTTAAATTTGGTGAAAATGTTCTTTAAGACGGAAATCCGCAGTAATTAATTTTCGCACACGCTAGTTCCGGCCCGCTCGAAATAAAGTATTTGTGGTACGTTATTTTTATGCTTTGCGTTTTTAGATGGGAAAATGTTTCTACTAGAGATATTCATTCATCTAAGATGGCATTTTAAAGCTAAAAGATGGTAGTTTGATTCAAAATTTGCCATTTTTAGGCTACAATTTAAACGTGTTTGAGATTTTCATTTCTTAGTCAACACGTCCATATTGTAGCCTAAAGTATGCGAATTTTTGAAACTATAAACAGATATTTTTTTATAAAGAGCGGACTGAAAGAGATAATTTTGTTTTTTTTCTCCTATATATATATATATATATATATATATATATATATATATATATATATATATATATATATAGTGAATTAAGTGGTTTCTTGGGAATAAGGCACATGAATATACTAAATTGCCTTATTCCCAAGAAACCACTTAATTCACTATATATATATATATATATATATATATATATATATATATATATATATATATATAATATATATATATATATATATATATATATATATATATATATATATATTTATATATAGTGAATTAAGTGGTTTCTTGGGAATAAGGCACATGAATATACTAAATTTCTGTTATATTTTTTTCATAACTTTGACGTTTCGGTCGAACGTTGACCTTCATCAGAAACAGTAATTGGAAGGTTTCATGGATAACATCCTGTATATGTCAATAAATTAAATTAAATATATATATATATATATATATATATATATATATATATATATATTCCAGAAGGCCTTACGGACCCTTCCCTTGTCCCTCCACCTGTCAACCGCCAAAGCTATACCCAGCTTACGTTCAGACTTTGGATATGTCTAATAATGTTGAGTTTTTTTTTAATATTTTGACTAAAATATAGTAATAACATGAGAAAGGTCAAAAACAATTATAATAAGTGCTAATATAAAATATATATTCCTAAAAGTAATAAGGAAATTAAAAACTTGGTATTTACATTTTTAAAGAATATATTACGTTAAGACGTACGTACTGCATACCAATTTTTCAGTTCTTATACCCCTTTTATTTTTTTTTATATATTTATTCTCAACATTCCCAACCAACTGTATAAGTTCATTACAGAGAATTCTAACAATACTAATATTATAACAAACTAACAATAAAGAATAATATTAAATAACAAAATAAATAATAATTAAAGAACAAAATAAATAATATTAAGACAGTCAACATTATTTTTTCTTTAAATCACGTTTCGATAAAAAATGTTTTTTTAGTTTTTAAATTTTATTAAAGTTTTTATTCTGCGTAAATGTGTTGGTAATTGATTATATACTAATATACCACTATATAATAAAGATTTTTTTGCAAAATTGCTTCGAATATCAGTTGTATTTAATAAATCTGTTTGTCATGTGTCATGATTATGTATAGTATGTCTTTTCTCTAAATCTGTATTGGATAATTTATCTTTTGTAAGTATTGAATGAATGAAAATGCATGTTTTTTACTTATAAATACGGTTAGTATCTAAATTTTGTATGTAAATGTATTGTTGGTTATAAGAAAGGAAGTTTATGTATACAGTTAATAATTTTATTTTGTAAACAACATAAAGGTTTCAATGCTTTTAAATCAGCAGATCCCTAAACTGAAATCAAATATTGCAATTTTGAATATATTAATGTAAAATAAATATGTTTCATAAATTTTAATGGTATATTACAACGAATTTTATATAGAATTTCTACTAGAGGAGGGTATTCTATATGATTCCGGCAACTTAAATTTTTATCCATGTATAGTCCCAAAAATTGAATGCATCTACTATAATTAATATTTTTTTGGTTGAATTTAATTGGTTCCATTTGATTACTTATATTTTTGCTTATAAATATAAAAGATTTTGCAAAATTTAAAGTTAGTTTATGAGATTGTAGTCAATTGGATATAATTGTTAAATCTCCGACAATGTAGTATCTAATTTTTGAAAAATGATTTCCAAAATAAAAAATGGGTGTATCATCAGCAAATAGTTTTATAGTTCTATTAAGTTTTAATTTTGAAATTGAATTTATATATATTAAAAATAAAATAGGTCCTAATATTGAACTCTGAGGTACACCACTTGATATTTCTTTCCTAGAACTAATATCATTTCCAATTTAGACATATTGCTGCCTACCATTTAAGTAATTTTGAAACCAAGAATAGATATTTCCTCGAATTCCAATATTGTGTAATTTTTTAAATAAAATATTATGATTAATTGTGTCAAAAGCTTTGCATAAGTCTAAGGATAAAATACAAATTTCTTATTTGATCAATTTTTAAATGAATATCAGTAATAATATCAATAACTATAGTCTCTGTATCCCTAGACTTTCGAAACCCATATTGACCATTGAATAGTAAATTTTTAATTTTTAAATAATTTGATAATTTATTGTGCATTACTTTTTCCAGAATTTTCGATAGAACTGGGAATACAGATATTGGTCTATAATTATTTGGATTAATATTATTTCCTCCTTTATATATTGGCGAAACTCTAGATATTTTCTTTTTTTTTTTTGGAACAATACTTGTTTTAAAAGATAAATGAATTAGATGTTTTAAAATTGGAATTAGTTGAATTTTGACTGTTTTAATAATTTGTCCACTAGATTTTGTTGGATTCAGGTTATCAATAAATTTTTTTATAGCCACATTAGTTATGCTGGCTTCATCCATAAACATAAAATTTTCTTGCATTGCCTCGGCTTCTAATTCGTAGTCTTTTAATTTTTTACATAAATTTTGTGCAATTTTGATAAAATGGTTATTCATTTCTTCACAAACACAATTTTCTTCTGTTATTTTTTTTCCGTCAATTAAAAGATATTCAATATTATTTTATTATGCTTGTTTCGTGTGACTGTTTCTTAATAGAGTTAATATTTTGCCATATACTTTTCTGGTCAAAGGAATTAAATTGTTCTTTAAAAAATTTTGTTTCGTTGACCTAATCATTTTCTTTACATATTTATTGTATTCGGTATAAATTTGTGCATGGTGTAAGTTTTCCGGAATTTTTTTTTGTTTAAATAATATTTGTTACGAGTCTTTACGATTTTTTCTAATTCTGGAGTAAACCAAGGTTTTGTATTTTTTCTTGTTCTTAAGATTACTTTATGAGAACAGGATTTAAAAACATTTCTCAAATTATCATACAAATCATCTGCATTTTTTATTGAATTTTTAATCGTGTCTAAATTTCTTAACTTGGTCTTCAAATGTTCTACCTCAGATTTATATATATTTATATGTCCGAATTTATTAGAAATTTATTTTTGTTTTAGAGCAATGTCAATAACTTGAATAACATGATCACTTAGTGGACTGGGAATTAACTTTAAATTTATATTATCTTCCATGTGATCTAATGAACTGTTAGTTTTACCCACTTCACGTGTTGGGGTATTCACATTACAAAATTTGAAATTATTTGTTGAAAATATTTCAAAAAGTTTGGTTGTAATGTTATTTTTTTGAAGAATGTTAATGTTCATATCTCCACATAAACAAACACTGCACGCAATTTCATTAAAATGTTGAAGTTTTTCTTCCAAGTTTTCTAAGAATAAGTCATTTTTTACAACTGGAGGCTTGTAAAAACCACAAATAATAATATAATTATTAACAATAGAATACAAAATAGTTTACCTGGTCCGTAGGCAGAAGTTGAAAGTCATCCGGGGGATTGGTTATGACATATCGCTTGCTGCTAGCATCACATGAGGAGCTTGTGTCCCGAAATCGATACAGTCCTATGCATAACATACCAAACTGCTTCAGTGCTGCGACGAATAAGTCACCATATTTACCTGTTTCTCCGAATTGGGCTAAAGGACCATCGTATAAAGATATTTGTCCTACACGGCATCTATCTCTATTAGATAAACTCTCAGGTGTGCTGAAATAGGTATTAGGGATCAATGAATGTTCGTTACCCAATTGCCTTTTTCTGAAAATATTGATTTTTTTTCAAAGCTTAAATGACATACGAATACTAAACTGCAAGTTAAAGAAGTTTTAAAGCCTGATAGCAAAGAGTCCCTCAATACTATACCGCGTGTACAAAAATCACTGACACACTTTTTTTTAAGACCAATCGATATTAATCTTGTTATTTTAAATGATACCTTTAATATATTTTCACATTTGTTGAAAGTACATTTAATTCCTTCTTAAACTGCATATTGATTTTCTATATTAAATCTAATTGAAATAGGTCAATTAGCATTTTTCTTATTAAGTGTATGCATATATTCAATAACTTAGTACAACGTAAAATTTAGTGAGTTATCAAACTGTATTTAAATTTATGGAATTATATAATAGGGCTTTTCTACATTTAAGATAATAATTTCAGGCAGTTTTATCTGAATTACCTCGAATTTTAGTGGTTTATTACCTAACCAAAATACTGACGATCCCTATTTATTGGAAAACTACAAAAGTTAAAGATACGTAATCCTAATACAATTTATAAAACAGTTAAATTGTTATAGAAAGTTATTGTCTACAGGGTGTCTGTTATTAATAATGATGCAAGTAATTTAATAGTCGGTACTATTACATTTACTAACGTAAATGCAAATTACTACAAAACTATTGCATTTATGTATAAAAAACCCTAATACTGTTTGATAAGGAATTAACTATGCTCTCTCCTGATGTGAAAAAATACTGGTTCTGAAACATTTAATAGTCCTGGATCTCACAAGCAAGATTTTGTATTTATCGCTGCACGTCTGATAAACTGATACATGATTAATTATGAAATTGTGATACCACTCCTAGTTTTTACGCCTTGAAGCTAGTCAGTGCTATGGTGATGGAGGGATGTTTGCAATAAATGGAGGGTATATGGACCCATCGCTGCGCGTCTGGGATTCAAGGTTGAAAAAATATAGGTAAAATATAGCTAAATCTACGTTATCATACAAGGAATCTAGTTTCGGGAATAAATGTTGTTCTTGTTTAAATTTCCCCTCAATTACCAACTGGACTAAAGGCGTACATATCTAGGAGCAGTATCGCACAATTAACCATATATCAGCCCCGCGACAATGAATATACATTTTGGGCTTCAGGACTTTAACTAACGTTAAGCTAACTTGTTTTCGACACATGTTTGCATCGTCTGCGATATATTTGCGATTTTCTATCGGTTTTTCTTAAGAAAAAAAATTAAAATTCTGTTAGTGCATCCTAAACAGTTTGTGCAAAGTGAAATTTTTCAACCACCAGGTATTAAATAAATAATTCTTATCTTATGGTTAATTGTACGATATATCTAAATTTAATAAGTAGAAGCAGATCCGGAATTTCCCATGAAGGTTGGAAACAAGAGTACCATGCTATTTGTTTAGTAAAGAACGTCGATATTACAAACTTGCCGAAAAGATCAAGACAGTAAAGGACGGTAGGCTTCTAATCGGGTGTAAGATGAAAGCTGATAACGAAATACTGAAGTCTATTGCGCAGCAAACTGACTCTTATGACGTAACTTCCAAAACTGCGGCTTTTTTGGATAACTGACAATCTTTCTCTAAACACCTTCGAAACTATCTTCTTGTTGGCAATAGAAACATATTCTCGGGTCTCGGACGTTTCAGAACTCAAAAAGTATTTTTCAAACTAAAAAGAATCCCGGTAATGTACATCAAAATTGGCTTGTATAGAGTAAAAAAAAAACTTATATAAATAAACTGACGAATAAGGGCTGCATCCAATTAAAAAAATTGATTCACAGCCACATAGAACATGCCACTGCGCGGAACAGCCCTTTGTCTTAATATGGAATACAATTTCATTGAATAAGACCAAATTCGTAAAATGAATAGTAACATTATAGCAAACTATATACAATTAACCGATATAAATGGCGTAGCTAGGCAAGCCATAAATTTATTATTTTTTCCTCCATACAAAGCAGTTTTATTCCAGGAAATGTAATTTTACGGAATATTTAAACATTATATTAAGCCGCCATTTATTATTGCCTTATTAGATTAGCACTTAAATTTTAACAGTTCATCCCTGTCCTACACTTTATTTTTGTGCAAATTCTGAAGTCAATTGAATAATGAGTTTTGTGGTACCTACAGAATTTTTAAACATTTTAGGCGGCCATTTTGTCCCTTCATAATGGCTTCACACCAAAATTTTACCAGTGTATCCTTATATCACAAAATTTGAAATCCATTCGATAAGCAGCAGTTTCTTAATAATGGTTCTATAAAGATTTGGTGAGACCGCCATATTGAATTTTTAACAAAATGTTACCATTGATTTATGACTAAAATTCGAAGACAGACCAACGAAAATGGATGAGTAATGTTTTTCGGGATCTAGGAACCTTAAAACGCAAAGATTTGCAAAAATCTCGGAGTGTGAATAATATGCAATAATGTAATACTATCTCACTAATATGTGCTCTAAGCATGGTGTCATGTTGACGGTAGTTTGTAGCAATATGTTGGAGAACATTTTATAACCTGATAAGTATTATGTCTTATTTATTAACATACATTTTAAACGTGAATGGTGGATAGCTATGAAGAGTGTAAATCTAATTTAAACAATTTATTTTCTTGAGATAGCATAATATGTAATATAAATAATCTGTATATTTAAATTAAATACCCATAACTAACATGTAGATATCAATTTATCCTATTACAATATTAAACCAAATATAAATCTGATAGAGAATTGTTTCCATATTTTTTTATTGAAAATGTAGTATGGGAGTATGTAAATTTGCCTCCAATAGGCAAATAAAAATTCGTTTTGGAAATGTTATATAAGAAATGCAATACTTCTCTATTCCTAAGCGAGCAATGGTTAATTTATGTCTTATTTTATTTACAATTCCCAAAATTGAAACATTTTACTAATGTAACATAGAAATAAGTGGTTTTATATTTGTCAATATAATTAATTAATCAAAATTTCGTTAACTGTAACTCCCAATACTCCGTCTGTGGACTACAGGGTGTTGGCAAAAACCGTGTGATTGCCAACTCTTCCAAAGGTTTTGAATTCTATTAACAAAGGCCCTTGCGACAATATAACTTGCTTTCTGGTTTTATTTTGTTACTTATGAATGGGTGGCAGTGTCTATACTTTATTTGGTCTGAAGCAGTTACAAAGGATCGTCTTCAATCATGACCGATCACGTACAACCGAGTGCTGTTGACTAACACTGCATGCTAAAAAGGGTGGGCACACCGCACCGAATACCACCAGTCAAACATTCAAACTTCAATAGCCAAAATAAATAAAAAAACAATGTTATAAACAGCGTGCTGTTTAATTTGTTACATTATTCTTATTGATCCTTACGATATTTTAAATGTTAATGTCATGAAATGTGCAACTGACAAAGTCAAATAGGATCGGAAGCCCAGTGTTGTTATAATAACCGTCGAGGTAAGATGTGATATCTATCACAGAGGTATATATCTGTGTGTAGGAAAAAAGAACTTTCAAATTTAATTTCGCTGTTAGAAAACTATATAGAAAATTACCCTTCTTACGGGTTTTTTTAAAAAGCTTAGCGTTGTAAACATAAAAAAGATATTTGTATTTTTAAGAGACTTATTTATATACAAAGAGTATAGAGTAAGAGAGACAAAAAATATTTGACGCGTTTCGGCGATGTTTTAAACTAAGCGCCTTAAAATAAAAAAACTGTGTTTCGAGGGTTGCTTTATATCCTAGAGCTACCATGCAGAGTGGAAAAATGGATTTATATAAAAAAAAATTTTCCAACTATTCAACATTTTTTAAAGCAATAAAATGTGTTAAAATTAGCTATAATTACCTGTAACCACCTCGTAGCCCTGCTCCTTCTGCGAGAATCAGTTCTAATTCAGGAGTTGCTCCCCCGGTTATTAGTGATCGTATAAGTGTCAGTGCGTTTTGGTTAAAGTATGTCTGTAAAATAAATTTATTGTTTTCGTTAGAATCCATATAAAATTCAATATTTTACGATTACCTTCCCTCTTTTCCTCTTCTTCTTCCCTACCCTCTATACATTAAATTTATTGACACAAAAAATATTTTCAATATCCGTTAAGATTTATAATAACTAAAATATCCAAGTCGGGGATATACCTCAATGTAATCTAAAATTACGTTTTTAGTTAATTATACCTTATACACCAAATTTTAAGGCAATATGTAAAAGCATTTCAAAGACATCGCGGAAAATTTCGGACAAAAAAAATTCAAAATGGCGCTATTCCGCCATTTTATTTTTTTTGGTGCTTACTGTAGGACCACCCGTCAATACCCTGAACACTTCCTGAATTCCAGTTCGTCAAACCATCCCAGAGTAATCGGTGTACGCCACGGTGTGCTACTTTTTTGTAAAATTAAAGAAGGCGGTAGCAGAATTTTCATACCCCTTTTGGTTTTTGAGTTACAGGGCGTGTCCCAGCTATGGGATGATAACTTATCAAAAAGGCGAAAACTGTTGCTTATATGACTTTTTCCGTCATATAAGGAACAGTTTTTTCTTTCTGATAAGTTATCAGATAGTCGGGATACGAGAGATGCCTAAAAATGCAACATTTTCAAAAATGTCCTGTGTCTCAAAAACCAAAAGGGCTATGACAATTCTGCTGGCGCTATCTTTAATTCCACACAAAACGAACACACTGTCGCGAAAACCACACTTTAAAAATAAGGGAGATACCCCGCAAAAGTGCCGAAAATGAAATACCCTGTACATACATCAAAAATATATCGTCGTATGAGAAAATGTTTTCCAGATATTTAAGGTTAAATATCTAATTTTTAAAACTAAAATAAGGAAAATATTGATAGTCTCATTATTTTATTGATACTCAATTGTTCTTTCGAAAATAAAAGTCTCTCTTCGTATGGCAAATTTCTTGTTTCCGGTGGAATTTATGTCATTCTGCTCTGAACTCTTTCCAAGGCCTTAATATCTTTGATAAAATATGGACTTCATATGCTATGACCATATTCTAGAAAGTGTTTGTATAGTTTGAGTGTTAATTGAGCGTTAAGACTTTGGAAAGCATTTGTGATGAAAAAGATCTTACTATTTGCCATCTTAACTATTATTGTAATGTGTAGGTCCTTATGTTCCATAGTATGCCCTAAACTAACATTATTTATGAAATAGGATAGGCTTGGGTTGTTAGTGCCCATGTGCATAACCATGCAATTATCTTCATTTAGTGCTAGTTGCCATTTCTTTTGTCCACATTTCTAGTATCTGAAGATCTGTTGTTAGTGAATCATAAGCTACTAAGGGACTGACAAATAGTTTGGTATCATATACAAAAAAATAAATATAGGAATTGAACTCTCGTGATAAATCGCTAATATAGACTACAAAGAACAGTGTCCCAAGAACAGAGCCTTGAGGAACACCATTAATAACTTCAAACGAATCTGATAGGATTTGTCCAACCTTAACTTTATAGGTTCTGTCTTGCAAAAAGTCTTTGATCCATGACTCCAAAATGTTCTAACTTCAGCAGTAAGCGCTTACCTTGTCAAATGGTGTCGCATAATCTAAATATAAGATATCTATTGGTTGATTGTTGTCAAGGGCACTTGTTCATCTGTTAAGACAATTAAGCAGATTAGAGGTGGTGGATCTAACTGGTAAGAACCCATGTTGTGAATCTGGAATTATTCTATTCTCAAGAAAGAAGGTTGTCAAATATTTGGCTATTATTTTCTCCATACGTTTATATGCAATGCAAGTCAGGCTTACGGGCCGATAATTAACTGGTTCTTACTTTCTACCTTTTTTGAAAATTGGTTGTATATGTGCTTCCTTCAATTCTTCCTCCATTTTAGGGAGTGTTCCATTTTGTAGATTCTCCTCCATGATACGGGCAAGGTAGGTGCTTAAAGTATCTTGGGTTTTTTGAAGAAATATTGGTAGTATACCATCTGGACCAGAACTGGAATCATTCTTCATAGATTTAAAGACATTTTTTACTTTTTGGCTGGTAAAATTAATTAAACTGGTTTCTGAAACAGATCTTGTGGTTGCAGGAAAAGTAGGTACGTTACCGGTATCTTCAGTTGTGAATGTTTTATTGAACTGTTGGGCGAGCATTGTTGCACACCTTTTTTGGTCTGTAACTAGTTCTTGAGTTTCTTTACTCTTTAGATTCTAAGATTAGAATTGAGCGATCGTTTTACATATTTAAAGGATTTTTGTTTGATTGTTCAAAAATGCTCAATTTATATTTTTTCCTAGCTTCCCGAGGAATAGTTTTTAGCTTATTGTTTTAATGTTGATAACATTGGTAGTTTTCGGTGGTGTTTGTTTTATAGCTATCCCAGAACTGCCTTTTCCGTTTTATTTCCCTATGTATGTAATAATTTATCCATGGTTTCTCTTTGTTGAC
This sequence comes from Kuschelorhynchus macadamiae, assembly GCA_030620095.1. Classification (NCBI taxonomy): domain Eukaryota; kingdom Metazoa; phylum Arthropoda; class Insecta; order Coleoptera; family Curculionidae; genus Kuschelorhynchus; species Kuschelorhynchus macadamiae. The sequence goes on from JAUTXW010003959.1 coordinate 267,194, forward strand.
CTTTCTGGCAACAGCAAAATTCGATAATGGTTTTCCATCTTCGGTATATCGGTTCGATTAATATGTTGTTAAGAATGTCTTGAGATTCAATGAAGTTGTTAATATTTTCCTAGTTAGCTTTCCAGAAGTTTCTCTTTCTTACTGTATGAGTTTGTCTTGATTGTATTCTAAGTTGAAGATTAGCTATAACTGAATGATCACTTAGCCTAATTGGAGGTCTTTCTTGTACCGACGCAACAACTTTGCTAATACTGATAAAAATAAGGTCGAGTAATGATGAACTGTCATTCCTATATCTTGTTGGGAA